>NW_021011517.1:1264611-1656339 GCF_003987935.1 Bombyx mandarina | reverse complement strand
TTTTTTTTATCAGGCGGTCCCTTGATAAGTTTAAAATTTGAATCACTCTCAAGTGAGAGTGATTCAAATACTCTCAAGTGAGAGTGATTCAAATGGTGCGGCGTACCTTCCTTGAGGTGCGCTGCGGTAGTGTGTTACGGACTTTAGAGTCAGCAAAACAATTAAAATAGATTGTAATAGTCTAAGAAAAACACGTACTCAAAATACGATAACATTCAGCATGCTAGAAATGGGCAGATGGCACTGTACTACGCCATATCTTTATGTTTTGCGGCAAACGACAACTTTATAAAATCAGTGTAGCAAATTTTAAAAATCGTCATATCGTTTACTTGGCAAATTTGAAGCACGAACTCGTCTTAGATTTCACATAATATCTAAATCACATCATCTTTGCACATAACAATATACTTACTTCCTATTAAAGTATAAATTCTACAAATACATTCACTCAACAATATTTAAAATAAAATGAGCCAAGAACGTTTATCGATAAAACCTACTAACATTAAAATCTTCTGGGAAGCACTAAAACCGCCATGTTTTGTGGCCAGATGACGTCACAGTGGCACGAATTTTTTGTTGACGTTTCATTTGCATAGGTTTCCTACTTCAGTGGTTAAAACACAGACAGACTACAGCTTAATATTATTATGGTTAATGAATGAACTAAGAATATAAACGAAAGGGGAGTTGACAAGGGAAAGAAGAAATTTGAGATCAATGGGGCGAGGAATATCAGGAGGAAGGAGATCATACTTCAGTGGTTCTGGATTGGTAACGACAATAGCTGCCACTTTGACGTCTGTCACCCGAACTGTCAAACCGGACTGCGGGTGTTGACCAAAAAGCTTTAAATAGGAAATTATATTTTATGAAAATATCCTACTAAAGTAGCGATAACATTATTTTAGATTTTCTCTTGGATTGCCCTTGCGAACTGGGCAGAGGTTAATTTGGATTTTTGTCTTTGAAACAGTCACGAGTGTCACACTGATATTTGTATGAATAAGCCTTTGAAGGAAGCCTATGGTTTTTCTATGATTCATAAATAATACGTGAGTGAAACCGCAGAGCACAATTGGATAAGGCAATTAAATTAAATTTATTTTCTTCACAACATTGTTTTCTTGTATTTTTTTTCAGTAATAAAATGAAGTGTAATTGTGATTACGTTCTTCATTGCAACACTTTGGAGCCGCATTACGACAACTGTGCTACCGTATGGGAGACATCGCACCCAGGAAAGGAATACCCGAAGTGAGATTCAATTTGAAGTTATTAGAAGCTGACCGGACAGTACTGAATCCGGTAGCACTACAGGAGTTATTTTATTTTATACGCTTTATTTTTTTATTGCTTAGATGGGTTGACGAGCTCACAGCCCACCTGCTGTTAAGTGGTTACTGGAGCCCATAGACATCTACAACGTAAAAGCTCCACCCACCTTGAGATATAAGTTCTAAGGTCTCAAGTATAGTTACAACGGTTGCCCCACCCTTCAAGTCGAAACGCATTACTGCTTCACGGCAGAAATAAGCGGGATGGTGGTAACTACCCGCGCGGACTCACAATCACAAGAGGTTCTACCATCAGTAATTACGCAAATTATAATTTTGCGGGTTCGACTTTTATACACGATATTATTCCTTCACCGTGGAAGTCAATCGTGAACATTTGTTAAGTAAGTACATTATATTTCATTATAAAAATTGGTACCCGCCTGCGGGATTCGAACACCGGTGCATAGTTAGATATTGATGCACCGGACCGGACGTCTTATCCTTTAGGCCACGACGACTTCAGTTAGGGCATGTGCTGATTGTCTCGGCTGTCGCCCGAAGTTAGCCATCGCCAAAATGCCACCACTACAGTGTCTGTATGCATCGCTTTCGCGGACCAACGCCGCGTCCTCGTCACGAAGATAGGTCCGGACTTACTGCCGACCGTCGTAGCTACGATGCTCAGGAGTGACGAGTTCTGGCAGTTGATATTCGACTTCTGCGAGTCCACCACCACGTGAAAGAAGGTGGGGGATCGAAAGAACGAGAACTCTTCTTCCGTCACGGCGCAGTGTTGCAGACGTTGTACTATGACTGTGAATCTGGGACTTTAGAAGTCACGTCTCAAGCTGCATTTACGTTGTCCATGTCTATGAGCTCCGGTAACAATCTAACATGAGGTTGGCCGTGAGTTCGCCCAATAATTGAAGCAACAAAAAAAGCAGTTACGTATTTCGGTTCAAAATGTACTATAAGTCTTTGTATTAATTTGACTGAGTCTTCAATTTGGCGTCTGACTCTTTGAAACTGCATGTTCGTTCAGTTGTCTTCGTGCACCAGTACCTGCATAGCGTTAGATTTATAGTTCGACTATCTACTTTAGCTAGATAGAAATATTGTTACGCGCTGGGGTTCGGGATAAATAAAAAATTCTACCGAAGTGCAAATTAAACCTGTATTATCACTTAGAACACTCACAGAACACTTTAAAGTTCTTAATTCACTTCTTCCGCTTCGCTTCAGGTGATACGTTCGCTGTTTCGCTTTGAGTAGATCCAACTAACTTCGTGTCATCTCTGCATCGCTTTTATAGTCGAGACGACATTCCTCTCAAAGTTCTTTTGATATTTATTTCGGCTATTCCGCGATAGATGGCGTTATCGGCCCTTATCGGCGTAACAATACGATTTAAATTAGAACCTAAAGATCTCTATAAAGCACGTACCACCTTCTCATTCACAGAAACGCAGATGGCACCATGCGCTTGCCAAATAAGAACTTGGATAAGTTGGAATCCGATGTGTTGTATCATTTGGGCTTGGATACGAAAAATTACGATCTGCCCGCTTTGTTCGGTGATGTCAAGGTAGTATAAAGAATGCTTTGTTTTTTTAACACGCTTTTTTATTGCTTAGATGGGTGGACGAGCTCACGGCCCACCTGATGTTGAGTGGCTACCGAAGCCCATAGACATCTACAACGTAAATTCTACCACCTACTTTGAGACATGAGTTCTAAGGTCAAACTTTTAACAGTATGACGGCTGCCTCGCTCTTCAAACCGAAACGCATTACTGCTTCACGGCAGAAATAGGCAGGGCGGTGGTACCTACCCGTGCGGGCTCACAAGACGTGTCCTACCACCAGCAGTTACATAAATTATAATTTTGCGGTTTGAATTATAATTTTATTACACGATGTTTCTTTAGTCTGATACGTACTTGTGCAATGCAATCTTTGAACGTCATCTTTATCGTTTTCAAGATGTCCGATTGAGTGAAAAATTGCACACGCCTTAACCCTTAGCTTCCATGTAGCCGGTAGCCTGCTAAGCTCCTGGATTGCAAAGCATAACTGCATAAGTTTTCTTTTCTTTTTAATGTACATTTTAGCCCATTAGGTATCTTAGGAATAGATTCAATCTCATCATCTTCGGATAGCCTTTCACTTTGATTGCACAAAACAAAACTTGTACACAGGCGGACTTAATGCCATGGGCATTTTCTTCCAGTCGACCATAGGATGATGCAGAGATAATGCATGGTAGGTGCATTAACAAAAGAATAACAAACAATAACAACAAAACAAAAAAAAGAACAAACTCAAAACAAAAATCTTCCTTAAAACAACATCTCAGTATTATAGAATACACATAATGTTAAATATAGGTACTTATATAGATTACATATGACTTTGTATGCAAAAATAAACATACTATAATTTAATATACCTATGTATAAAATAGTAAAATACATACATACACATAATTACATACAATATAATATACATGTAAAGTACAAGGGGAGATGGCGCGACATCGTGAGACGCATTAAGTCTGCCCCTTCCAACACTACGTGACGATCACGACCACTCTGTCAAGAGTGACACGACTGAGAAGAAGAAAAAAAGTAATAATATATATATACACATGAAAATACACAATTTAGTATTTTTCGAATGGGTTGGCGACATAAAGAGTTATTTGTCTGTTTTTTAAAAGATTTTGTTGTTTTTTTTCTCCTTACAGTTCGTATGTATAGGCGGCACAAAGCATAGAATGAGAGAATTCGCGGAATTTGTTTCATTTAATGTTTTCCATCGAAAAAACGTTAAATTGGTTAACCTTACGAAGCATTCGCATCGTTACGCGACTTACAAAGTTGGACCAGTCCTAAGTGTCAGTGTAAGTATAAAAAAAGAGTGCGTCTCAGAACGCCCGACAGAAGTGATAACTTAAAGGACCTTTTTTTTTTCTTTCTTTTATTGCATTGATGGATGGACGAGCTCACAGCCCACCTGGTGTTAGTGGTTACTGGTGCCCATAGACATCTACAACGTAAAAGCGCCACCCACCTCGAGATATAAGTTCTAAGGTCTCAGTATAGTTACAACGGCTACCCCCACCCTTCGAACCGAAACGCATTACTGCTTCATGGCGGAAATAGGCGGAGTGGTGGTACCTACCCGTGCGGACTCACAAGAGGTCCTACCACCAGTAATTACGCAAATTATAATTTTTGCGGGTTTCATTTTCATTGCACGATGTTATTCCTTCACCGTGGAAGTCAATCGTGAACATTTGTTGAGTACGTATTTCATTAGAAAAATTGGTACCCGCCTGCGGGATTCGAACACCGGTGCATCGCTACATACGAATGCCCCGGACGTCTTATCCTTTAGGCCACGACGACTTATCTAATCTAAGTTGAACTATTGAAATTGTTTAACTTGAGAAAAGTTTATGTTATTGCTTAAGTTTTATGTACATTCATATGATAATGCAAGAAAATTTGTAATATAACATATCTATCTAGATATACAAAAAATTATTGCTGTTCGTTAGTCTCGATTTGGCTAATTTTGGTCTTGAATTATTTGTGTTAGTCCAGAGAAGGTTAAAAAGGTAGATAAATATGAAAATGCTCGGTATTAAATAAAAATAACAATTTTGTTTTCCCTTTGATGTGTCCCCCATAGAACGGATTCCTTTCGTTTGTTTTAAGTCTATTTTTTACAAAAGTTTAGGTGTTTTATTTATCGATTGAGGCACTACGAAGTCTGCCCGGTCAGCTAGTTATGAATAAAGGAGTTGATAATTCGTTTTAAACAATTCTCTGTCTCTATATCTAACGTATCTGTACTGAATAACGCCCAAGGAAATTCGATTTTGAGTATTATTCTTATTTTCAGCACGGGATCGGTATACCGTCTATGACAACGGTCCTACAAGAGATCATTAAGCTGCTGCATTACGCCAAGGCTGTCGACCCTATAGTGTTCAGAATTGGCACATCGGGGGGGCTCAGTATACCACCAGGTTCCGTCGTTGTATCGAGCTGGGGCCTAAACGGATATTTGGAGAAGAGTTACGATATTGTGAGGATAAACTTTTTGTTGTCATAGAAGAAAGGCCGTCGTCGTGGCCTAAAGGATAAGACGTCCGGTGCATTCGTGTCGAGCGATGCACCGGTGTTCGAGTTCCGCAGGCGGGTACCAATTTTTCTAATGAAATACGTACTCAACAAATGTTCACGATTGACTCCCACGGTGAAGGAATAACATTAAGTAATAAAAATCAAACCCGCAAATTTTAATTTGGTGGTAGGATCTCTAGTGAGTCCGCGCGTATAGGTACTACCACCCCGCCTATTTCTGCCGTGAAGCAGTAATGCGTTTCGGTTCGAAGGGTGGGGGTAGCCGTTGTAACTATACTGAGACCTTAGAACTTATATCTCGAGGTGGGTGGCGCATTTACGTTGTAGATGTCCATGGGCTCCAGTAACCACTTAACACCAGGTGGGCTGTGAGCTCGTCTATCCATCTAAGCAATAAAAATAAAATAAAAAAAATAACGTTTATGTCGCGTTACGGTGCAAGTGGTTGCAGTTTCTGATGCACATGAACAATATCAGAAAAAAAAAACAATATATTATGTTCACTAATGAATCACAGACAATTACAATGATTGAACATTCAAGACAACATCTTTATCGTTTCAATTATAATTGTAATTAAGTTGAAATTCGAAACAAGAGTTCAATAAAAATATAACAACTTTCTAAGTGTTACATTATAAGGCAACTGTATTTGTTTACGAATTGTAACAAAATGCGAAATCTTTAATTTAACTAGAGGTCCCGCAGTAGTCGAAATTCGACTATAATTAATTGGAATTGTAAGTTTGTACACTATTATGATTTTATTTTATACTTCTACTAGCTGACCCGGCAAACGTTGTGTTGCCTTAAATAAGATTTCTAGGGAAATTCTACTCTAGAAAAAAAAACCCTCATTTAACCACATAATACCTCATTATATAAAAAAATAAATATCCAAAAAAATTAAATAAAAAATAAATGTTTGGGGTGGACAACCCTTTTCACTTAGGGGTATGAAAAATAGATAGTAGCCGATTCTCAGACCTACTAAACATACTATTAATACACAAATAAAACCAAAAAAACATGGCTGAAAAATGTATAGTGAGTAAGACAGGAGACCGGCTTCGTCCTCATCCCTACTACGTGATATTTGCTGGATAAGAGGTGACACCTGGTGCAGATAACTGATCGATTGACAGTTGATCCGTAGTCGACCGGCGCGGGCGGGAAATCAAATTCAATTTAAAAAAAAACATAATTAAAGGAACTTGAAATTATAAACTCTGAATAAGAATTTATCGTCCTACAATTATAATATTTGATTGCCATCTTGCAACCTTATTGCGGATCTGTGCATAGAATAAAAAAATATTAATCGGGATGAAAAATAGGGGTTGATCGTATAAGAGTGAAAATTGAGAGAAATATGATTATTTTTATTTTAAGTCATGACAAAACAAAATAAAAAACTTGCCAATAAAATTTAAGTTTATAATTAACAAATAAAAAATAGGGGTAGATCTTAGAGGGGTGAAAATTTCAGAGTAATATGAATTTTTTTATTCTACGTCATGACAAAATAAAAACAAAATTTTCGCAAAAAAATTTAAAGTTTTTAATTAGCAAATAAAAAATAAGGGTTGATCGTAGAGGGATGAAAATTTAGGGTTGTATGTATTTTTGTATGTTGTATCATAAAAAAATAGAAATTAAAAAATTTGTCTAAAAAATAAAATAAAAAATTTAGGGGTGGACTACCCCTAACATTTAGGGGGATGAAAAGTAGATGTTGGCCGATTCTCATAAATACTGGATAAGCACAAAAAATTTCATCAAAATCGGTCAAGCCGTTTCGGAGGAGTATGGCAACGAAAACTGTGACACGAGAATTTTATATATTAGATAATCACAAATTTCGCCAAGACTACAACATAAAAAATATTAACAAATACAAACAATATTTAATCTCAATTTGACAACAGACGTCAAGAACAAAAGTTTGACAATAAATAGTATGCATGCGTGTGTGCGTCAAATACATAGTATGTAGTGTGTGTAATGTTTTCTTTATTGATTTAATGTATCTTTTATGCATTATTTAAAAAAAATATTAATATTGTGCACTTCTTCTCTATATTCTCTATAAGTGTACAAAATTTCATACTCCTCCGTCCGCGCAATTTTCGTAAAAAGGGATACAAAGTTTTTGCTTCACGTATTAATATATAGATTTAGCAGTACTCTTTGTATTTCCTTGAGACATTTCGTTTATCTTTCCAGCCGGTTATGGGTCGATCATTAAAGCTACCCGCTATTTTAGATAAAAGATTGAGTCAGGAAATATATTCTATGGCATCTGAGGAGGATGAGTTTCAAACATATCTCGGAGGCACGATGGGCGCCGATGATTTTTACAGAGGTAAGCTTGTGTTGGTAGTAAATTTATTATTAACAAGCGGACCGCTCAAGTTTCGCTCGGGTCTTTAAAAAAAATTTCAACGATATTTGACGTTATTTTGTTTTTTTTAAATAAAAGAACACTTATTGCGGCGTAACTATAATAGTTAGTTTTTGTAAATAATAATGTGTTCTGTACAAAGTCGTGGTACATTATTTTATTCTATCATCAATAGTTTTCGCAGGGCACGCGATGTAAAGAATATTTTAGGTAATTTTTTAACACCTTGCGTTACATTATTGGAGTTTTAGTAAGAATCCCTAATTAAAAAAATATATATTAGCTAGTCTTGCCATAAATACTGAGACAAAGGAAAGAAAAATCTATTGCAAATAACATTTATTACTTTTACAGTGTGTTAGTTTAATACATAAATATACAACAATTTAAAGTATAAAAAGCTTATTCGAAGTGGTCTCCATTGGCTGCAATACAGTCCTTTAAACGTTGAGGCCAGTTATCAATAGAAGCACGAACTCTTTCCATGGGAAAAATTTTCACTGCCAATCGTACGGTTTGTTTTAGGGACTCCAAATTATCATGGCGTTTAGAGCAAGCCGTACTCTCTAAAACTGACCATAAATCATAATCCAGCGGATTCAGATCGGGACTAGACGACGGCCAGTCTTCAGCTCTGATGAAGTCCGAAACCTTCGTTTCCAACCAAGACTGCGTAGACCGAGCTTTATGACCTGGCGCCAAGTCTCGCTGGAAGGACCATTCTTGATTGTTGAATATGGTGTTGTTAAGGGGCTTCACTGCCTTCTCAAGAATGGTATCTTGATACGCTTGTGAAGATGTTTTGATACCTTTTTCACAAAAGTAAGGCTCAGTCACTCCTTCATAGCTAATACCCCACCAAACCATCACTGAAGTCGGATAGTGCCCACGTTGCACTCTGTCGACTAATTGGGAAGCTTCCTTAGAGCTTTGAGCATAAATACGGTCATTTTGTTTGTTAAAATGTTGCTCAATTGTAACAATTTTCTCATCCGTAAACAAAAATTTTCTATGACCTCCCTTTGCGTACCGCTTCAGTAGTTGTTTCGATTTTACCACCCTATTCTCTTTTAAATTATCAGTTAAGAAATGACCAGTACGTCTCTTATAAGCTGCAAGTCCTAAGTCATCTTTTAAAATACGCGAAAAGGTTCTAGGTGCTATCTTCATCTCCCGAGATAAAATCTTTTGCTTTCGGACAGGATTTCTTCGAATTCTTTCCCTTACTGCTTTGACCACCTTTTTCGTACGAACACTACGTGGACGGCTAGATCTTTTTCTGTCACAAACAGAGGATGTCTCATTGCACCTATTAATAGCCCGGTACATAAACATTTTACTAATACCAAGCGTATGGAGAGTTTTAAAAATTGCATTTGGCTCCATACCTACTTTGTGTAATGCAATCACAGCGATTCGGTTCTCTTTATCACCCCACTCCATTTTAATATCGCAAAATATTGTACAATATACTGTCGCCAAAATGAGAAAATTCAATGAGCAATCATATAAAAATGACAGATTCCAAATTCAAATGTCATATTTTGTTTATTTTTAATTGTAACAGTATTTATGGCCAGACTAAGTATAGCCTATGTTACTCGGAAATAGTGTAGCTTCTAAATAGTATAAGAATTTTTCAAATCGGTTCAGTACTTTCGGAACCTATTGAATACAAACAAACAAATCTTTCCTCTTTATAATATTAGTATAGATAAGATTTTAATTAAAATTGACAGTACTCGATATGGTTTTATTTTACTACACCAAATACAAAGATGTAGATGAACGAATGATTGAATGAATGGAATTAAATTACGTGTAGATACAAATGTTTCCTTAGAAAGAATAATCCTTTTTTATTTTATACAAATCTTAATCTCCGATACAAAAAATGTACATATTCTTCTACGAAATCTAATATTCCAAAAATTTTCAAAAGGCGGGACTAGTTTAAAAATATATATCAAATGAAGAACATTGCGGTTTATTTTGTTAGCCTTGAAAGCGTAGGCGTGGAAGAGAGACAACAAGTGGTTAGCAAGTTGCTATGTTTGTCCATGCACAAGAACAACATAAGGTACACAGCCAGATCCTTATCTAAGACAGAGAGAGAGACAGAAGTTCATTCCAGAACTGAATGCTCGTAATATCTAGTAATAAATAACACGCACGCATTATTAATAAAATACGCGAAATTGAACCGTTAAAACGCTTTTAATTATTATTTCATAGATATTTTTGTTTCATTTACCCACAGGTCAAGCCCGTTTGGATGGACCTTTCTGTGATCACACAGAAGAGGACAAGCTGGAATTCCTTGAGAAATTATCAGAAATGGGTGTGAGGAATATAGAGATGGAGGCGCCCGCTTTTGCGGCGTTAACAAAAGAAGCCGGTATACGAGGGGCGATCGTTTGTGTTACTCTATTAAACAGACTTGAAGGAGATCAGGTTCGGTCCTTTAATAATAGATGGCGCTGTACTCAATTTAAGAAATTGATCATTAAGTAATCAACTTCGCCTAATTCATTTTTTTATGTATACATACTGAGTATTTAAGCAATTGTTTTAATAATGTAGTATAGGAAATTGGAAAGATATCTTTCTCATCTTTCAAGTGCAACAAAAAAAATCTTTTTGTGAAAAGACATCGCAATTCGTCATAAAATTACTTTAAGTATATTATGTAGAAAATAAAATTACTAACAAACAACAGTAGGTATCTGGAATATAATATGTTTTATATCTTTCTGAACGTTTTGACATTTTTATTTTTTATTTTGAACAATTTAACATATTTAAAATGAATTTTTTTTTTAGTTTCCTTAAAAAAGAAATACAGATTTTTGGTTTATTTGAAACATAGGTTTATGTCTTCTGTGACTATGAAAACTGGGGGTAAATTATTCCGAGCTTGCATACGCATAGCACGATTTTAATCGTTTCTGTCGAGGCAGAACTGGTACTGTACTGGTAGTAGGATCTCTTGTGAGTCCGCAAGGGTAGGTACCAACACCCTACATATATCTGCCGTGAAGCAGTAATGCGTTTCGGTTTCAAGGGTGGGGTAGCCGTAACTATACTGAGACCTTAGAACTTATATCTCAAGGCTGGTAGCGCATTTACGTTGTAGATGTCTATGGGCTCCAGTAACCACTTAACATCAGGTGGGCTGTAAGCTCGCCCATCTAAGCAATAAAAAAAAGCAGTTGTGCGCTCTGGGTTGAAGGAAACGACAGCCGTTCCATTCTTGACATGATGTCAAGTGGAACTGTATTGTATGTTACTCATGGTGGGTGCGTCATTCACATCGTGCCTATGAGCTTTAGAAGCCAATGACCATAGACCTATTCTAGGACGACAAATGAATTTGCTGATAATCTTTAATCTAATCTAATTACAACTTAAGACGTTGAGCGCCGTGTGATACATCGGTGGGCCTAGCGTACTATACCATTCGTGCCAAGCCAAAATCAGGGAATCAGTAATTTTTATTAACTTGAGATTGTCATTTTAAAATTTATAAAATGCGATAATTTGAACGGAAGATAAAAATTAGCGCCTTTTATCGCCTAGTTTTTAAGATATTTTAAAATGCTATAATCTTGATAAAAACTGATGATGAAAGGCGATTGCATGCAGCAGAGATGCGAATGTTTGCTACGGATGTGGGAAGTAACGAGAATGAATAGAGTACGGAATGAATATGTTAGAGGAAGTTTGAAAGTGGCGCCTGTAACAGAGAAGTTAAGAAGTGCGCGTTTGGGATGGTATGGACACGCGATGAGACGACATGAAAATGAGATTGGTTAGAGAATGTTAACTATGAATATCAAAGGATATAGAGGAAGAGGTAGACCTAAGAAGAAATGAATGGATTGTGTAAAATACGATATGGGTAAGAGGGGAGTGAGCGAAGAAATGGTATATGATAGAGGAGTATGGAAGGAGAAAACATGTTGCGCCGACCCCAGGTAACTGTGAGAAGGGCAGGATAGTGATGAATCTTGAAAAAAACGACAACTTTCTATTGGATTTGAAAAGCAAGGCGTTTGGTTCGGATAAGGGCCACGCGGCTCACTTCCATACGCGTTTTGTTGTACACCCCACGCTTTTTTTACAATAAAATCTTTTTTTCTTACACTATTGTTAATTCAAATTGGTTAAAATTTATTTTCTATTTTTTAGTAGGATTTTCTATAAAAGCGTATTTTGTTAGTTTTTTTAAACTATTATTTATTTTTATAATACAATTAAGTGTTTCGTATTTCCAGGTAAGCACCGAGAAGGGTACTTTGTTGCAGTGGCAGAAGAGACCAATGGCTATTGTGGCCAAATTTATATCTAAATACTTAGATAGTAGTATGAACGGATGGAAATAGCTTTGAGTGTTTGAATAAAAACGACTTAAATTGTATATTATTATGTATATTTGACAGGTGTTTTTGGTGAAACAGTCACAACAAAAATTTGAATTCAATTATAATGATCGAATGCTTAAGTATTTTTATTTGGTTTTCCTACCTAAGTTGATAGCCTTGAGAAGCTATTTCAGCGTAACCTTAAATAGTAGGTGAGCTCATGGGGCTCAAATCTGACGACGTTGCTAACACGAACCCTAGCAAGAGCCGTGCTTCGCAGAATCTACCACCAGATCGGGAACGCGACCCACTGAGAAGATCCGGCAAGAAACTCAGTGGGCTGTGTCTGTGGGTTAATTTACTCTTAGAGCCCTTCGTCGCAAGCGACGTGTTCGACGAGAACGGTGACCGGTGCTTGAGGTACTTAAAAGCACCGTTAGTGGATCGGGAGGATCCGAGATGACGCGACGATGCTAACATGAACCCTAGCAAGAGCCGTGCTTCGCAGAATCTTCCACCGGATCGGAAACGCGACCCACTGAGAAGATCCAGCAAGAAACTTAGTGGGCTGTGTCTGAGGGTTAATTTACTCGTCGAGCCTTTCGTCGCAAGCGACGGGTTCGACGAGAACGATGACCGCTGCTTGAGGTACCTAAAAGCACCGTTAGTGGATCGGGAGGATCCGAAATGACGTGTTTTGGGCGACGTCGACTGCTTTCCATTCTGTCCGCTGGATCGGGAATGCGGTTTTTACTTCACGCAGCATCTGATAAAAATGATTTATTACGAATAAATTAATTTATTGGATGGAGAGTCAGTCACACTGCTTTTCTGAGAAAATTTCATTTTATTCGTGTAAAAAATAAGAACATAAGCTAATTCGATAAATGGGGCTTTGTAATTACAATTAAAACATCAGAGATACTTTTTTATAAACCGTGAAAGATGGTCAAGTTGACTTTTAAATAGTTCAAATTTTATTCTTTAACTTTTTTATTTTTTATTGCCCGTGCAGGCAGACGAGCGTACGGCACGACCTGATGGTGAGTGGTTACCGTCGCCCATGGACTTCAGCAATGCCAGGGGCAGAGCCAAGCCGGTGCCTACCGTTAAGTACTTTTGTCTAATTAGCTAAGATTTGGATTTGGATTTGGACTCTTTGGATTTAAAGGAAGGAAAAATATAAGACAGCTAACATGTCAATGGATTGTGTCGGCTTCTGTGTACCACACGATGCGCATATCCAATTTTTTCCCTCCAAACGGTTCGTAGCTGTTCGCTACGTCAGTACGTAGTGAAGCCTCGTAGCAGCCGGGTCTACGGCTGGCGCTACGAAATTCTTTTGTCATTAAAACATTGAAATTCTCTATGAAAAATCCAGGTTTTGTATTATAAATCTATTAGATAAATCTAATGAGAATACAAACGTTAATTTTAAAGGATAATTAAAAGTGCTGGGGCAGTGTTAATTGATTTGTAGTTTTAATCGTTTGCGGGAGGTGAAAGATTTATTTTTCGTCAAATATCGTGGGAAAATATTATGTGCGGTGAATTTTTCAAATGTTTCACGTAAATTTATGATAATATGAACGGTAAGTGTTAATTTTTTTTGGTTTATTTCTGGAACAGAATGTAAATAGGTCGAATGTAATCGAAGGCTCACTGGGCTTACATATCTGGGTTAAACGGAATTATTTGCATTTGCATTTTGACTTTGCAAACGTTTTCATTCGGTACACGCAAAAAATCCAACATGTACATAATTTGTATTCAGCCATGATTGTTTCGTCATGTAACAATTGCAGTTGAGACACCGACCTCATGCCTCAAAGTGGCCGACAACGCTGATCCCAGGTAGTCTATCATATCATCTGACCATATGCCGAAAAGCTGGTTGCATAGTCGAATAATTGTTATTGCATAGTCGCATAATTGTCACCAACGTTATTAAATGATCGCAAATGAAAACATTATTTCTTCCCGACGCTGAACTCATAGCCATCAGTACCCTGACGGTTTCTGCGGATCAATCACTCACCCTTGTTTGAAAGCTGAGACAATAGAAGGCAGCATTTATGTTGCCGTGTATACAGGTCCTAACTCTTAATGATGTTAGGTCGTCGTGTGAGTCCGCATATTTAGGCACCACTAGCCTGTGTTCGAAAAAAAAAAGTTTAATTGCAAAGCAACAACTGTCATACGTATTTTTATAAGTTTCTCTTTGTTTTATCTATGGTTGTCAATAAACTGACAGCGACGAGATGTGCATCCTAATTTTTTTTTAATTGTAAAATCTTCCTCAAAACCCTAAATATAAGCAAGAAACTGTCAGCTACAGCCTGCTTATTTCTACCGTGAAGCCGTATTATGTTCCAGCTTGGAATGGGGCAGCCGTTGTACTATAAAACTGAGACTTAAAACTCATAAAAAAGTCTATTGGCTCCGATAACCGCTTAATATTACTGTTACTGGTGGTCTATTACTGGTGGTAGGACGCCTTGTGAGTCCGCATGAGTAGGAACCACCACCCTACATATTTCTGCCGTGAAGAAGTAATGCGTTTCGGTTTGAAGGGTAGGACAGCAGGTATTGTTACAAGTGAGACCTTAGAAATCATGTCTCAAGGTGGGTGGTAGCATTTACGTTGTAGATGTCTATTGCAGGTGAGCCGTGAGCTCGTCCAGCCATCTAAGCAATAAAAAAAATACTAGGTGTGTTCCTCCATATATTAAAGCAAAAAAAACACTGTTAACCAACTTCAATACTGGTCCTAAGTGAGTAGGTAGGTTATTATTTTAAGGTCACTGTAGAGTGTCGTAAAACACACTCTCCAACTAGCTACGTCAAAAGTAGCTTGGTAAATCTCTGCAGTCGCGTAAGGGGGATTAAGTGATCCCTATACAGCGTCGCTGTTCCGAAGTTTTCACTTAGTGAAACATCTGATACTTAGAAGAGCAATTTTTTTTTTTTTTGGCACATGCCGGTACGAAAGCTCTTCTCTATTAGATTAAAATATGTTTGTTTTTATAACAGTATATAAAGCAATTGAGATATTTATCTAAACTAGACGACGAAATGTTATGCAAAATATTAGCATACGCCTATAAATTTATATTCTGTAATTTAACTTATATAGTGCATCAATGGCGTATTGTAATTGTAGTGGTCTAAATTTGACTATAATTCACAATCACAGATTTCGCCAAGACTAGAAAAGTAATATTAAAGACAAACAATATTAATCTGTTCTCAATTTGACCACAGACTAACAATAAACAAAAGAATTTAAATGCGTGTGTGTGTGTCAAACACATGGTAGTGTGTGTAATGTTTCCTTTATTGATTTAATGTGTTATTTATGCATAATTTCAAGAAGATTAACATTCTGCACTCCTACTCTATATTCTCTATAAGTGTGGGAAATTTCGTACTCCTCCGTCTGCGCAATTTTTGTAAAAAGAGATCCAAAGTTTTTGCTTCACATATTAATTTATAACTAGAGGTCCCGCAGTAGTCGAAATTCGACTATAATTAATTGGAATAGTAAGTTTGTACACTATTATGATTGTATTTTATACTTCTATAATCACAAATTTGGCCAAGGCTACACTATAAAAAAATATTAATAAAGACAAACAATATTTAATCTATTCTCAATTTGACCACAGACGTCAAGAACAAAAGTTTGACAATAAATAGTATGCATGCGTGTGTGCGTCAAATACGTGGTATGTAGTGTGTGTAATGTTTTCTTTATTGATTTAATGTATTTTTATGCACTATTTTTAAAAAATAGTAGCATTGTGCACTTCTTCTCTATATTCTCTATAAGTGTGGGAAATTTCGTACTCCTCCGTGTGCGCAATTTTCGTAAAAAGGGATACAAAGTTTTTGCTTCACGTATTAATATATAAATTATGTATTCTGTGAAGACTCATTCTAATTATTCTAGCGGATAATAAAGAAAGAAAGCTACGCATAGCAATGTAGGTAATTGCGTGCTGACTGGCTTGTTAAAATAGCTTCGTTTTACGACTACGGATCTTACGTGTAAAAACGTAAGGTGTAATTTGGTGTGCGCGTCTATGTTGTTTAACGAAGAAAAAGTATTGTAAGCGTATTACTCTGTGTTTATGCCAGGCTTTTTAAGCCTACAGTTGGATTAACGTGACTAAATGTTTTGAATGACTATTGAGAAACATCATTTTGGAGAAGATTTACTGCAATAACGCACAACACTTACTTTAATAACGAATCTGATAAATATGAATTCGTCACAAAAAAAAATTTAAATTGTCTTTGTAGGCAGACAAGTATACGGGCTACCTGATGGTGATGGTTTCCATCGCCTATGGATGTCAGCAATGCCGGGGGCAGAGGCAAGCCGCTGCCTATCATTAAGTACTCTCCGCAAACCTCGTTTGAAGAAGGACATGTCATTGCGCTCGGGATTTCCAAATTCGCGAGCATTCGCATCGTGACGCGACTTACAAAGTTGGACCAGTCCTAAGTGTCAGTGTTAGTATAAAAAAGAGTGCGTCTCAGAACGCCCGACAGAAGAATAATCTTAAAGTAATCTAAGTTGAACTATTTAATATTGAAATTGCTTAAATTGAGAAAAGCCTTAGATTATTACTTAAATTTTATGTATATTCATATGATAATGTAAGGAAAATTGTAATACAACATATCTATCTAGATGCACAAAAATTTATTGCCGTTCGTTAGTCTCGCTAAAACTCGAGAACGGCTGGACCGATTTCGCTAATTTTGGTCTTGAATTATTTGTGGAAGTCCAGAGAGAGAGTTTAAAAGGTATATAAATATGAAAATGCTCGGAATTAAATAAAAATAATAATTTTGTTTTTCCTTTAACGTGTCCCCCGTCGGACGGATGCCTTTTGTTTGTTTTAAGTCTGTTTTATACAATAGTTTAGGTCTTTTATTTATCGATTGAGGCACTACGAAGTCTTTCGGGTCAGCTAGTCATGAAATAAAAATTGAAACCGCAAAAATAATGATAATAATATGGATGTAGTCGGGATGAACTTATGACTAGAAATTGAGAAGAACAGAAAAGCTAGACGTGTAGCCTTAGTAGCTTTTGTAGGCAGCGGCTTGGCTCTGCCCCTGGCACTGCTGGAGTCCATGGGCGACGGTAACTACTTACCATCAGGTGGGTTGTATGCTCGTCTGCCTACAAGGGCAATAAGTAAAAAAAGCCTCGATCACTAATAATGGGAAAGATTCAGGAAGATGATGATACCTCGGAAGAGATTGAATGGTACTAAGAATATTAAAATATCTTGCGGTTAGTCGATCGTTTGATAATTGACCGATTTTTTTTCTTATTCACTTAAGCAGTAATACGAAATTTATTTTGGGATTTCATTGGGTTTCAACACAGGACAAGTTGCGTGGTGTTTAGTGACTTTTGTACCACAATGTCTGGTTTGAACTGGTCGATCGGAAACAGTATTTTTAGCTAAAATATTCATGTTTTTTGTTTCGTGCGTGTTTCTGGTTTCGTCAAGTTAATGAACTTTTAATATAGTTTAAAGTAGTCGTAAATGCGGCCTTATCACGTTGAAGGGCTATGTGAAGCAAGGACGCACGTAATTGTAGTTAAACTGCGGTGAGGGAGCATTGAAATTGAAGGTTGTTTTATTTAAAATGCTATTTACATTTGTAGTTGAGAGAGAGAGAGAGAGAAAGCGAAAAAGAAAGAAAAAGAGAATAAAGAATATAGATTATGGCACACCAAAAGACAACTAACATTAAAAAACAGTGAACAGGAGAAAGATAGTTGTAGAATAAGATAAAAGCGTTGTTACTAAAAGCGTTTTCTTCCAGTCTACAATTTTATCAACAATTCTGAAAAAGATACAGCAGGTACACATGTTGCTTTGTACTATTATTAACATGTGTGGTCTATCAAGACATACCAAACCATTATTGAAGCCAACCATTATTGAAGAAAATATGTACATACCTATAAATATTAGACCAGATCTCAAAAAGCATTCACCACGAAAACCATTTAAATAGTTTTATCTCACTTAAATTTTAGGTTATTTGTAATTAATTGTTCGGAAGACAATTTATGAGTAGATTTCGGCTTTGTATATACGATTTTCTATGCAGTATGTTTTACTTGCAATAACGTAAAGGGAATTAGGTAATAACTAATATTATAAAGAGGAAAGATTTGTTTGTTTGTTTGTTTCGAATAGGCTCCGAAACTACTGGACCGATTTGAAAAATTATTTTTCCATTAGAAGCCGACATTGTCCCTGATGAACATAGGCTACTTTTTAAAAAAAAAAATATTTTATTTTTTTGGTTTCATGTGTGTTTTAATGTTTCCGAAGCGAAGCGAGGGCGGGTCGCTAGTTAGGTAATAAAGGGAATTCGCGTGGTTTGTCAGTATTTATTAATTAAAACGTGGGTCATCGGTCAACAGCTCGGCGTGAACTCGACCAAACGAAATGACGACGACAAAGCGACCTTGTTCGTGGAAACAGCGCGATGGATTGTCACAAAATATAGAAGTTTGATTGGTTGAGTTGTTCGATTTTGTGTTTAATTAAAATCTATATATGAGTCGACTATTATCAAAACCGGCAATCTGACTTTTGGATAATTATTGGTAAATCAGAAAAACGAATTATTGACTTTGTATTCCATTGGCAGTCACAAAACTCTTCGGAACGACATCTTAGATAAATAACAGGTTAAGTATTAACCTTTATTTAATGCAGGTTTTGAACCGTATTCTTTGAAGGAGACGATTATATTCAAATCAATCTGTATTGACATATCAATAACATTTTTTTGTCCAAATGCACAGATTGCCACCTTTGATAATAGACGACTCATATATATGACGGCGTTAACGATATTTATGTTATTATAGCACGTGCAATAGGAGTGACTCGCACAAGCCAGGCGCGCCGGCCGTGTCGTTCCACTCGTAAACAACAGCTGCAACAGAAGTGACTCATAAGCCAGCTGCGCCGGCTAGTATAAAAAGGCGGAACGTGCCTTGAAATGGACATTCGTTGAACTGCGCTTGCCTGGTGCACTTACTATATCCTTGTTACGTTGTGTGATTCAGTGACTGTTGTACGTACTGGTTAAAGTTGGACAAGTGTTAAAGTGAATTGTTAAGATAACATATTGTTGATTAAATCAGGAATCAAATAGTGACATCGTTTTACTTGGTGTTCAACAAGATAATGTCTACCCTCAAGCTTACATATACTTTGTCTACGCGAGACACTGTGACTTTATTGCTTCTATATTAAAACCAATTGAATTCTCGGTACTTGCTTTAATTACAATTTACAATGCTTTGGTTCTGATTGCACGTCGATGAATGTAATGAATGTGACCTTTCTCGAAACGGAAGGATCTTGTGCCAATAATGATTATTGTGAGGTATCTTAAGAATATTGTTGAATGCTGTCAGCGCGCGGTGCCGGTAGTAGTGAATATTCTAGTATGACGTTTTCGTTAGCTTGCTGTGCTAAACGAGTCAGGCGCCGCGACATACTCAATTATTAATTATCTATATAATTTTTATATAAAATTTATATAAAAATGAATCTGCGTAATGTAATATCTGATAATATCTGATAGTTCTTTGGTTGTTGTCTTTGTTATTGTCAGGAGAAGGTTCTTAAGAAAATAAAAGAAGAAAATGTAATCAAAACTTAATCACCATATTAAATTTTGTAATGTAACCTTATGGCGTTTGATATAACATTGACAGAATGCGTGCTGCAAATATCAGATTTGCTTAAAAGACGATCTATTGTCAATACTAAAGTTTAGTCCCCGAAGCAAAGCGAAAGCAGGTCACTAGTTTGTATCATAACTGTGTTGACGAGTGTTTATACCTGGCATTATCTATACTAATATTATAAAGAGGAAAGATTTGTTTGTTTGTTTGTTTGTTTCGAATAGGCTCCGAAACTACTGGACCGATTTGAAAAATTCTTTTTCCATTAGAAGCCGACATTGTCCCTGATGAACATAGGCTACTTTTTTAATTATTTTTTTTGTTTCATATGTGTTTTAATGTTTCCGAAGCGAAGCGAGGGCGGGTCGCTAGTTTTTATTAATTTAATTTATTTATTTACTACGCACACAATACACATTACAAGCTAAAGGACACAATAAATAACAAGTAAAGGAATCTAGCTTGTAACATAAGCCATGTGCGCACGACTAAACAAGACAAATGTGCTGAGTTTGTACACGATATTCCTTACAACTATAGAACAAAACAACACGATAACGAAAACTAATCTAATTTATAATGTGCGGAAATCATTTCGCTCAGTTTTTTTTTATTGGCCTTGTAGGCAGACGAGCGCACGGTCCACCTGATGGTGAGTGGTTATCGTCGCCCATGGACTTCAGCAATGCCAGGGGCAGAGCCAAGCCGCTGCCTACCGCTTAATACTCTCTACAAGCCTCGCTTGAAGAAGAACATGTCATAGCGCTCGTGAAACACCGCGGAGGGGAGCTCATTCCATAGCTGGATGGTACGTGGCAAAAAAGACCTCTGGAAACGCACTGTGGATAACTGCAGTGGCTCCAGGTAGTATGGATGAACTCGACTCCGGTGGCGGGCGGTGCGATGGTAAAAACGAGATGACGGTATCATCTCGAACATTCCTCAGAGCAGTATAAACGTTAAACAATTACACAACTTAATCTACTATTATACTTTGATGTTTGTGATTTCTATGGGCTCCGGTAATCACTTAATCCAGTAGGCCATGATCTCAATGATACTCACCCAATAAAACTGGTGTTTCTCTTCAAAGCGGAGCTCTTCAAAAACAGAGATGTCGCTACACAACGAAGCATGCTGGAGTTACTCAACCGCTTGAGCTCACAAAACCAGGTGATATGGTATCTTGTAAGCCTGCACGGCTGGGTACCATCACCCTACCTATTTCTGTCGCGAAACAAGCAATCATTCCGGTTCGAAATCTCAAGTTGCGTGACATCATTTACGTTGTTAAGTGTCTATGGGCTTCGCTAAGTATTTAACTCCAGGTCCGCCGTGGGATTGTTCATCGATCTAAGAAGCAAATGTATGTTAGAAGCGCGATATAACACTACTCGTACTACGCGCTGGGATTCGGGATAAATAAATGTTCCACCAAAGTACAACTTAAAACTGTATTTTTCACTTAGGGCACTCACAGAACACTTTAAAATTCTTAATTCACTTCTTCCGCTTCACTTCGAGTAGCTCCGATTACTGACTCACTGCGTTCCATCTCCGCAACGCTTTTATAGTATAGATACGACATTCCTAGAACTATCGAGAATATTCCACAAAAGTCGAGTATTGTGTGTTTCTGCTCTCTGACAATAGGTGGCGTTGTATTTCTCGTGCGTTCTATATGCTACTAGATCTTTCGATATTCGTTCGGATATTCGGCGATAGATGGCGCTACTGTTACCGTCGTAACAATACTTAGATAATTCTACCAACAGTGAATCACCTACTCGCCTTTTACGACAGCCATGGGAATAGAAGGCGCGGTGAATTACGGGCTATTAAATGAGTTGTAATTAGCACGTACGCTCACGTTCTAGTTATCGTCTGCACTGACATGAAATTGTATTTCAAGATACTTTAGTATTCATGTTTATGATAGGTTGTTTGAGGTACGATTACTCAGGCCGATGATTAGGTGCGTTCCGTTAAGAGCCCCCGTGCCTATTACGTATCACTACATAGTATAAAACAAAGTCGCTATATCCCTATGTATGTTTAAATCTTTAAAACTACGCAACGGATTTTGATGCGGTTTTTTTTTAATAGATAGAGTAATTGAAGAGGAAGGTTCATATGTATAATAACATCCATTAAACAGTGGAGAAATCAATAATAAATTACAGCTTCCGAAGCGAAGCGAGGGCGGGTCGCTAGTACAATAAAAAATATAATACAATTAAAACAACTTTTATGGTCTAATCTCTCGTCTATGATGTTTATGCTTCCTACCGTCATTTTTTTGTATATTTTTACTAGCTTTACTATTATATTTTTACTTCACATATTATTATGTTGCACACGTCTTAAATCAGAAAAAAAAACAAAGTTTCAATTTTTTTTTAACTATGGCAAGAGTTGATTTTTATTTTTTATACAAGTTTTAAGCAGTTAACAGTTGGTGCCAATGTTCGGAGCGTCTTTGGAAGTTTGCTGTTTGCAGTTTGCAGACCTTTTTTTTTTTAATGCTTAGATGGGTGGACGAGCTCACAGCCCACCTGGTGTTAAGTGGTTACTGGAGCCCATAGACATCTACAACGTAAATGCGCCACCCACCTTGAGATATAAGTTGTAAGGTCTCAGTATAGTTACAACGGCTGCCCCACCCTTCAAACCGAAACGCATTACTGCTTCACGGCAGAAATAGGCAGGGCGGTGGTACCTACCCGCGCGGACTCACAACAGNTGGACGAGCTCACAGCCCACCTGGTGTTAAGTGGTTACTGGAGCCCATAGACATCTACAACGTAAATGCGCCACCCACCTTGAGATATAAGTTGTAAGGTCTCAGTATAGTTACAACGGCTGCCCCACCCTTCAAACCGAAACGCATTACTGCTTCACGGCAGAAATAGGCAGGGCGGTGGTACCTACCCGCGCGGACTTACAACAGGTCTTACCACCAGTAATTACGCAAATTATAATTTTGCGGGTTTCACTTTTATTACACGATGTTATTCCTTCACCGTGGAAGTCAATCGTGAACATTTGTTGAGTACGTATTTCATTAGAAAAATTGGTACCCGCCTGCGGGATTCGAACACCGGTGCATCGCTTCAACACGAATGCACCGGACGTCTAATCTTTTAGGCCACGACGACTTACTATGAAATTTTATTTGTTTATGAATAGTGGAAATTAGTAGTCTGTGTGTGTTCAAACATGTAAAAAAAAATTGTGATTAGGTTAAATTTCGGAATGCTCATTGTCAAAAGTTCATTGAACCTCAGTTGTTCAACAGTAAAATGGATTTCCATTACTTTGTTTAACTGAAACTTTGCTTCAATTGTAAAACTCAATAACATCTAACAGCAGTTTTTATTGGACATTTTAAGGAGACCGGTATAACAATTACGTGTTACACGACTATATATTTACGAATAGAGCGTAGCGCCGCGGCCGCGTGCCTAGTACGTAATAAATATTAATTGTAACCGCGCAGTTCGGAACGGCACCTTAATCGGTGATCGTGTGTTGGCAAAGTTTTTATAACTCCCCTATATTACACAAGTTCTACAATATAAACGTGAGCTTTTATGAGTTTCATTTCAACTATCTGTTACCACGAACGGAATAACTTATCATTGGTATAATAAACTATAGAATGAATTATTTAGTTTCGTTTAGTTTACAGCTTATGATACATTATTATTTTTTTGCTTTATCATTTAATTAAATACTTTGATGATGTTATTTTTGCAGCTACGTATAAATTAAAATATATTTTTTGGTTTATTATTAAAATCCATTAATTGGTTTGAAGATGCAACTTTTGACATTAGAGGGATAGCTGAAAAATGGCTTAGTAGTTATCTAAGCAACAGACAACAATATGTTGAAATTAGGGATATTGATAATAACAATGAAGAAGTGGCTTTTAAATCTTCATTAGCTTATAATAAAGTAGGTGTCCCACAAGGGAGCATTTTAGGACCGCTACTCTTTATAATTTATATAAATGATCTCCCAGAACACATACATTATCCATGCAGCTTATTTGCTGATGATATAGCCGTTGTAATCACCAAAGATGCCACACTAGATTTAAATGATGAGATAAATGCTACTGTTAGTAAAGTCATAGATTGGATGAATAAGAATAACTTAAAAGCTAATTTAGACAAAACAAGATATATGTAATTCTATAATAGACACAAATTTATTAATAACTTAAATATAACTTATAATAATAACACACTAAATGAATGTAATAGCATAACATTTTTAGGATTAAATGTGGATAATCAATGTAGCTGGAATCTTCACATAGATACTACTTGTAGTAAAATTAATCGATTCTCATATGCACTTTGGCGACTTACAAAAATATGTAATCTAAAAACTGCATTACAGGCCTATCATGGATATGTCGCCTCAAATATCAGATACTGTATACCCCTCTGGGGAAATTCTAGTCACATAAATAGAGTGTTGATTGCACAAAAGCAATGTGTTCGTGCCATGTGCAATAATATATTATAACATAATATTTTAACTGTACCATCCATATATATACAAGAATATTGTTTGTTTGTTAAAAAGCACCCACAATTATATAAATCGTGTGGTGAGTACTGTCAATTTAATACAAGATACCCTACTAAACTAATGTTACCAAGTATAAATATTCGTTACTACCATACAAACTGTTATCCTATGACTATCAGAATATTTAATAAGATACCAAACAGCATAAGAGATCTTCCACTAACTCAATTTAAAAGAAAATTATATTTATGGCTAATAGACAATAATAAAATATTAGAATAAGAAGTGATAGAATGTAAAAATAGATAGATTTAGTAAATTTTGTGTTAGAATTAATATAAAAATAAATAAAATTTTAGCATGCCTAAACAGGCGAAATATATGAAACTATGTCCTATATCCATAATAAACTAAATTGTAAACTATATTTCTGACGAATAAAGATTTTCTTTCTTTCTTTCTTTCTTTCTTGGCGGTACTTAACCTAAAAATTTATTCTATTTTGTTCAAAATTTGTCGTCTAATTCAAACGAAGAGAAGGAGGAGTAATCACAATTACTGTTATCGCAAACTTTGATAATTGCTTTTGGACCCAAATAGCAAATTAGGATACATTAGCTGGAAGTAGTTATTTCACATCGACCTTTTGAAAGAAATAATCGGCTAATTTCGGCTTCATATAGTGCTATCTCTGTCGTTTACATACATTAGATAATGCATAAAAATCCTAAATAAAGTAGTCTAAGTTGAAAATTCGTTTGTCTAAATTAAAATATATAATATAGGTTTTGAGAAGCCATATTTACTAATTGGTAGCGGAAGGTTTCTTGATTATGTTTTGGGTTTGTGAGGAGGAAGATTTTATAATTAAAAAAATAGGATGCACATCTCGTAACTGACAGTTTATTGAACATAGATAAAACAAAATTAAAAATTATAAAAATATATAATATGACAATTGTTGCTTTGCAATTAAACTTTTTACTGGCGTTCCGAACATAATTTACTATTATTATTTTTATTATTTTATTGCTTAGATGGGTAGACGAGCTCACAGCCCACCTGGTATTAAGTGGTCACTGGAACCTATAGACATCTACAACGTAAATGCGCCACCCACCTTGAGATATAAGTTCTAAGGTCTCAGTATAGTTACAACGGCTATCCCACCCTTCAAACTGAAACGCATTGCTGCTTCACGGCAGAAATAGGCGGGCTGGTGGTACCTACCCGTGCGGATACACAAGAGGTCCTACCATCAGTATTATAAATACGAAAGTAGCTCTGTCTGCTACTGAACCTATTTTGACGAGATTCGGTATGAAAATATTTTGATACATAGGATGTAGGGTACATTTCTACGTCCCACAGCTGAGTTAGGGTCTCCTACGCGATAAATATTTTAGTCCACGGAGCGATGCGGAGGCTTAAAGTATACCTATATTCACCTGTTTGTTCAAAGGAAGACTTCATCAAAGGGCTTTAAGCTGCGTGAATGACTCAAGACCTGGTAAAGTTTGTGTAACGTAAGCTTTCGCTTTCTCGCTTGAATGGCTCGACATAATATGCTTTTTCTTTTACAAAACCCTCAAGTGGCTGTTAGGATTTTTTTTACTGATTTTAGACTATGAATCGTTGTTAACCATACAAAACCGTTTTTAAGGTCGTTTGAGGAATGCTCGTAATCGTGTCGCCATATTGTTTTTTTTTATTGCTAGATAGTTGGACGAGCTCACAGCCTACCTGGTGTTAAGTGGTTACTGGAGCCCATAGACATTTACGACGTAAATGCGCCACCCACCTTGAGATATAAGTTCTAAGGTCTCAAGTATAGTTACAACGGCTGCCCCACCCTTCAAACCGAAACGCATTACTGCTTCACGGCAGAAATTGTTTGTTGAAAGGTGTTTGTTGTGACAGTTACGTTGATTCGATGTGACAGTGAGAAATCATGGTACCAGCCTTATGGATTGTTTAGAAGTGGGCGTTCACTAATCAAACTCGGGGCGCTATTGATCAAATTAATAAAATCATTATTTTGATTTTGATTTCCACAACTCTGAACATTTTATTTATTTGTTTAATTAAATATAAATGCAAAATTATAAGACTCATACTATTTTACCCAATCCTTCAGCCCTGAACTCATGATCGTTTCTCGGCCCAAATTTTTTTTATTGCCCTTATTGGCAGACGAGCATATGTTCCACCTGATGGTAAGCGGTTACCGTCGCCCGTGGACTTCAGCAATGCCAGGGGCAGAGCCAAGGCGCTGCCTACCGCATAAGCTGCTGCCTACCGCAGAGCAATGGTATCATCCCATCTATAAGGTTGCTTGTTCACGGGCAAGTTAAATTTTTTATTTGCAATATTCAAAAACTACTCAGCTAAATGTAATCTGAATTCGCGTTGTAATGTTAGAAGATTACGCAATGCGGTAGCTTCGACTATCGAAAGTCCCGTGTTATTTTTTTTTGTATGTAAATATCTTAAGCTGCTTTCGGACTACGCTATACCATAGTTCCATATAGTATAGCAGCGTATACTTAGCCAATAATATGTAGTACAGTACAGTGTGAACGTGTCCATAACAATGTATGGTGTGCGATATTGTTGTGCTATATACTATATGCTATTATAATATAGCGTAGTCTGAAAGCGGCTTTAGAATAAATATTACAAATCTCACGTATGTATGTGTGTGATAATAAAATACTATTAAATACTGAAAAGTATCATATTATTATAGACCTAGTATACGAAGAATAATGGAACGTATGCGTTAAACTTAGCGTTCTTATTGCTGAAGCAATTTAATGAAGAGATAAGGTAACAGAATTATATCCGTGAATATCGGAAGCTGTAATTTTTAGAAACACTGGAGCTTGCACATTTGCATATTTACTATTGTTACGCCGGTAAGAGTAACGCCATCTATCGCCGAATAGTCGAACGAATATCGAAGGATCTAGTAGCATCTAGAGCGCTCGAGAAGTACAACGACATCTATTGTCAGATAGAGGAAACACACAACACTCGACTTGAATGGAATATTCTCGATAATTCAAGAGATTTGCTATCGGCTATAAAAGCGTTGTAAGGATGGCACGCAGACAGTTAGTAATCGGAATTACTCGAAGCGAAACAGCGAACGGATCACCTGAAGCGAAGCGGAAGAAGTGAATTGAGAATTTTAAAGTGTTTTAAGTGTTCTAAGTGCTAATAATACAGTGTTAACTATTAATTCGGTAGAAGATTTATTTATCCCGAACACCAGCGCTTAACATTATGTTATGCAATTAAATAGTAATTCGATTAAAATTTGAAATAAACAACTGCAGTATAAGATTTTGAACAGAAATACTCCCGCCAAATTTAGACTTCCATTTTATGTTATGGTGGAAATTGATAAAATTTTAATTGAGAACGTTTTCCAAATTTTTTTATTTGTCCTTTATTATTTTTATTCCAAATATTATTATTTATTTATGGTTTGGAATCTCTGGGTCTACGGAGCGACTTCGGTTATCTCTGTGTTTTGTACCGTATGTTCCATGGGGAGTGCTCTGAGGAATTGTTTGAGATGGGTTCATCATATCGTTTTTACCATTCGCACCGCCCACCACCGGAGTAGAGTTCATCCATACTACCTAGAACCACTGCGTTAATCCCCAGTGCGTTTCCATAGATCATTTTTGCCACGTACCGTCCGGCTTTGGACTGGGCTTTCCTCTACGGTGTTTCCCGAGCGCTATGACATGTCCTTCTTCAAACGAGGCTTGTGGAGAGTACTTTGCGGTAGGCAGCAGGTTGGCTCTACCCCTGGCATTGCCGAAATTCATGGGTGACGGTAACCACTCACCATCAGGTCGTATGACGGTCTGTTTACAAGGGCAATAAAAAAAATTTTTTTTTCATTTCTTTTTGTCTATTAAAATTTTTTACTCATGCAATGCCTATTTCCTTGTGTAAGGTTCATAATTATTTATATTAATATGATTATATAAAGACCTATAGATATTAAGAATTATTGTTAAATATGAGGTTTGTATTGCAAGACATTTAAATATTATTGTTTATTAGTTGCTCAATTGACTGCTGTTAAAGTCACGTGACTAAGCTATCCCCTCTTAACTAGCGTGACCAGTTATCACGCTAGTTAAGAGGGGATAGCCGGCTGAGACATATTTAAAAGAGAATGCAGGCGGTCAGAACACAGTAGTTGAATAAGACGCATCAATGTAAAATTGGTAGATTAAATCAGAGTGAGAATAAAGTTAGTCTGTGTAATTTATATGTCTGACACCCAAAACTTGGATCTCGTGAAAGTATTTGTATTCAATCGAAACACTTATCTCTCGTGCGTCACCTCCCATATTCCTATCTCTTGAATAAACTGTTGTATCGTAAACATGGCAACACAATGTAAGCTAACACCGGCGCGTAAATCATTACCTATATACTCTGGCAACACTTGAACCAACTTACACGACGCGCGTTCATCTTACGTTTAGGGGGTGTGAAATCATTATCTATCAACGCTTATCACAAGGAACAATTGTTAGATGATATATTAATGTTTAAATTTATGCAAGATTTAAAATCTTCCATTATGAATATTTCTTGTGAAAATATCTCTTAAATGTAGCATCTTAAGGTATGAGAATATTTGTTGATTATCATTTGGACGAACTAGTAGCGGGTGGCAGACAGAGACCTCGAAATTACCACTGGTGGTAGGACCTCTTGTGAGTCCGCACGGGTAGGTACCAGGTTTCGGTTTGAAGGGCGGGGCAACCGTTGTAACTATACTGTACCTTAGAACTTATCTCAAGGTGGGTGGCGCATTTACGTTGTAGATGTCTATGGGCTCCAGTAACCACTTAACACCAGGTGGGCTATGAGCTCGTCCACCCATCTAAGCAATAAAAAATAAATCATTACTCGACAAAAAAATTATTGAATTAAACGTATTGTTAATAAATAGCAGTTTTAGGGGGCTTATTTGATGTTCGTGAAATTTAAAAAAACATACAATCCGCAACTTTATAATCGGCACTAATATTATAAATAAAAAATTCAGTTTGATTGTTTGTTTATTAGTTCATTAAGTACTGAGTGATGATCATAAAATTTTACGTTACAAAGAAAGATACAGAGTACCTTTAATAAAAATCATATACCTATGTATTTTCTTTTACGTGAATGCAAGCGAAACAGCGTGTAATACTTAGTAAGATACATTTTGGCAGCCCTGTGTACTTGACCTAATATTTCATCACGAATGTTTCTGGTTTATTTAAAAAATCTCGTCTGTCTGTCGCCGACTTGAGATAAGTGCAAGATATTTGGCACAGAATAAACAATTTTGGATAATGAAGATCAATGAACTTTTGATGGGTTCTTTGGTATTGATTGTAAGGTCGTCTGAACTAAATACCCAACTGAGTTTCTCGCCGGATCTTCTCAGTGGGTCGCGTTTCCGATCCGGTGGTAGATTCTGCGAAGCACTGCTCTTGCTAGGGCCAGTGTTAGCAACACTCCGGTTTGAGCCCCGTGAGCTCACCTACATGTTAGGGCAAGCTGAAATATCATCTCAAGGCTATCAGCATAGGTAAGAAAAAAAAATTAACTAAATATCTTCTACTTATAGCCAGGTGTTTGAAACAATTCCTGCCAAGCGTCGGTGAATACAGCAGTTCCATAACTACCCTGTTGACTTGAAATAAGGGACATCAGGATTGATAATGTAGCGGGCTTAATTTAATCTGTGTCGAGTCGTCGTAGAGTAAACAGGTTGCAAACTGTAGCGTGTGTAGGCCTCCCACAAGATAGACTGACGACCTATTGAGGTTCATGCAAGGATGCAGGTAGCGCAAGAGCGGTCTTTGTGGCGAGGCTTAGGGGAGGCCTATGTCCAGCAGTGGACGTCTCTGGGCTGATAAGAAGAAACTGTCGTGTCCTTTTACATTATTACCCTACACAATACACACGCTTTTTGATGTCGTCGTGGCCTAAAGGATAAGACGTCCGTTGCATTCGTATCTATATCAAGCGATGCAACGGTGTTCGAATCCCGCAGGCGGGTACCAAATTTTCTAATGAAATACGTACTTAACAATCCTTCACGATTGACTTCCACCGTGAAGGAATAACACCGTGTAGTAAAAATAAAAAACCCGCAAAATTTTAATTTGCGTAATTTCTGGTGATAGGACCTCTTGAGTCCGCAAGGGTAGGTATCATCGCCGTGGGTTGTGAGCTCGTCCACCCAACTAAGCAATAAAAAAAAACACGCACTATATAAACACAGACTCAGTAGTGGTAGCCCCAAGTGCTTTGATGTCTTTAGTTGAATTCCAAAGCATCTATGGGACTGCTCCTAAACGTGTGAAATACATTGTCCAAACACCCACCTAAAAAAAGTACCCTCATTTCATTTCTTTCCTTAACGTGAAATAATTTATTGTTTAAGGCCTAATAGGATCGGCGTATGGTGTATTCATAATTATGCCAGTTTGTCAATCAGGATTCAATGTTGTAGCTGGTAGCTGTTTAAATTATCATACATCTAGCATGCCTAGCATATAATATGCAGAACTAATATTCATTATGCAATTAAGCTTGTATATCACAAAAAAAACAACATTTATACTTGAATCTAACTTAGCGTTACATTAATCATAGCTGAGTTAGTCACCAATGTCCGGTTATGGACATTGACAATATACTGATAGCAACACAGAGTGCTCTAAAATATAATCTTCAACGCCGATAAACGCAAACATTATTCGCATTCTGACGTCACTGTTTTAATCACTGTATCGTGGCATTAAGAAAGGCTTACAGATGATCCCGGATTAAACATATCAACGCTTTAATGACTTCAACCCCGGAATTTACACGGCTCCAATTGAGTTTCGGAACGTTTTAGTTGTGTCGTTTTATTGAATCTATACATATAGGAAACACACATACACATATCGACTTTTATATGTGTATAGCCGTACTCGCCCGCCTTGCTGGGCATTTATAACTGACATTATTATTTATTGTCATTATTATTAGGGAGTCCAACACTCATATAAATATTAGCCTATCCATTAAGTAAATGTATTTTCTACATGGATACCAAGTTTCAAGTCAATCGGATGCATGGTTCAGTAGTTATAACGGAACATCCGTAAAACCACTGTAGATTTATATATTAGTATAGATGTGGGTTTCCTATAGACTTCGAAGCGGTATGACCGATTTAGAAAAATTTTCAGGAGATTTTCAGATTAGCTTAGTCATCATGTCAAATTTGATAGCGATCGAATCTGAATCAAAGCAAAGGTCGGCCATCGGGCAAGGTTAGCTAGTGCATAACAAAAATGAGACTAAAGTGTCCGCATACCAAATGCACACGTTTGCCAAGTTCAATTCAAAACAAAACAATAGAAAGAGCGTTGACAGCTAATTGTACTTTTCAAATATCACGATACCGACGGTAGAAGCTAAATAAATAATGCTATATTATTTGACAAAAGACTTGCCTTCATAGATAAAGTTCTGCAATGTTTATTTATTTGTTTATTTATTTAGACACACCAACAGCAATACACACAAAACATTCAAGCTTAAAATTAAGATGTATAAAATTAAGTACTGGTATGTAAGCCATTGATATGTATGTTAAAGATATAGAGAAAGAGGAAGAGAGAGGGATTGAGAGATTTTATACAGAAACACAATTAACATTAAAAAACAGTCAACAGGCAGATTTAATAGTACAATAGGCGATGTTGTTGCTAAAATCTAATCTCGACCATTGTTGAAGTGAAACTTCTTTAGAATCGTTGTGATTTCAAACTCGATGAAACGAAAAAATTAGTCCATAGAGACACATGTAAAATAATGTATAGGATTCAGACGGCGAGAGAATGAGATAGAATAAATTAGACGTTCTCGGCCTCCTCTTTGTGCGACTCTTCGTAACATCCCCACTATCGTCAACTAAACATTGTCCATATGTATGCTCCTGTGTAGTGGGATAGTCAGTGTATCTATATTATTATCTTATTTATAATTTTTTTTTTTTTAATATTTAATAACAATCACGCCACGTTAACTGGTCCCGTGCTAAGTTCGTAAAGAACTTGTGTTACAGGTACCAGATAACGGAAATGAATGTAAGATTTTTATTATACACGTACATATATTTAATATTTAATATACATCCATAACCCTGGAAAATACATTTATATTTATCATACAAATATCTTCCCTTGGCGGGATTCGAACCCGCGACCCCCTTGTGTAGTGACCATGTCACTTACTACTACATATTTATATATTTATAAGTTTCACTTCTACCGTGTGTGATTTGCACACACACACACACACACTTTTTTTTATTCAGAGGATTTTTTAATAGAGCAAAAAAAGTATTTTGTGATGTAAAATCATTAACAACATTCAGAGTGCTCTCTGTCATAATATATAGATCAATGTTATTATATTATGTGTGAGTCACTTGATACCGGTTAACGTCTACGATAAAGTAAAGGTAAAAGCTTCCGTACTTGTACCTACCGATATCGAAGTTCTGAATGTATCTTTTATCTGTGTATTATTATGGAATTTGTAAGCGTATCCTTATTACGGTTGAGGTATATGAAAGTATCGTTTTTTTTTAACCTTTTCTTTGGAAACACGTTCTTGACGTAATTGCCATAAAATTAAGGGTCGTGATGCGGTCCTTCGTAGAACGGATCAAAGGGAAAGGAAATCAGGCTTTTCTGAATTCAGAATCAGACTGATTTAGACTTAGGGCGGTTCACTATTTTTAGATTAGTTCCATATGTGACCTCACAGCTCACCCAGTTTTATGTGAGCTTTTTTAGAATCAACAGTCGGATCTTTCGCTCAAAAAACTGATCGGACGGTGATATTTAGTCGCGTGGTTCGATTTCAAAACACAATCTCTCAACTCTGGACACTTGACGCTCAAACACTGGACACTCATCCTCCTTCAAACGAGGCTTGTGGAGAGCACTTAACGGTAGGCAGCGGCTTGGCTCTGCCCCAGGCATTGCTGTAACTGACGGTAACCACTCATCATCAGATGGGCCGTCTGCACGTCTGCCTAAAAGGACAATAAAAAAAACTCTGGACATGAATCCTAGAGCTCATATTAGACAATATGTCATCCCACTGCTGAGGGCGAGTCTTTGATCGGGGATATAAACTGTAGACTAAACGTGCTGAAGGGTAGTTGGGAATAACAGGGAATTCCACTGCAGCTATAGAGTAGCCCGTCAGAAGCGGCTTTCATACAGGTTACTAATAAATGTCTCTTTTCTTCGAATGGGTTTTGAAAGAAGAAAGAATGAATGAAAGAAATCATTTATTCGCTAAGCATAATGAAAATGAGTTATTACATAAGTTAAAAGCAGCGTGTATGCTTTGTCATTGTTTGACATGTGAATCAGTATCGTCCCTAAGAAAATCATTTATGTGATAATAATTTTCACTAATAAGATTATCTTTTAGTTTTTTCTTAAAATGAAAATCGTCTAGGTCTCTTAATTTCTTTGGTAGTTTATTAAATATCCTAACGCTCATACCTAGTATACTATTAGTCTTCTCTCTTTTCCCTACTTCGGCCTTACACACCTTATTCTTCTTTGGTATCTTAAAATGTATCTATTAAATCCGAAAATATAAAACATGTTGTATTAAAACTTTAGTTGGTCATTCGAAGTCATTACGCAATTAAACATCAAACGTTAAGCTCAAATTTTGAGAGACAATAGATAATCCAAATTGGTAAGACCGAATCCGCTAATCAGCTTAATTCATATTAATTAATCTGAGCTTACGGGGTGAGACGAAAGTGTTTGGGACGCGTGGTCTATTATCGTTATTCTGGTCACGTTTCTTGTGCGAGAATTTCAGGCTTCGAGAATTTTCGATGAGTTTAACTTCGTAATAATCGGTGGCTAAATTGTTTGCTGGTGTTGTCGAATTACTTGGACTCTTGGTCTTGTCACATGCTTGGGGGGTACGAATAACGAAAAATTTTGATTTTCCAATTTAAAACTAATTTGATCTGATAAGTTGATCATTGTAAATGTGGAATTCATCAAATTTTTTTTCTCAAACAGAAGCGCTTTGTAACATGCACGATACACAAATTCAGAATAAAGTTTCTACTACTGAGAAGCAAATCTGGGGGTTAGTCTTCCAGAGATCATAGTAAATTTCAATAAAATTTTACAAATTAGTTGTTGGTGAATTTTATTTAAGTATAAATTGATTTAACTCACTTAGTTTCTTTGGGAATCGATTGAGCGTTAATTTGAATTTTTTTGAGTATTTTTTTTAATGATTACGATCTAATTTCACATTTGTTAGTTTTCATTTTATAATTTCCAATGCTTAGAATACTAAAGTTATCTTGGACATTGAATCGAGGAGTCTATGCAATTGGTATTGCCATTGCTTGGGGACTTAATACCACATTCTAAATACAGCCTTACCTTCAACACTTAGGGTTACATTTGAGGGATTCACTATGTAACACCGCAGCTTTGGACCTAAAGTTTCTGAGTACACAGTTCTTACGTTAGACCAGAGTTCCCCAAACTTTTTTGTGTCGTAGACACCTTGCCATGTTTTTCCGTGTTGGGTAGACCCCCTACTTACCTGATATTGATTTGCTGTAAATTTCTAACTGTAGTAAAGTTTAGTGTTAAAAACTTAAAGTAAAACACATGTTAATTTATACATTTATTAATTGAATTTACATTAAAACTACTCAAAATAAAATTTTGTATCTGTTATGTAAAATATACGTAATATAAAATAAACTATAAATGAAATAACATAAGCAATAAGTCAATATTTTTAGTGAGAAGGATGAACTTAATAATAAATTATCAACATTTGGCGTCAATTTCGTAAGGGTTAATCTTAAATCTCCTCGGCTAATGATGTCTTGATATTATAAGGTAGTATGATGTAAGTAAATAGGTACTATCAGTGTATGTGTTGAGATCCACTATCGTGGACCCCCAAATTTTTTTTCGCTGACGTAGACCCCTTGCTTGTTGTCATAGACCCCTAGGGGTCGATATAGACCACTTTGGGAATCACTGCATTAGACCCTCAATTCAAACAATAAATTACAACTACGTTCCAATTTTTCGCTCTTATCGTAAGCGTGCAAACAATTTCCAATCTAATATTCTTTGGGCAATCACGAAATAAATCAGTTTTGTATTATTATGAACCATTAAATCATATTTAACAAAAAGACTTTTCAATTAATTCAGTAGAACACTTCGCAACAAGGCTCGCACTTCAAAAAGGGTTCTCGATTGGGCTGATGAAAAAGAAAACAATGGAAATTTGGTACATAATCTAAATATTTGTGTCCGGTTCTGTGTACCGTTATACAAAAGTGATAAGTTAAATTATATAGAATTAGAAGTGTGTGTGTGTGTGTGCATTTCTTATGGACTCCGAAATGACTGCACCGATTCCCATGAAATTTTCATGAATTTTCACACCAGGATCGAACAAAATCAGAAATATTGGGCTGGGTAGGATTTTTTTTTATTGCCCGAGCAGGCAGACGAGCTTACGGCCCACCTGATGGTAAGTGATTACCGTCGCTCATGGACTTCAGCAATGCCAGGGGCAGAGCCAAGCCGCTGCCTACCGCTTAATACTCTCCACAAGCCTCGTTTGAAGATTTACTAGTATTATATTATGTACTTACCAGTATTATTTAGTACTTACGAATATTTTAAAATTATTATTTTTGTAGATCAAGTTTATTTTGTTGAAAAAAAATAAATGAAGCTACACCTATGTAATGAATTATTATGCCAAGCTTAACATCAAGGATCAGACACTCGCCTACGCATTCCAAAGTTCAAGAATCTAGTTCAGAATTGATCTAATTTATATTAATGTATCTTATGTAGTATGAGCGTTCAATTGTTAAGGAGTGCGCGTAATAAGCCTTGCTATCTCATATGTGACCAGACGTTCAGTAGACCATGTCATACAGTGAGTGGCCCAATGCTTTACTTAACTTTTATTAAAAGCTAGCTTCAGCCGCGTTTTGGCCCGCAACAAAATGTAATCTATATATTAATACGTGAAGCAAAAACTTTGTATCCCTTTTTACGAAAATTGCGCGGACGGTGGAGTATGAAATTTTCCACACTTATAGAGAATATAGAGAAGAAGTGTACAATGCTAAATTTTTTTTAAAATAATGCATAAAAGATACATTAAATCAATAAAGAAAACATTACACACACTACATACCATGTATTTGACGCACACACGCATGCATGCTATTTATTGTCAAACTTTTGTTCTTGGCGTCTGTTGTCAAATTGAGAGTAGATTAAATATTATTTGTCTTTGTTAATATTTTTTATAGTGTAGTCTTGGCGAAATTTGTGATTATAGAAGTATAAAATACAATCATAACAATGTACAAACTTACAATTCCAATTAATTATAGTCGAATTTCGACTACTGCGGGACCTCTAATTTTAAATTAAAACATGAAAACCTTCAGACGATTCGGAAAGCTACATAACTACGTGATTAATTTAAGGTGAACACACACTTATTTAATACATTTTCTTTTATTATTATTTATATTTGTATTATTTATATAATAAAGGTGCCGGAATATCTAGTAGACTCTGGGAAAGACGAATTCGAAAATGCTGTGAATGAATCTATTTCTAAGTGACCTAAAAGACTAAAAAATACATTAACAAACAAAAGAAAGCAAAGTTAAGCAATCCTGGCGCTTAGTGAGAGAAATCGACATAATTACTTCAATGCACTGAGTTGGGGACCGGTGACTTACACTGCAGTCAAATTTTTAAAATAGTAATTTTCCAACTTAAAAGTGTAGAAAAAATCTATCCATTGTTGTAAATTTGCATGGAATTTCAAGGAATATTATATCGAATATTTAAATCTCAAATCCGCCTAGCATACGCTGTGCGTAATATTTCCCCCATTGGCTTCGTTAAGCGATTATCTAAAATTTCATACAAAAAGCTTAAAGCACCAAATTAATTGCGACGTAAATTGGATCATAAGCCCAATGAAGCTTTATTAAGTTAGCCGTATAAACTTTGAGCAACGCCGTTTTAGTTCGCTAAAGTTTCGGAATTTGGTTGTTCCGCATACAAGATGGCCGTCGATAAGACGCGGCGACTGAAAATCGAGGGGAGTAAAAATGCGATTTGTAAATTTGTTGTTCACAATAGAACTGCTATCAGATGTTCTTAAGAACGCCGAACGTGACAGGCTGACACTATTTCTCAAGCCGCAAGATCCCTTAAATACTATAGCGGTAATGCTGTATTAGATATTAGATTCTGTTTATCCGTTCCCCTATTATCCGTTAGATATGAGGCAGTTATAATAAACAAGGTTTCCAATGCTGTGTAAAAAACAAAATAGGATTTGGAACTGCGATCATTTATTTGTTTCTTCTCGTTTAACGCTAATGATTATTTGCAACTATACTTGAGACCTTAGAACTTATATTTCAAGGTGGGTGGCGCATTTACGTCGTTAATGTCTATGGGCTCCAGTAACCACTTAACACCAGGTGGGCTGTGAGCTCGTCCACTCATATAGCAATAAAAAAAATATATATCTCTAAGAGCTTCGGACTTATCGATCATCATCATCATTCCCCTGCCCTTTTCCCAGTCACATGTGGTCGGCGCAACACGTTTTTTTTTAGATGTGTGGACGAGCTCACATTCCACCTGGTGTTAAGTAGTTACTGGAGCCCATAGACATCTACAACGTAAATGCGTTACCCACCTTGAGATATAAGTTGTAAAGTCTCAATATAGTTACAACGGCTGCCCCACCCTTCAAACCAAAACGCATTACTGCTTCACGGCAGAAATAGGCAGGGCGGTGGTACCTACCCGCGCGGACTCACAAGCGGTCCTACCACCAGTAATTACGCAAATTATAATTTTGCGGGTTTGATTTTTATTACACGATGTTATTCCTTCACCGAGAAAGTCAATTGTGAACATTTGTTAAGTAGGTATTTCATTACAAAAATTGGTATCCGCCTGCGGGATTCGAACACTGAGGTTTCGCTAGATACGAATGCAGCGGACGTCTTATCCTTTAGGCCACGACGACTTCAAAATTACAGTACAATAGTAGTACAAGTACAATTACAATACCTCCTACAACCAATATATAAGCTTTATAAATTTTATTAATTTGCGTGTTCGATTTGACGGTTTTCCTTCGTTGTGAACGCGTGCTAAGTACGTATTACCTTGTGATCCGATAAGAGGTTTCGCTTTGATATGTAAAAAAAATCGAAAGAGGGTTTTTTAGCTAAATCATCGGATGTTAATTAAATTGCGAAGAAGAGGTTATATGCCATTCATAATGAAAAACAATATCAGGCATGTTATTGGCCAAATTTAGCATCACCAGTTCCATCTTTGAGGTCTTGAATCGATTTTGGGCCACCGGCGTAGACCTTATAAATATAATATAAATATAAATATTTACTAACAAACACGCCACGTTGACTGGTCCCGTGATAAGTTCGTAAAGAACTTGTGTTACAGGTACCAGATAACGGAAATAAATGTAAGGTTTTTATTATACACATACATATATTTAATATACATCCATAACCCTGGAAAAGACATTTATATTTATCATACAAATATCTTACCTTGGCGGGATTCGAACCCGCGACCCCCTTGTGTAGTGTCCATGTCACTTATACTACACCAGACGGCCGTTGACGGCCTTGTTTTTCAAGTAGATCCAAAAAGACTCGGAGTATTTTAAGGACCCTGTAGAATGTGTTAGTTATGTTTACGTGTTTTGTTTCAGCGATAAGTTGAAAAAACATTGAGAAAAAACACCACAAAACTGAGCGCTCGCAGTGAGGTGTGGCGTGCCCGCTTCTCATCAATGATCACGTGCATCAGATGCGACAGCTGACCGGAGCTACATGACGTCATGTCCAACAAGAAGCACTCTCCGCAGCCCAGTAAGTGGAACTAGGAAACTGTCTTCAATAGTACATAGACAATGACACACTTACTTTTTTTTTAATTGCTTAGATGGGTGTACGAGCTCACAGTCCACCTGGTGTTAAGTGGTTACTGGAGCCCATAGACAACCACAACGTAAATGCGCCACCCACCTTGAGATGTAAGTTCTAAGGTTTCAAGTATAGGTACAACGGCTGCCCCATCTTTCAAACCGAAGCGCATTACTGATTCACGGCAGAAATAGGCAGAGTGGTGGTACCTACCCGCGCGGACTCACAAGAGGTCCTACCACCAGTAAAAAATGTCTCCAATAGTACATAGACAATGACGCACTTGGGATTGACCTGGGAGGAAAATGCTCCCTGGAAGCCAAATGAGTCCGATTTTCACGAAGTAGGAACAAACAAGGGTGTTTCCTGTATGGTGCGTCCTGTATCCTGATGTTTTTGACGCACAGATGGAAAGTTGTAGAGTCGGAGCGAAGGATTGTAAAAATTATTACTAAAACAAGATGGCCACGATCACTCTGCCAAAAGTATAGTGACGACGAATAACTGTCACAATGTCTCGTTCCCCAACAATAGAAAGAAAGGGATGCCTTTATTTCCACATTGTTCTACTAAAACGAATTTAAGCTTAGAACCTTAACTACAGAAGTTATGAATAATTTCATCGACATTCCTAAAGTTAAATTTGAATAATTTCTGTCTTTCTTCCAAGACAGTTCGTTTGCAGCGATGACGTCATTTTGGTCCTTTGAATTTTTGAGCATTTTCATTTATTTTTTTATTGCTTAGATGGGTGGAAGAGCTCACAGCCCACTTGGTGTTAAGTAGTTACTGGAGCCCATAGACATCTACAACGTAAATGCGCCATCACCTTGAGATGTAAGTTCTAAGGTCTCAAGTATAGGTACAACGACTGCCCCATCTTTCAAACCGAAACGCATTACTGCTTCACGGCAGAAATAGGCAGGGTGGTGGTACCTACCCGCGCGGACTCACAAGAGGTCCTACCACTAGTAAGTAATTCCAGTAAGTGAGTTCGTCTTGCAGGTTCGTCGTAGTTTCACTAATATGTAGTAGAAAGGTAATTTTAAGTAATGGTAACATTATTCAGACATACCTAACCTTTTTCCTGAGTGCTTTCCCTGCTAGAAGCCGCAACCTCAGAATATAGCAGCGCATTATCTCTAAAATTTCCTGGAAGCCATTTAAAATTTAATACCTAATGAACCCTGCGCAAATCCGAGACGTTATTGAATTGATTGAATTGAAAAGGACGGATTGAAATGATTATTGAATTACGGATTGAATTTCGCTTTTATGTTTCTAAGTAAAATATTTCCGACGTTTGGTAACAGTTCAGCTATCCCAATTAAATACCGACGGAGACATTGACCGTCCATGTCCACGAGATGATAGTTCTCTAAACGGTAAAAGTAATTTTAATTATATTATAATTTAAACGTGATTAGTGCCGAGCGTATTTCGGTCAAGGAAGTTCTTGCTTGTTAGTTCTGTTGGTTAACAATTACACGATTAATTCTGTTGGTTAAAATTTAATGGTGGTAGGACCTCTAGTGAGTCCGCACGGGTCCGTACCACCGCCCTGCCTATTTCTGCCGTGACGCAGTAATGCGTTTTGGCTTGAAGGGTGGGGCAGCCGTTGTACTGTTGAAAGTGAGACCTTACAACTCATGTCTCGAGGTGGGTGGCGCATTTGCATTGTAGATGTCTATAGGCTCCAGTAACCACTTAACACCAGGTGGGCTGTGAGCTCGTCCACTCATCTAAGCAATAAAAAATTTTATCTAAACAGCAAAAGTATTTTTAATTATAATTTAAAAGTGATTAGTGCCAAGCGTATTTTGTTCAAGCAAGTTATTCCTTATTATAAAAATTGTTGTATTGTAAAAATTGTGTTAAAATTTTTCACTGAAATAAGAATAGATCCCGAAAAGTTACAAAGTGTTAATTTCTGCCGTTCTCGTTAACTTGCTGCGGCGATATGCGGTGTAAGTGTTCGATTAGTGATTTTCTCTTTCATTTTTATCACTAACCCACAAAATGACAAAACTAAATACACTATCGGTAACGCTTATCGACAACAATAATGCGCATCACTATTCCCGTCCATAAGGCTCGTGAGTGGAAGAGAGAGCGAAATACTCGCTTCACCGCTCCGACTTTTTATGACCCAAACTGCACGGACAAAATAATTCAACTATAGTTTTGTTGGTTATCATTTACACGAAAACTTAGACTTCACGTTTCAATATTTTCATAGCGATCTGGATTTTGCTAAGTGAACCTCCCGGCACGTCTAAAAGAGGTAACAATGAAAAATATCATACGCCGTGAATGAAAAAGCTGAAATCACCACTAAGAGCCAGAACGTAGAAAAAAAGTCATTCCGTGGAAATTCGTACCCAAAATATTTGCCCTTTGTAATTCTGAATGCTCTGTCGGATTACGTTATAAATATTCAAGAAGGCTTCACAGAATAATCCACGGGATTAAATATGTTAACTGAATCTTAATTCCGTTTATATGCGTAATTTGTATGAATTACAGTTTTTTTTAGCTCTCTTTGTTTCTTCCATGTGTTTTCTCTAGCAACATAAAATGTCAATTAAATAAATCATAGCATTGTTATTTTTTTTTTATTTTTTTTTATCGCCTAGTGTGTGGACGAGCTCACAGCCCACCTGGTGTTAAGTGGTTACTGGGGCCCATAGACGTCCACAGCGTAAATGCGTCACCTGTAGTGGACTGTATGATTAGGATGGGCAAGGAACTTGATAAATAGACTCGCGAGGATTGCACGTATAAAATTTGTATATTTTTATATTCTATAAATCGCGTACAATAGCACGGACAAAAGAGAATTCACAAAACTAAGACATTCCAAAATTCAAATTCAAACGTAATGTCAAAACCACAACGACAACAATAAAAAAGTTTTTATACCATTTTGTTGGGTTTCCAACAACCCACCTTGAGATATAAGTTCTAAGGTCTCAAGTATAGTTACAACGGCTGCCCCACCCTTCAAACCGAAACGCATTACTGCTTCACGGCAGAAATAGGCAGGGCGGTGGTATCTACCCGCGCGGACTCACAAGAGGTCCTACCACCACTTCTAACTCAGCTATAACTTATGCTTTATTTTCCTACCTAAGCTGAGAGCCTTGGGAGGCTATTTTAGCGTAACCTTAACTAGTAGGTGAGCTCACGGGGCTTAAACCTGACGACGTTGTTAACACGAACCCTAGCAAGAGCCGTGCTTCGCATAATCTGGTTAATCTGGTAATTAACTGGTGGTAGGACCTCTTGTGAGTCCGCACGGGTAGGTACCACCGCCCTGCCTATTTCTGCCGTGAAGCAGTAATGCGTTTCGGTTTGAATGGTGGAGTAGCCGCTGTAACTATACTGAGACCTTAGAACTTATATCTCAAGATGGGTGGCGCATTTACGTTGTAGATGTCTATGGGCTCCAGTAACCACTTAACACCAGGTGGGCTGCGAGCTCGTCCACCCATCTAAGTAATAAAAAAATAAAAAAATAAAAACTACCACCGGATCGGAAACGCGACCCACTGAGAAGATCCGGCGAGAAACTCAGTGGGCTGTGTCTGAGGGTTAATTACTCGTCGAGCCCTCCGTCGCAAGCGACGGGTTCGACGAGAACGATGACCGAATAACTTATGTATGAGCGCTCAAAAACTTGCAGTTGAACTGCCTGTTGTTTTCTTGAGGATAACAAGAGACGAGCAATTCCCTTTCCTTATAATGCAATCAGTCGCATGGACTGTATGTAAGCAGATTATAAAACCCTCTTATTTGGGAGTTTGTCAAGGTGGAATACTTAATCCATTATTGTTTATTCTGTATATTCATAAGAAAATACGGTAAAACGCTTGGGATCGACCTCACGCGTATTATTTCCGCGAACGCGTTATAATAACTCAGTTATTATTCATGGGATATTTTGTTCTCGTGTTACACGCCACTTGGCATGCTATATGTTAATTATAATATAATACTCGTAGTAGTCGGTGTTATGAATTAAAACGCGTTAAGTTTTGACTACATTAAAACGTTGCTTAAAATTGCCATCTTTTTATTTTTATTTTTTTTATTGCTTAGATCGATGGACGAGCTCACAGCCCACCTGGTGTTAAGTGGTTACTGGAGCCCGTAGACATCTACGACGTAAATGCGCCACCCACCTTGAGATATAAGTTCTAAGGTCTCCAGTATAGTTACAACGGCTGCCCCACCCTTCAAACCGAAACGCATTACTGCTTCACGACGGAAATAGGCAGGGTGGTGGTACTTACCCGTGCGGACTTACAAGAAGTCTTACCACCAGTAATAATCTTTATTTATTTATTTATTTATTGGCTAGATGAGTTATAAACTATCAGTTTTGGTTTGTTATTTAGTGACCTTGATTATTTGCTGTTATTATCGCGACAGTATACCTGTAATTGAGGTCAAGTTGATAATTTGGTAAAGAAGTACATATATAAATCAGTCTTTTACAATATGTATTTAAAACAACTTTTACCGTTTAATTTCTATTTATATCATATTCGAATACTTTACAGCTTTCGTGGTCACGGAGAACTAAGGTTTTCTTCGTCGACTTTTGAATATTGTGCTAATTACCGTCTATTGTTCTTTAAACAACATTGACCATTGACCACAAATCTTGACCATTACTTAGAGTTTCGTTAATGTCAACTATAAAATAGTCTCAACTTCGAAAATAATATAATAGTAATAAAATAAAATCCGAAATAAAACCGTAAAAGTAATTTTAATTGTGTTTACGATTTACGAATACCGAAGAAAATTTTAAATCTTTTACGAGATAATTTTAAAATTTATTTATTATGTAATAAATAATCTATTTGTAAAAATATGTAAGTATGTTAAATAAAAAAAAAAATATTATACCCCTGACCCGCAAAAAAAGAGATAACAAAATTGGGTCACGCAATATGACGTGACAGAAATTTAAATTAAATTTTTAATGTTGAGAATCGTTTTTGGAAGGCGAACCCTGAGGCCGAGCCCGTAAATCTTCGGACACCAGTAAACTTTTCCGTTTAAAATAAAATCACGTCACACTAAACGATTATTCTTGATTAATAATTATTAAAGTACCGTCAGAAAGTCAACGCTTTTTTCTAATGTATTTTCTGCCTATATGTTATATTTGTATAGCAGAACATCACTAAGGTAAGAGAAGTTTAAGAAAGATGTTAATTAAAAATCGCACTGAAATCGGTTCATCCGTGAATTGAAAGAGAAACAGGAAATATTTATAGAGCATGTATTCGATTTGGATTCTTAAAGATAAAACTATAAAATAAGTGTGGCTTTAACTAAAGAAAACATAATTAAATTTTATTCTTGAAATCAGGGTAGTCCAAACTGCATGAGAGTACATTTGTGAGCTAATTAAGCTTACTACAAAAGCTGGAGAGCCGCAATTGCGGAGATGGCGCGCAGTCAGTTAGTAATCGAAACTACTCGAAGTGAAACAGCGTTTTTATAGTCGAGACGAAATCCCTAGAATCGTCGAGAATATTCCACAAAAGTCGATTACTGTGTTTCCGTTATCTGGCAACAAATGGCATTGTACTTCTCGAGCGTTCTGGATGCTACTAGATCCTTCTATATTCGTTCGACTATTTGGCGATAGATGGCGTTACTCTTACCGGCGTAACACTACCTTAGCGTGGCTTGCTCACGGCTCCGACGCTCCTAATAGCACCCAAGGACGGGTTGCTCGCATAGAACAAAAGAAACACGTTTCCTAAAATAAAAATACAAGTTTAGAAGTCGTAAGTTGTAAATGAACACGTAGGTGCGTTCACACTTACAGTGGCGATAAGAATTCTTGTTGCGGATGTGTGAATAATTTAATTTAATTTTTCGAACAGAGCGATCGGAGACTCTGAGCGGACGTCTGTCGAAGTCCGCTTCGGAGTTGTCGTGTAGCGCCCAGGCACCGGCATCACCGCCCCGGGCCCGCTCAGCCCACCACCACACCCCGCTCTCCGTAGTGCATAGAACCCAGCATTTCTTCACAAATCTAAAGGTAAGAACACATTCGATCATGAACTGAACTAATCACTAATGATCCCGCCCACCCCGGTCATCGTTCTCGTCGAACCCGTCGCTTACGACGAAGGGGTCGACGAGTAAATTAACCCTCAGACACAGCCCACGGAGTTTCTCACCGGATCTTCTCAGTGGGTCGCATTTCCGATCCGGGGGTAGATTCTGCGAAGTACGGCTGTTGCTAGGGTTCGTGTTAGCAACGTCGTCAGGTTTGAGCCCCGTGAGCTCACCTACTAGTTAGTTACGCTGAAATAGCCTGTCAAGGCTCTCAGCTAGGTAGGAAAAAAAACCGCCCACTGTAATAATTGGGTTTGTTATATTCTAAGATGCTTCTTAGACGCCTTCGAAATGTGGTGCTGGAGGAAATTGCTGCAGATTCCATGGACCGCCTATCGCACCAACGTGTCGTTATTAAAGGAGCTTAATGTTAAAACTAGACTCTCCACAATATACATTCGTAGAGTATTGGATTTCTTCGGACACGTTGCTCGGAAGGAGGGTCACAATCTTGAGCAGCTGATGGTGACGGGCAAGATAGAGGGCAAACGTCCCAGAGGACGCAGTCCCACGAGATGCTCGGACCAAATTTGGTCTCATGTAGCTCCACGATCCCCTCCACGAGGCCAAGGATCGCAGCAGATGGAGAACAGTCGTACAAGAGAGATTGATGCAGCAAGCGAGTCACGATCCTCAGTAATGAGGAGAACGAAGCAAGGAGGAAGATTTTCTAAGATTACAGTTGACTGTGTACTGGCTTAATGTGATCACATCGAGGCGTGAAAGATTTAAGCGACATCTCGTTAAATGCGCGACATTTATCTTTGTAATTATAGGTCCTGTTACGCGCTGGGGTTCGGGATAAATAAATGTTCCACCAAAGTACAACTTAAAACTGTATTCAACACTTAGAACACTTAAAACACTCAACGAACACTTTAAAATTCTCAATTCTTCCGCTTCGCTTCAGGTGATTCGTTCGCTATTTCGCTTCGAGTAGTTTCGATTACTAACTGACTGCGTGCCATCTCTGCAACGCTTTTATAGCCGATACCACATCTCTAGAATTATCGAGAATATTCTACACATCTCTAGTATTGTGTTTCCGCTATCTGACAATAGATGGCATTGTACTTCTCGAGCGTTCCAGATGCTACTAGATCCTTCGATATTCGTTCGACTATTCGGCGATAGATGGCGTTCCTCTTACACTTACACACGCTTTTTTATGTAGCAGTTTACAAATTTTAGTTTTACTGCTTACATGGGTGGACGAGCTCACAGCCCACCTGGTGTTAAGTGGTTACTGGAGCCCATAGACATCCACAACGTAAATGCGCCACCCACCTTGAAATATAAGTTCTAAGGTCTCAAATATAGTTACAGCGGCTGTCCCACCCTTCAAACCGAAACGCATTACTGCTTCACGGCAGAAATAGGCAGGGTGGTGATACCCACCCGTGCGGACCCACAAGAGATTCTACCACCAGTAAAAAATGTATGTCTATATGTTAAGGTTGGCTCTCTATAAGGTTTTTTGTGCTAACCAAATTTGTTCTAAAATAAAACATTATTTGTGAAGGTGTTTTTATAAAGATGATATTCTACGTAAATGAAGAGACGGATAAAATTTAGCGTTATGCCAAACTAACTATTCCACGCGGACGAAGTCGCGGGCAAAAGCTAGTAGAACTAATAAAAGTAAAATTTCTTTCAAAAATCCTTTTTTAAAAACCTAATCGGGAAACCCCGCATAACAGTACCTCCATAACATCCACCCAAATGACCCTTTGAACTAATTTTAACATTCAAGAGAGTTATCGATCGCGGGATAATATTACAAATAACCTACTTTATTCCAGCCCCAGATGCATATCGGTGAATGAGATCAGAATAGTTTTACATATGTACCTATTTAAGGATATTCGCTGCATTTGTTTGATTTTCAGTTTTTTTTTTGCTTATATGGCTGGACGAGCTCACAGCTCACCTGATGTTAAGTGGTTACTGGAGCCCATGGACATCTACAACGTAAATCCGTCACCCACCTTGAGATATAAGTTCTAAGGTCTCAAGTATAGTTGCAACGGCTGCCCCGCCCTTCAAACCGAAACGCATTACTACTTCACGGCAGAAATAGGCAGGGTGGTGGTACCTACCGGTGTAGACTCACAAGTGGTCCTACCACCAGTGGATCTTACTTACTTAATGACTTGTTTCAAAAAATACATACAAGTCGAATTTTAATTTTTTTTGTAAGTCACATGACTCGTTTGTGATCTAATTATTAAGGTTACTCTTAATAAGGGTACTCTCTTAACGACTCGAATCGAACGATGCAACTAATCCGAATTACAAACGCTAAGTAAATACCAAGTTCCAAAGATTATTTCTTGTAAACAAAATTAAGCTCGAAAATATAAATATATAAAGTTAAATGTAATGTTTTGAGTCTTTCTATTTAATTTTACAAATCAGTTCAGACTTCTATTTCAAGCAGAGTTGGGTTTTTTCAATTGTTAATACGTGTGCATTATGGCTTACCTGGTTTTAAGTGGTTATCGGAGCTCATAGACATCAACAACGTTATTCCGCCATCCACCTTGGGACATGACTTTTAAGTTCATTATTAGAACGGCTGTCCCATTCCTCTGACCGTAACAGATTATTTTTTATTATTATTATTTTATTAATGCTTTATTTCAGTTATATATTTTTTTAAACCATAACATTTTGTTAGTAATAATTACTTATAATCTATGTTAGTAACTTAAAAAATCGAACACATAACTATCATTATATACATTTTATACCTTTTTTTTTTTTTCACCTTCCAAGTGCCTACTGCAAAGGCTATTGATCAGCAGTCCCTCGATCTTGCTCGATATGATTCTCAAAAGACTGTTGCCACTGTCACGAACTATTGCTAAGCGGCAGAAATTGTAGGCTCACAAGACACCTACCAGTAATTACTCAAATTACAATTATTGCGGGTTTGATTTTTATTGCACGATGTTGTTCTTTTATCTTAAAATTAATACGTGAACTGATGTACATGTATGCATCGGGCGTCCTATCATTTAAGCCACGACGACTTAAATTTTTTAGATTGTGATTTTTATATACTCTGGTAAACACTTAATACCAGGTGAGTCGTTTTATAGGACAGCCATCAAGTGCATTAAAAAAGAGCCACTTTTAAAACCCCTGGGTTCCTTTTGGATTTCACATAAATAATTCAATCTACTATCTCTGGGTAAACTCATCAAAAACACTCCAAATTACTTGTCTTTATCATAAGCTCAATTCCGTCTTTGACACAAAGAAAAAGTTTAAAACTACTCGAGCTTTAGAACTCTCAAAAGCACATTAGTCACGACTTCCCTAAACTGAAGTTTGGAATTACAATCAAGCTAAGGACACTGAAGTGACGCAGAAATATATTTTGATCTGGATAAGACAAAGTTTAATCGATTTTTATTGACCTAGCAAGCAGATGAGCAGACGGCCCACCTGATGGTGAATGGTTACCGTCGCTTATGGACGTCATCAATGCCACGGGCAGAGCTAAGCTGCTGTCTATTGCTAAATACTCTCCACAAGCCTCGTTTGAAGAAGGACATGTCATAGCGTTCAGGAAACACCATGAAGTGGAGCTCATCCCAGAGCCGTATGGTGCATGGGAAAAATTATCTCTGGAAACGCACTGTGAATGAACGCAGTGGTAGTATGGATGAACTCTACTCAGGTGGCGGGCGTTGTGATCATAAAAACGAGATGATGGTATCATTTAAATCAATTCCAATTAGCTTGGCTAAGTTTTATTACATCCCAAACGTTCGTTCGTTTGTTTAGCGTACTTAGTTTGTTTGTTTGTTTAGCGAACTTAGTTTGTTTGTTTAGCGTAGTTAGTTTGTTTGTTTGTTTAGCGTACTTAGTTTGTTTGTTTGTTTAGCGTACTTAGTTTGTTTGTTTGTTTAGCGTACTTAGTTTGTTTGTTTGTTTAGCGTACTNAAAAAAAAAAAAAAAAAAAAAAAAAAAAAAAAAAAAAAAAAAAAAAAAAAAAAAAGGTAACAGTTCTGTGTACATTGTAGATATTGAAATTGTGTGTGTGGTTGAGTTTTTGACTAAAGTCATAATACGATAAAACACTTAAATATTGAATATAATTTAAGAGCGCCACATGACATTTCTGCGTTCCCGTTAAAAACTCACTACGTATGAAGGCACAATACCTATATTTGCAAAGTTCTAAAAATCTGATAATTAAAATTATATTCGACAATGATATTATCTATCAAATAAATAAAACTATATGAAAAAACATGAAACTTTATACTAGTACAATTTTCGCATACATTCCAGCCATTGTTCTTTAAGTAATGGTAACATTGTTCAGACATGCTTAACGTTTTTCGTGCGTGCTTTCCCTGCGAGAGGCCGCAACCTCAGAATATAGCATAAAGCGCATTATCTCTAAAATTTCCTGGAAGCCATTTAAAATTTAATACCTAATGAAGCCTGCGCGAATCAGAGACGTTATTGAATTGAATGGACTGAAAAGGACGGATTGAAATGATTATTGAATTACGAATTGAATTTCGCTTTTATGTTTCTAAGTAAAATATTTCCGACGTTTGGTAACAGTTCAGCTATCCCTATTAAATACCGACGGAGACATTGACCGTCCATGTCGACGAGATGATAGTTCTCTAAACGGTAAAAGTAATTTTAATTATATTATAATTTAAAAGTGATTAGTGCCGAGCGTATTTCGGTCTAGGATCTTATTGCTTGTTAGTTCTGTTGGTTAACATTTATTGGTGGTAGAACCTCTTGTGAGTCCGCACGGGTAGGTACCACCGCCCTACCTATTTCTGCCGTGAAGCAGTAATGCGTTTCGGTTTGAAGGGTGGGGCAGCCGTTGTAACTTTACTTGAAATCTTAGAACTTATATCTCAAGGTGGGTGGCGCATTTACGTTGTAGATGTCTATGAGCTCCAGTAACCACTTAACACCAGGTGGGCTGTGAGCTCGTCCACTCATCTAAGCAATAAAAAAAAAATCTAAACAGCAAAAGTATTTTTAATTATAATTTAAAAGTGATTAGTGCCAAGCGTATTTTGTTCTAGCAAGTTATTCCTTATTATAAAAATTGTTGTATTGTAAAAATTGTGTTAAAATTTTTCACTGAAATAAGAATAGATCCCGAAAAGTTACAAAGTGTTAATTTCTGCCGTTCTCGTTAACTTGCTGCGGCGATATGTGGTGTAAGTGTTCGATTAGTGATTTTCTCTTTCATTTTTATCACTAACCCACAAAATGACAAAACTAAATACACTATCGGTAACGCTTATCGACAACAATAATGCGCATCACTATGCCCGTCCATAAGGCTCGTGAGTGGAAGAGAGAGCGAAATACTCGCTTCACCGCTCCGACTTTTTATGACCCAAACTGCACGGACAAAATAATTCTACTATAGTTTTGTTGATAATCAATTACACGAAAACTTAGACTTCACGTTTCAATATTCTCATAGCGATCTCGATTTTGCCAAGTGAACCTCCCGGCACGTCTAAAAGAAGTAACAATGAAAAATATCATACGCCTTAAATAAAAAAGCTGAAAGCACCACTAAGCCCCAGAACGTAGAAAAAGATTCATTCCGGTGAAATTCGTACCCAAAATATTTGCCCTTTGAAATTCTGAATGCCCTGTCGGATTACGTTATAAATATTCAAGAAGGCTTCACAGAATAATCCACGGGATTAAATATGTTAACTGAATCTTAATTCCGTTTATATGCGTAATTTGTACTGTATGAATTACAGTTTTTTTTTAGCTGTCTTTGTCTTCCATGTGCTTTCTCTAGCAACATGAAATGTCAATTAAATAAATCATAGCATTGTTATTATTATTTTTTTATTGTCTAGATGGGTGGACGAGCTCACAACCCACCTGGTGTTAAGTGGTTACTGGGGCCCATAGACGTCCACAGCGTAAATGCGCCACCCACCTTGAAATAAAAGTTCGAAGGTCTCAAGTATAGTTACTACGGCTGCCCCACCCTTCAAACCGAAACGCATTACTGCTTCACGGCAGAAATAGGCAGGGCGGTGGTACCTACCCGCGCGGACTCACAACAGGTCCTACCACCACTTCTAACTCAGCTATAACTTATGTTTTTTTTCCTACCTAAGCTGAGAGCCTTGGGAGGCTATTTCAGCGTAACCTTAACTAGTAGGTGAGCTGACGGGGCTCAAACCTGACGACGTTGCTAACACGAGCCCTAGCAGGAGCCGTGCTTCGCAGAATCTACTACCGGATCGGAAACGCGACCCACTGAGAAGATCCGGCGAGAAACTCAGTGGGCTGTGTCTGAGGGTTAATTTACTCGTCGAGCCCTTCGTCGCAAGCGACGGTTTCGACGAGAACGATGACCGGAACTTATGTCTGAGCGCTCAAAAACTCTTGCAATTTAACTGCCTCTTGTTTTCTTGATGATAACAAGAGATGAGCAATTCCCTTTCCTTATAATGCAATCAGTCGCATGGACTGTATGTAAGCAGATTATAAAACCCCCTTATTTGGGAGTTTGTCAAGGTTGAATACTTAATCCATTATTGTTTATTCTGTATATTCATAAGAAAATACGGTGAAACGCTTGGGATCGACCTCACGCGTATTATTTCCGCGAACGCGTTATAATAACTCAGTTATTATTCATGGGATATTTTGTTCTCGTGTTACACGCCACTTGGCATGCTATATGTTAATTATAATATAATAGTAGTCGCTGTTATGAATTAAAACGCGTTAAATTTTGACTACATTAAAACGTTGCTTAAAATTGCCATATTTTTTATTTTTTTTATTTTGCTTAAATGGGTGGATGAGCTCACAGCCCACCTGGTGTTAAGTGGTTACTGGAGCCCGTAGACATCTACGACGTAAATGCGCCACCCACCTTGAGAAACAAGTTCTAAGGTCACAAGTACAGTTACAGGGGCTGCGCCACCCTTCAAACCGAAACGCATTACTGCTTCACGGCGGAAATAGGCAGGGCGGTGGTACCTACCCGTGCGGCCTGTGCGGCGACAAGAGGTCCTACCACCAGTAATAATCTTTATTTATTTATAGTTTGGTTAAATGAATTATAAAGTATAAGTTTTATTTTGTTATTTAGTGACCTTGATTATTATATTTGTTGTTATTATCAGGACAGTATACCTGTAATTGGGGTCAAGTTAATAATTTGGTAAAGAAGTATATCAATCAGTATTTTACAATATGTATTTAAAACTTTTACAGTTTAATCCCTCAATTTTTTTATTATTATTACATTATATTCGAATACTTTACAATTTTCGTGGTCACAAAGAACTAAGGTTTTATTCGTCGACTTTTGAATATTGTGCTAATTACCTATTTTTAACTATCAATTTTTTTTATACAACATTTCTTGACCATTACTTTGAGTTTCGTTAATGTCAACTATTAAATAGTTTCAACTTCGAAAATAATATAATAATAATAATAAAAACTCGAAATAAAATCGTAAAAGTAATTTTAATTGTGTTTACGATTTGCAAAAACCGAAGTGAAATTGAAGTCTGTTACGAGATAATTTTAAAATTTATTTATATGTAATAAATAATCTATTTGTAAAAATATGTAAGTATGTTAAATAAATAAAGAAAATATTATACCCCTGACCCGCAAAAAAAGAGATAACAAAATTGGGTCACGCAATATGACGTGACAGAAATTTAAATTAAATTTTTAATGTTGAGAATCGTTTTTGGAAGGCGAACCCTAGGGCCGAGCCCGTAAATCTTCGGACACCAGTAAACTTTTCCGTTTAAAATAAAATCACGTCACACTAAACGAATATTCTTGGTTAATAATTATTAAAGTACCGTCAGAAGGTCAACGCTTTTTTCTAAAGTATTTTTTGCCTGTACGTTATATTTGTATAGCAGAACATCACTAAGGTAAGAGAAGCTTAAGAAAGATGTTAATTAAAAATCGCACTGATTTCGGTTCATCCGTGAATTGAAAGAGAAACAGGAAATATTTATAGAGCATGTATTCGATTTGGATTCTTAAAGATAAAACTATAAAAAAAAAATGTGTGGCTTTAACTAAAGAAAACATAATTAAATTTTATTCTTGAAATCAGGGTAGCCCAAACTGCATGAGAGTACATTTGTGAGCTAATTAAGCTTACTACAAAAGCTAGAGAGCCGCAATTGCGGAGATATCGAAACTACTCGAAGCGAAACAGCGTTTTTATAGTCGAGACGAAATCCCTAGAATCGTCGAGAATATTCCACAAAAGTCGATTACTGTGTTTCCGTTATCTGGCAAAAGATGGTATTGTACTTCTCGAGCGTTCTAGATGCTACTAGATCCTTCTATATTCGTTCGACTATTTGGCGATAGATGGCGTTACTCTTACCGGCGTAACAATACCTTAGCGTGGCTTGCTCACGGCTCCGACGCTCCTAATAGCACCCAAGGACGGGTTGCTCCCATAGAACAAAAGAATCACGTTTCCTAAAATAAAAATACAAGTTTAGAAGTCGTAAGTTGTAAATGAACACATAGGTGCGTTCACACTCACAGTGACGATTAGAATTCTTGTTGCGGATGTGTGAATAATTTCATTTTATTTTTCGAACAGAGCGATCGGAGACTCTGAGCGGACGTCTGTCGAAGTCCGCTTCGGAGTTGTCGTGTAGCGCCCAGGCACCGGCATCACCGCCCCGGGCCCGCTCAGCCCACCACCACACCCCGCTCTCCGTGGTGCATAGAACCCAGCATTTCTTCACAAATCTAAAGGTAAGAACACATTCGATCATGAACTGAACTAATCACTAATGATCCCGCCCACCCCGGTCATCGTTCTCGTCGAACCCGTCGCTTGCGACGAAGGGCTCGACGAGTAAATTAACCCTCAGGACACAGCCCACGGAGTTTCTTGCCAGATCTTCTCAGTGGGTCGCATTTCCGATCCGGGGGTAGATTCTGCGAAGTACGGCTCTTGCTATAGTTCGCGTTAGCAACGTCGTCAGGTTTGAGCCCCGTGAGCTCACCTACTAGTTAGTTACGCTGAAATAGCCTGTCAAGGCTCTCAGCTAGGTAGGAAAAAACCGCCCACTGTAATAATTGAGTTTGTTATATTCTAAGACGCTTCTTAGACGCCTTCGAAATGTGGTGCTGGAGGTAATTGCTGCAGATTCCATGGACCGCCTTTCGCACCAACGTGTCGTTACTAAAGGAGCTTAATGTTAAAACTAGACTCTCCACAATATACATTCGTAGAGTATTGGAGTTATTCGGACACGTTGCTCGGAAGGAGGGTCACAATCTTGAGCAGCTGATGGTGACGGGCAAGTTAGAAGCCAAGCGACCCAGAGGACGCAGTCCCACGAGATGCTCGGACCAAATTCGGTCTTGTCTGGATATCAATCTCCACGATGCCATCCATGAGGCCAAGGATCGCAGCAGGTGGAGAACAATCGTAGAAGAGAGATTGATGCAGCAAGGGAGTCACTATCCTCAGTAATGAGGAGAACGAAGCAAGGAGGAGGATTTTCTAAGATTACAGTTGACTGTGTACTGGCTTAATGTGATTATATCGAGGCGTGAAAGGTTCAAGCGATATCTCGTTAAATGCGCGACATTTATCTTTATAATTATAGGTCCTGTTACTCGCTGGGGTTCGGGATAAATAAATGTTCCACCAAAGTACAACTTAAAACTGTATTCAACACTTAGAACACTTAAAACACTCAACAAACACTTTAAAATTCTCAATTCGATTCTTCCGCTTCACTTCAGGGTGATCCGTTCGCTGTTTCGCTTCGCGTAGTTTCGATTACTAACTGACTGCTTGCCATCTCTGCAACGCTTTTATATCCGATACCACATCTCTAGAATTATCGAGAATATTCCACACATCTCTAGTATTGTGTTTCCGCTATCTGACACAATAGATGGCGTTGTACTTCTCGAGCGTTCCAGATGCTACTAGATCCTTCGATATACGTTCGACTATTCGGCGATAGACGGCGTTACTCTTACCGGTGTAACAGTCCGTTTCATTTGGTATTAACTAGCATCAACAATCCGATGTTTTTAGTTGAACTTTAATTAAGATCATCCATTCAAATAGCTGAAGAAGAAGTTTTTTTTTTTTTTTTGTTATGATATTTTTCCAAATTATAAACTGCAAATGGCTCTGCTGTAAAGTTTCAAAAGAATGTCGCTGAACCCAAATAGCCTACCACTGTTTCGCATCAGCTGATAGTTGAGAGGTGATCACAAATAAGGTCTAACGGGATTACGCGATACTCTAACGCGAACAAGAGTTTCAGAGGTTCCGTGTTGGTCACGACCAGTCTATTCTTGATGAGCTAATTCGTATCTGAAGGTAGATCGCGGAAAAGCTCCTCGTTTAGATTAAAATCCGTTTAAATTCGACCTTAAACACTGAGACCTTAAGATTTAGATTCGTTCTGTTATCACCCAAAGATGTATGTTTTTTAGGAGAAAAAAATGTGCCCACTTTAGACATGTTATTGATTTAAATCACTTTTATCTTCTCTACTCATTCGCTGATAGTCTAAAGGGCTATTAGAGCCACGTCCGGACAGGTAGGTGAGCTCACGGACTCAACATGAGAACTTTTGCTAACACTAGTCCTAGCAAGAACAGTGCTTCACAGAGTCTACCAACAGATCGGAATCGCGACCCACTGAGAAGATCCCACAAGAAATTCAGTGGCCTTTTACAACGCTAACATTTGTGAACTGCTACTGAAAAAAAAAACAAAATGTGTGCAATTCACACGTGGTAGAAGTGAAACCTTCCAAAATTAAAATACAATTATCCTAAACGCCTTAAGTATATGTAAAATTTTGTCATTAGTAAATAATTGTAAGGTAGCGCCCTCTGTGAATTGATATTTTAATTTCACGTATAATCCTAAATTAAAATTCACTACAAGAGCTTTCATACACACGTTAGTATTAAAAAATCTCACAGATGGCGCTGTATTAAATAGTATGTATATTTCTGTCTCATTCGTTGCTGGCTTCATCTTACACATTTTTGTATTTGTGTCTCTTACCTGTCGTTTTTTCCGTTGCATCCGGTTTGAAATCACAACGATTCTAAAGAAGTTTTCACTTCAAAAAACAAATCCTTAAGTATGCATATAGACAAAAATAGCGTACCGAAAAGCAAAAAAATATATTTAGTAATATTGGCCTTTCGTAAATTCATTATAATCCAGCTAATTGACCCTTTGAACTAATTTTAACATTCAAGCGAGTATCGATCGCGGGATGATATTATAAAACAACCTACTTTATTCCAGCCTAGATGCATATCAGTGAACGAGATCAGAATAGTTTTACATATGTACCTATTTAAGGATATTCGCTGCATTTGTGTTGATTTTCGGTTTTTTCTTATTGCTTATATGGCTGGACTAGCTCACAGCCCACCTGGTGTTAAGTGGTTACTGGAGCCCATGGACATCTACAACGTAAATGCGCCACCGAGCTACCGAGCTACCTACTCGAGCTTTAGAACTCTCAAAAGCACATTAGTCACGACTCTCCTAAACTGAAGTTTGGAATTACAATCAAGCTAAGGACACTGAAGTGACGCAGAAATATGATTTGATCTGGATAAGACAAAGGTTAATCGATTTTTTTTATTGCCCTAGTAGGCAGACGATCACACAGCCCACCTGATGGTGAATGGTTAACGTCGCTTTAGGACGTCAGCAATGCCAGGGGATGAGCTAAGCTGCTCTCTATTGTTAAATACTCTCCACAAGCCTCGTTTGAAGAAGGACATGTCATAGAAATTCCGTGCAATCCTCACCTCGCAAATTCCTCAATGCCTGAAGACAAAAGTCTTTAACCAGTGCGTTCTCCCCGCGATGACCTACGGCGCGGAAAACTGGATACTGACGGCAGGGCTGGCCCATAAGTTAAGAGTCGCACAGCGGGCGATGGAGAGAGCTATGCTCGGTATTTCTCTAAGGGACAAAATCCGGAACGAAGAAACTCGACGGAGAACCAAAGTCGACGACATAGGTCTCAAAGTTAGCAGGCTGAAGTGGCAATGGGCCGGTCACATCTGTCGAGCCAGCGACGCCAGGTGGGGGAGGAAAGTCCTCGAATGGAGGCCACAGATAGGTACAAGGAGCGTGGGGCGTCTTCCAATCAGGTGGACTGACGACTTAAGCAGTGGGCAGATAGATAGAGGCTGATGATGATGATGTCATAGCGTTCAGGAAACACCATAAAGTGGAGCTCATCCCAGAGCCAGATGGTGCGTGGGAAAAAGATCTCGGAAGCGCACTGTGGATGAACGCAGTGGTAGTATAAATAAATGGTTGTATGGAGTATGGATGAACTCTACTCCGGTGGCGGGCGTTGTGATCGTAAAAACGAGATGATGGTATCATTTAAATCAATTCTAATTAGCTTGGCTAATTTTTATTACATCCCAATTAAACGTCCGTTCGTTTGTTTGTTTAGCGTAGTTAGTTTATTTGGTGTAGCGAGTGCTGTGGTAGGTCCATTACTTTTTGCGGAAACGACAAAATTAATAATAATATTATATACACATACGAACACATACACGGTATACATATTTAAATGGTGACATACAACAACGTACACAATCTTATATGTCGGCGCGCGCCAGAGATGGCTAAGCGGTAGTTTCCGTCATCACTCGTATTCGATTGAACTCAGTTTAGTCAATAAAACTTTTTGAATAATAATTATTGAAACTCAACACACACAACTTTCACAATGACAGGGTAAACCGACAGTTTCGTTCCACATACCGACAGACCGACTGACTGACTGCCAGAGACTCACTGACTGAGACGGACGGACCGTCCGATACGGACTGAATGACTGTCTGACACGGAATGCCACGACTCTGTCCACATACCGCCATTTTATACTGTGGCGTTACGGAGTCTACCCTACATTTTGTGATATTTATGAAAACAACATTTCATCATTTAAAATAATAGTCAAAACAACGTCTTAATATTACTAAATGTCGTTAACCACGACATATATAACGATAATAACATAAAATTAACACATATATTTACATAATAACTTAAAGAGCATTAATAAATTAATATAACTATCTAAGGTCAGGTTGAAACCACTTTCTCGACTACCCGCAGAGGCTAATCAAGTAAAACAAAGATAACATCGCTTGTAGGATACATTTCGGCAGTGGAAGCACTAGGATATTCATTTACAAAGTTAACGACCGCAAGTATGGTGTCGTCCGGAGAAACAATTCCGTTGTCGGAATATACTGACATAGATTAAACATGACTAGAAGATATTGATATATTTGGAGCGTGCCCTCTAAAGTATGGGAGGCTTAACTTGATCCCGTTCGGATTGTTGATAATCCCATTCTCACGGATCGCTTGGAGCCTCTGGGTCTGCGGAGGGACTTCGGTTCCCTCTGTATTTTGTACCGCATGTTCCATGGGGAGTGCTCTGAGGAATTGTTCAAGATGATACCAACGTCTCGTTTTTACCATCGCACCGCCCGCCACCGGAGTAGAGTTCATCCATACTACCTGGAGCCACTGCGGTCATCCACAGTGCGTTTCCAGAGGTATTTTTTGCCACGTACCATCCGTCTATGGAATGAGCTCCCCTCGACGGTGTTTCCTGAGCGCTATGACATATCCTTCTTCAAATGAGGCTTGTGGAGAGTTTTCGTCGTCGCTGCCTACAAGGGCAATAAAAAAAAATATGTAAATATATTTAAACTCAGAGAACGCCGTGTATCGCTTACTCGCCTTTAATAATCCACCCAAAAATAGCCCTTCTACCCTTTAATTATCACTGTATCGATCTGTCCACTCGGAATTTCGGGTCTAACGAACACGGAACTCCGAGTTGTTTTCGTTACCTTCATTTTCATTTGACCGTCACAGTAATTTGATAAAGGATGCGACGAAATTATTTCATTTGGAAATTATCTGTTCATTTGGATATCATTTAATAGGTACAAAGTGGGTCCCGTGGCTAATTCTTTTTTTTTTTTATTGCTTAGATGGGTGGACGAGCTCACAGCCCACCTGGTGTTAAGTGATTACTGGAGCCCATAGACATCCACAACGTAAATGCGCCACCCACCTTGAGATACAAGTTCTAAGGTCTCAAGTATAGTTACAACGGCTGCCCCACCCTTCAAACAGAAACGCATTCCTGCTTCACGGCAGAAATAGGCAGGGTGGTGGTACCCACCCGCGCGGACTCACAAGAGGTCCTACCACCAGTAATATTCGGTTATTTTGTTGTTAATAATTCGTTTAATGAAGCAAGTTTACTGAAGGTAGGGCGTATTTTTAGCCGGAACGGCTAAGCGCTACCATATCCCCTATTTTTGGCGCGAAGCGTTATAGCGTGTGTTTTGAATTACAAAGTGTAGAACTTAGTAAAGAATAAAGGATAAGATGTCCGGTGCATACGTGTTGAGCGATGCAGCGGTGTTCGACTCCCAGGCGGGTACTAAATTTCTAATGAAATACGTTCTCAACGTTCAAATGTTCACGATCGACTTCCACGGTGAAGGAATAACATCGTGTAATAAAAATCAAACCCGCAAAATTACAATTTGCGTAATTACTGGTGGTAGAACCTCTTATGAGTCCGCGCGGGTAGGTACCACCACTCTGCTTATTTCTGCCGTGAAGCAATAATGCGTTTCGGTTTGAAGGGTGGTGCAGCCGTTGAACTATACTTGAGACCTTAGAACTTATATCTCAAGATGGGTGGCGATATCTATGGGCTCCAGTAACCACTTAACACCAGGTGGGCTGTGAGTTCGTCCACCCATCTAAGCAATAAATAAATAAATAAAAAATAAATGAAACTTAGACTCAGAATGCATGTCTCAAACTGCCTTACGGCATTTACGTTATCGATCGGTTCTGGTAACAAAAGAAAAAACACTTTTTGGGATAAAAGTTCTGGTACATATCTCTTAGGACAGTAAACAGTCTTCGCAAGTTTTCCTAGCCAAACCTGTTTTCCTGTATTACATCACGTGCCGCTTGAAAAACAATAGCCTACTCATATTAATAATAAGATATAAGTTTTCGAACGTGATCGTTTTATTAGTCTTTAGTAATGTCTTCTTTTTATTAATCTTAATACGTTTAAATCAATTACTTAATGAATTAGCAGAGAATGGGAGATGAAAATTGTCAGAGAATTTGAGTATTGTACATGAGTACCGCGTTTTGATTCTGTGGCAGGAACGAGCAATCAGTTTTTCTATAGTGGCTTCTGTCTTGAGACTGGAACGGCAGAGAAAACTTATTTCATCGTGATATTATTTATTATCATATGTCGGCTCAGCGTTACTATTTAGTTAACTAAACATAGTTACTGTTATGTATGTCAACAACTGTTTAAGACGGTCTTATCGCTAAGAGCGACATCTCTTCCAGCCACCATTGGGTGAACAAAACTCATTAAGAGACAAATTCCACACGATGTACCTACAGGACGAAATATGCACATGCATATATATATATGCATATACATTTATAGACATGCTGCAACTTACAAGATTATTTATAGTACCGGGTGCCTTGGTTGTATGAACAACAAAAATACATGTTGCCTCCCCCCACTGGAACTCAGTAAATAGTCTGCTGAATTTCAACTAACGATACGACTTCGTTCTTACGCTAAACATCTGCGAACTATTAGTATAAGTTGAGAACGGCTCGTCTCGGGGGGATAAGGGTTTCCACTTCGTGACATAAAAAACTTTTTCGATCAAACGATAACATTTACGAGACATTCGCAGATAAAGGTGTTACAGCATGAGTGGTTGGAGGGCGTATTTTAAGTAGGCTAATTTAGGATCCCGAAAATCTTTGCGATAGTAGTTATAAAATGTGATTGATACTTCAGCTTCATAAGCAATGACAACCAGGTGAGCTGGTCTACTCAATTAGGTTTTTTTTTTTAATCTTTGATTGAAAACACGCTTTTTTTTTCCTACCTATGCTGTTAGCCTTGAGAGGCTATTTCCGCTTCACCCTAACATGTAGGTGAGCTCGCGGGGCTCAAACCGGAGCGTTGCTAACACTGACCCTAGCAAGAGCAGTGCTTCGCAGAATCTACTACCGATCGGAAACGCGACTCACTGAGAGGATCCGGCGAGAAACTCAGTGAGCTATGTCTATGGGTTAATTCGCTCGTCGAGCCCTTCGTCGCAAGCGATGGGTTCGACGAGGACGGTGAGCGGTGCTTGTGTTACCTAAAAGCACCGTTAATGGATCGGGATTATCCGTAATGACGTGTTTTAGGCGACGTCGACTATTTACCATTCGGTCTACAGGATCGGGCATGTAATTGCCAGCGGCCACAAAAAGAGGATTTTCATGTCGTACCGCCTTCTCAAAATGACGCCGACTGTAGATACTGTCGTGCGATAGTAGTTATAAAATACGCTTGATGCTTCAACCTCATAACCAATGAGTACTAGGTAAAGCTGGTCTACTCATTTAGGATTTTTTTTAATCCTTGATTTAAATTAAGCAACTATACTAGCTATTTTTTTGGATTTTGATACGATTATTGTTGTTTGATGTTAGAGTCGATGGCAGCGCAGCAGAAGCAAAGAGAGATGTCCGGCCGGTACCGTATTCACCCTGGCTCCAGGCCTCGACAGCAGCGGCACGGATTACGGGGGAGACTCTGACCACAGCACACCGGCCAATTCACCACGACGGAGACTCACACGGGGTGAGATTTACATCGATATCATTTTCATAATATAGCTTTATTATTTTCTTAAGGGTTTACCGAATACCCGGTCCATAGCTAGCTTTCTTAATAAGAATATTTTTTCTTTTCTCAGCACGATGGTATTGTATTCGATCCATAAAGCAAATGACGTTTTATGAATAGCCGAAGATGTACAAAAAAAAAATACATATCATCATCATCATTCTCTTGCCCTTTTCCCACCTAGGGTCGGTGCAATATGTTTTCTCCGTCCATACTCCTCTATCATAAACCATTTCTTCACTCACTCTTACACATATCGTTTTTCACGCAATCCATCCATTTTTTCTTAGGTCAACATCTTCCTTTACAAAAAATACAATACATCTACCTAAAACATCACAATACCTATTTAAAAAACAGCTTTTAATTAGCATAGATAAATCGTTGACTTTTAAGAACGTGCAAACGATTTTGACATAAACATCATACATAATCTGTGGTCACCCTCTTGTTTTGTGTAACGAAGAAATATTATAAGTAGGTATTCTTGCCGCCCTACATTTTTTAGCCTCATTTATTTCCAAGAAGATGAGAATCTACTTAATTTGTTTAAGAGTTTTCTCGTTTGCTTTCGTTCGCTATGGAGTACAATTTAAATAATGAACAACTGTCAAGCGTGTTCCACAAATACGATATTTTTTTTTTTTTCGGTTTCCGTGAATTGCTGATACAATTAAAACCGATTTTACGGTTTAATCTCGTAAGCAATGGAAAGCTTTATTTAGTGACTGGTAATTTATTTTAACTATTAAAAGTGACAGTCTTTTTTTTAAATGTCATTAATTTTTTTTTATCATTTCCGGTGTTGCAAATACTCAACAGTTTTTGTTATATGTAGATATAATGATTGTTTTATAATGAAAATTAAAAAGCGCGAAACTAAGCCGTAAAGTAGTTTTTATTTTTTTCAAATATTAATTATAACTATAATTATGCTCAATCAAAGCATAATTATAGTTATAATTAATATTTGAAAAAAGTCTGTGTCATCTATTTACATATATAAAAATGAATTGCTGTTCGTTAGTGTCGCTAAAACTTGAGAACGGCTGGACCGATTTGGCTAATTTTGGTCTTGAATTGTTTGTGGAAGTCCAGAGAAGGCTTAAAAGGTAAATGAATATGAAAATTTTCGAAATTAAATAAAGTTTAGGTCTGTTATTAATCGATTGAGGCACTACGAGTCTGCCGGGTGAGCTAGAGGTTAATAATTAATATTTGAAAAAAGTCTGTGTCATTTTAAATAATTATCCAACTAATTATCGTGCCACTGCAATTCACTTCCATTAATACAAATTTTTTAAAGGCAATGCAAATTTTATTCAAAAAAAATTTACTTATATTTGTTCGGATCATAATAGTATTATTATAATTTTGTTGTCAACGTACTAACTAGAGTCTACATCATTTTTGGAACTTTCAGTAATTTATATTGCTATTTAAATTTACCATTAAATCGGAGATACATTAACGAATTCGATTCTAATATCGATTAAACTCGATTCTCGTCACGATGACGTGCTAAATAAGCATTTACAATCGATTATTATATATTAATAGATCGAAAATGCCGTGAGAATTGATGGATGTCTGAAGAATAAATAATTACACAACTCATAACGTCGATTGACTTTTAAAACTTTTGCGTTAATCTTTCTGTTTGTGAGTCGCATTAAAGAAATCCACTGTAAATTAGGTGATAGTTTAAATGCTGAGAAGTTTAATAATATGTTGTATTTTCGATTGTCGCGTCGCGAGTCGCAAATTAAAAGTATTTTTTTAATTTATTTCATTTTTATCGCTTAGAGAGGTTAACGGGCTCACAGCCCACCAGCTGTTAAGTGGTTACCGAAACCGACATTATATCATAAATGACGCCACTCACCTTGAGATACAAGTTTTGAGTCTCACTTTTTTACCAACACAACGGCTGCCCCGTCCTTTAGACCGAAACGCATTACTGCTTCACGGCAGAAATAGGCAGGCCGGTGGTACTTACCCGTGCAGACTCACAAGACGTTCTGTGTTTTCTTTGTTTTTATATCCTGACATTATTTCCAATACTTTACACAGATTTCGTTTTTGCTTATGACTAAGACATTATTTGTCGACATTTGAATTTTGGAGTCGTCCTGGCCTAAAGGATAGGACGCCCGGTCCATTCGTACTTAGCGATGTGACTGTGCCGGTGTTCTAATCCCGCAGGTAGGTACTAATTTTTCTAATGAAACACGAATGGCTTCCACTGTGAATGAACAACCCGAACAACGTCGTTTAATAAAAATTAAACCCGAAAAAGTAGAATTTGGGTAATTATTAGTGGCAGGACGCCTTGTGTGTCCCCACGCGTAGGTACCACCACCCTGCCTATTTCTGCCGTGAAGCAGAAATGCGTTTTGGCTTGAAGGCTGTGGCAGCCGTCGTATTATAAAACTGAGACTAGGACTCGTGTCTTAAGGTGGATGGCAGAATTTCTATTAGCACTTAACAAAAAGAAACATTGTCTGGAGGAGGCCCTGACATTCTCTTACAACATACAAATATTTACACCGTCCATACCACTCTAAATATCCGCTAAGTCAGAACAAACATGTACCTATGATGGAATCCGTCTCTCATTTCGTTTACAATCACCTATCCAATCGTTCAATGTTATTTTAGTAAATAATAGTTTAAAAAAACTAACAAAATACGCTTTTATAGAAAATCCAACTAAAAAAAATTATAAAATACATAAATTAGAATTAAAAATAGTGTAAGATTTTTTTTTTGTATTTGTAAAAAAATATTGTAAAAAAAGTTTTAGTGACTTTAATTTTTTTTTCCTTTTTTTTAAAAATGAATTGTCATCGATCCTTAATAAGTATACCAAATTTCGAGTTAATCCGACGTTTTGAAGGGAGTCAAAATCATTTTCGAAGATTCCGTTATATACTAACATACATATTATATTATGTCTGAAGCTAATAAAAGCGTATTAAAAATCGTAAAAAAACTAATATTTAACTGTCTCAGTTCGTATATTTTAGTGCGTCGTAAAAACAACGAGATTGAATGTCACATAAAGTGAGTATTGTACTCGTAAAACGCGAGAGGCTAGCGAGAGGTGATAAAAGAGTCAAATGTCGTCATCGTGGCCTAAAGGATAGGACGTCCGGAGCATTCGTATGTAGCGATGCACCGGTGTTCGAATCCGGCAGCCGGGTACTAATTTTTCTAATGAAATACGTACTCAACAAATGTTCACGATTGACTTCCACGGTGAAGGAATAACATCGTGTAATAAAAATAAAACCCGCAAAATTATATTATAATATGCGTAATTACTAGTTAAGCTATAATTAATATATTATATTATAATATATTATTTTTTATTTATTGCATAGACGAGCTCACAGCTCACCTGGTGTTAAGTGGTTGCTCGAGCCCATAGACATTTACAGCGTAAATGCCGTCACCCGCCTCGAGACATGAGTCCTAAGGTCTCAGTATAGTTACAACGGCTGCCCCACCCTTCAAACCGAAACGCATTACTGCTTTACGGCATAAATAGGTAGGGTGGTAGTACCTACCCGTGCGGACTCAAAGATGTCCTACCACCAGTAATTACGCAAATTAGAATTTTTCGGGTTTGTTTTTTTATTACACGATGTTGTTATTCCTTCACCGTCGAAGTCAAAAGTGAACATCTGTTGAGTGCGTATTTCATTAGAAGAATCGGTACCCGTTTGCGGGATTCGAACACTGGTGCATCGCTCAACACGAATGCACCGGACGTCTTATCCTTTAGGCCACGACGACTTCGGTCAGTCAGACTATCAGTGTTAGCACTGCCTCCGGTTTGAGCCCCGAGAGCTGACCTACACGTTAGGGTAATGCTGACATATCCTCTCAAGCCAAGGTAGGAAAAAATAAATAACAGATACATTCTGATAAAGTCACGTTTTAAAAAATATTTAGTTGTCGTATTTCTAATTAAAAGTTTTACAGTTGATCTTCATGAAATGTAAAAATAACATTCCTTTATTAACCTACAGACAGCAGACGCTGAAAAGATCTATTCGTATAACAAAGTTTTTTAATGAAGAATCTTGAATAACGACGATTTAATTAAACTTAAGTTTGAAAAGTTAAAATGATGAAGACCGATTTGAATAAGTAATCTTGGATTGTGCTATAAAATAAAACTTTTATTTTTTTAAGTCAGTGATTCTCAACCTTTTTTTGTTGCGGCACATATTTAACGATTTCAAAATTTGGCGGCACACAAAAATAAAGGATAAAAATTATTTACTTACTACAACACACTGCATAAATAGTTTATCAAAAAAATTTAATATCTATACTAATATTATAAAGAGGAAAGATTTGTTTGTTTGTTTCGAATAGGCTCCGAAACTACTGGACCGATTTGAAAAATTATTTTTCCATTAGAAGCCGACATTGTCCCTGATGAACATAGGCAATTTTAAAAAAAAAAAAAAATATTTTATTTTTTTGGTTTCATGTGTGTTTTAATGTTTCCGAAGGAAGCGAGGGCGGGTCGCTAGTACGAAATGAACTAAAATATACTATAAATTTATTTTGTGTATTTAAATATATATTCATGTTTAAAATATTTTTCTTTTAAAATGATATAATTTAATAATATTAACATTATTATATATTCGCGGCACATTGGCGGCACACTTTTGGAATTTGGCGACACACAAAAGTGCCGCGGAACAGTGGTTGAGAATCACTGCTTTAAGTCATTGAGTTTTTCCGCAATTTCCAGGTTTGCGTGGACAAAGCAATACAGAGAATTGGCGTGGTTTTTTCATGTCGTAGTGAAATGTCTTCGAGCGCTTTATATAAATGCTTACCTTCTGATTTAAAGCCGTAGGTCTTCGCTGCTTTTGCAGTCAATGGCACCACGATTAGACGATCGGCTTAAAGAAAAAGCGTGTGTGTTATCTATGTGGCCATGGAAGTAGTTATATTTCTTTGGTGTAATTGATGTTAGCAAAAACAAAAATGGAGTAGTTGAACTATTTGACGTTATAATATGTTATATACATATTCCAAAAACATAAGTAAATAAATATGTGTTTTTTTTAACAATTATAAATTTGGCACTAAGGCTGACTTATAATTATACAGGGAAAAAAAAATTAGTTTCTTTAATTCTGGTAAATAAAAAAATCGGTTATTACTTCAAATCTCCAAGGAAAGAAATTGATTAAATCATTTTGATTATTAATTTTACCAAAAGTGCCAAAATTTTAATTCACAAATAATGGATGAATTGAATTTCTTGAATTATCAATTAAACAGAAAATTATTAATTATAGAATTAATTAATTACATTGAGCAAGCAACCTTGATAAGAAAAGAAAAAAATTAACTCCCAAAATTTTGCGGCCCTAAAAAATTTGCCGCCCTGGGTACTTGCCCCGTCTGCCCCTAGTGTAAAATTCACCACTGACTAGAATAAAAAATAGGGAGTTACTTGTGTCTGGTCCACGAGGTATTTGTCGATTAGTACATCCAAATTCGTTCATCTCATTTTGTGTTATTGTGTATCAACATAAAAACTTTCAGTTAAACAATATCAGTAAGGATTTTAATATATCAATATGGTTATTTCCGATGACGCTTCGACATGTATATTTTAGGTAAGATATTTAATAGATGCTTGAATCGCGCTAACGACTTTGACAAGATAAGTTTCGGACAATAACATTCGGAGCGTCGCCCCAATGAGCAATTTCACTCGCTCGGTGGAAGATCATCAATTTGTCGATTCCTTCGAATTCCTATAAACATTCCTCCCCTAAACTACGCAATAAAAATTCTCTCATGAAATTCAAAAGTTTTAAATCACACTACCACGCCCTGACTTGCATTTTATAGCTAATACGTTATGTTCAATTGAATTAGGTCAATGACTTTTCGTGTTTGTACCTCTTCAAAATTGAATACGAAGGTTTTATTCTAAGTTTTGTGTTGTTAATTGTATTTTTATGACGGTTTAATTATTTAGATATACTGCCGTGCTTGTGATATATATACAGTAAGTGCCATGGAGACACTTTTGAGAAAAACGCGGTTTAAGATTTCAATTTTACTTTTGACGTTTCTCGCGATGTATAAAGCAAACCTAAGTTTTTATAAATGTTTTAAGATAAATATAGGCTTTTGTAACAATTTGTCTATTATTATTTTTATTTAGAAATAATATCTAAATTGTAAAGCTTGAAAAAATATTTACATTAAGGGATAGTATAATTTACTTGATATGTTTTATTACATGGCTTTATTAGTAGTTTAAGGGATTTTTAATATTAATAGTCAGTCAAATATTCGACTGACACGTCGAGATTTAAATTTATTTAATATTTAACATTAATTTTCTTTTGTTTTGTTTTCATTTTATTGTTACTCTTGTAAAGATGAGAAAATAAAGTTCCTTTTTTTTGTTGTTTTCAAACATTAGAGCTTATAGTCTATAGATAAATAAAATCCACTCAGAATAATTGTTTTTCCTATTCATATATTAGATTTGTATTTTTAGACGGAATAACGTAATTTTACGAAGTATCACCAGAGTATTATTTCCATTGTGTGTAATAATAAAAAAGTAATAAATATATAATATATAGTAATAAATATATAATATAATAATAAAAAAAGTAATAATATAAATTCAAAAAAGTAATAATAATATGTCGAACGCTATGACCTGAAATTATTTTAGACATCATCTGTCAATAGCAGAAGATAAAACTTACAGTAGGTAGCTACCTATTTCATTAATTAAACAGTGGGAATACTTATGAATATCTTTGTCTATGTTGATTACTAGGGAGCTCTAAAGTAGCGCCATCTTTTGACCTATCGCAAAGGCAAGAAAACTCGCAGAAATAGGGTTTAGTACTAAGCGACAGTAATAACTAGCGCCATCTCTTATTTGTTTTCTACACTAACTTCGCAGCCGCCTGTAACTAATCTTTTATTTATTTTCAACCGCAAATTGGATGACATTCCTTCTTAAAGGTATTTTTTAATTTTAAATAATAATAAAATACAGTTTTGTTTATTAAATATCAATCTAAGTCGAACAAACTATTTAATAAAACATTTTTAGATTACATTATTATACATATTAAATATCAATCTAAGTCGAACAAACTATTTAATAAAACATTTTTAGATTACATTATTATACATATTAAATATCAATCTAAGTCGAACAAACTATTTAATAAAACATTTTTAGATTACATTATTATACATCTATACTAATATTATAAAGAGGAAAGATTTGTTTGTTTGTATTGAATAGGCTCCGTAACTGCTGAACAGATTTGAAAAATGCTTTCACTGATTGGAAGCTACACTATTCCCGAGTGACATAGGCTATAATCTTTTTTGAACAAAATTAGGGATCCTTACTAAAACTCCAATAATGTAACCCAAGGTGTAAAAAAATTACCTAAAATATTCTTTACATCGCGTGCGCTGCGAAAACTATTGATGATAGAATAGAATAATGTACTACGACTTTGTAGAGCACATTATTATTTACAAAAAGTGTCGCGACAACATATGTCTAACTATTATAATTATGCCGCAATAAGTGTTATTTTATTAAAAAAAATAAAACAACGTCAAATATCGTTGAAATTTTTGTTAGAGTCCCGAGCGGAGCCGGAGCGGGCCACTAGTATTATATACACAGAAACAATAATTACATATCTCAGAATATATTTATTAATTTGTTTAAGGAGGGGCCAAGAGAAAATTGCGATAGTTATTTATCGATAAAAATCCCCATATTTTACCCCCCTTAAGTCTGCGGCACTAGTGCATGGACACATTGTATAAACCCTTTTCTTTGTTACACGTTCGAAACTCTATAGGAATTTGTAAACAGAATGAATGAAATCAATGTACCTACATAAGTGATTAGTTCCATTTTAGGTACAATTAAAACAATTACCTACTAGAGTCGACCTATCATCACCTGAACGGGAATCCTTACGTAATACAGCAGTTGATCTTTTGAGGCCAGTATAATTGACCCTACGAAAATTATAGTGACGAGATGACATCAACATGCTTAACAAATCTGTTTAAGAAGTGTGTGAAATGAAGAAATTCAAAATGACGACGATTTACCTTACCTACCTTACCTACCTTACCGCGCGGGTAGGTACCACCACCCTGCCTATTTCTGCCGTGAAGCAGTAATGCGTTTCGGTCTGAAGGGTGGGGCAGCCGTTGTAACTATACTGAGACCTTAGAACTTATATCTCAAGGTGGTTGGCGCATTTACGTTGTAGATGTCTATGGGCTCCAGTGACCACTTAACACCACGTGGGCTGTGAACTCGTCCACACTGCTAAGCAATAAAAAAGATGAACGAACTCGCGGTCCTCCATCAAGTGGCCGCCAGAGTCCGTAGACATTACAGCGTGAATGCTAACGCTACTCTTGAAAAATTGAGTCGAATTCATAATTGTATTGTAAAGCAGCTGCCCCACCCTTCAAACTGCAAAGCATGACAGCTCCACAGCTAGGGCACGCGGAAGGAGCCGAGAATATCCAATAATGACCCATAATATGAATACCAAAGTTTATTAACGAAGACCCTGACACAATCGGACACGGACTACAGTCTTCAGGGCTACCGTCCCCTCATCCTTAAATGGGACCCCTCCGTGATTCGGTAGCCGAATGCTGACCTCAAGCGAGTTCTGTGGCAACCCTATTTTTTATATCATCATTTTAAGTGCAACCTAATAATTAGCGACCCTCAAGGGCCGTACCCGATCGAGAATTGACGCATTTGAAATGTGGTGTTGGCGCAAAATGTTGGGCGTATCATGGACGGAGCGCCGAACAAATGTGTCAATTCTCGAGGAGCTAAACGTCAAGACCCGTCTATCTACAATCTGCATGCAGCGTCTCCTCAAGTACTTCGGACACGTGGCCCGACAAAATCCCGAGAACTTGGAAAAATTAATAGTTGTAGGTCACGTGGAAGGAAAGAGAAGTCGAGGAAGATTGCCAACCAGGTGGACGGACATTATCAAGGAGGCCACAAACACCAGCGTCCCGGGCGCCATTAAGCAGGCCGAATGCAGGCAGCATTGGAGAAAGCTGGTGAAAAAACTGGACCAAGGTGGTCACGACCCTCAGCAATGAGGAAACGACAGAGAAGAAATAATTAGCTAATTATGGTTTCTTTCTTGTACCTATACTGTGAATTTTCAGCAAAAAAAATAATTTTCAAACTTGTTCATTCAACAGATTAAAGCATAAGCTTCAACGAAAATTAGTTAAATATTTATTAATTTGTTGAGAGGCTTCTTGTTGACGTAGGACTGAAGTGTTAATTACGAGAGTTTGTTTTATTAAGACGAGACGAGTCGACCTCAAACAAAACTGAGACAACGGTCTGCTTATTGAGGTCGTAAAATATTCAAAGGCTTCGAAATTGCCTCTCTGGCTATGACAAAAACTCAAAATCTCAATAAATTCCCGCCGTTTTATTAATAAGATCATTGAAGATTGTAATTTTATTGAATTCTAAATACGACATTGCATTTTTGATGGCGACACTAGGCCGGCTAGGAACGACTTAACATTGTGAAGTGAATCGGCCCTTGAAAATGTTTATAATCAAACTAGCTTTTACCCGCGACTTCGTCCGCATAAGTTTTTTTGTTTTCTCCCGGCTATAAGTCCCCCTGCAACAATGTCCCACTATCGTGTTCCAGTCCTCAACTTCACATCAAAATTTGTTCAAAAGCAACCTAAGCTACATAATGGATAGCTCCGAATGTTTCCTTAGTAAATATAAAAAGTAAATAATGTAAATCGGTTTAAAATACTACTAACTACCTACCTGCCAACCCCCGATGTTAGACAGTGTGACATCCGTAACATCGTCTGCGTAGGAAGTACTAACTTAATGTAAGTAGTATAATAATGTAGGAAGCTAAAAATAAGAGGCCTTATTACTGTAGTACATTTTTGTAAACTATGTTCTTTGTTTTTCCCTCTCTGGCCAACACATGGAGATTCTGTGGACTTGAAACACGTGAGCAAGCCACGTATAATTGTCCGTGAGAAAAACAACTCTTTTCTAAATTAATGCCGGCTACTTTTAATGTTTGCCCCTGAGCTTTATTTATCGTCATAGCGAATGCGATTTTCAGCGGAAACTGTAATCTCTTAAACTGGAATGGCAAATCTGTCGGAATTATGGGTATACGGGGGATTAAAACGTTCTCTCCTTTTGCCATTCCAGTCATAATGATTGCTTTTACAATATTGCGACCGAGGTGTGTCACTTGCAACCGTGTGCCATTACACAGTCTTGGTGCATCTAAATTCCGCATTAAAAGGACAGGAACGCCTACTTTCAGCCTCAGTTTGTGTGAAGGTACTCCCGACAGTTCTAAAGAATTAAGAAATTCTACAGGGTATGATGTTACTTGTTCAGTATCCATTACAGNAAGTATTTATAAACACTTGTCCAAAAATTCTAGTTCAAGGTCAAAGCGCGTGAAATTAAATTCAACGATGCAAATAGGCTATACTGCATTCAAGTTAGGGTCGAAAGTTGAAACTTCTTTCCTTAATTGTATCCTGCTGATACGCTAAGAATAATCTACAGACATATGGACTTAAATATAAGGTTTACAATTGTATGGATAATGCCTGTTTCTGTTTCATTCATCACATGATATCCCTATCGTGCGCTCACTCACTCTGGCCGATTCGATACGAACCAAACGAATATTGCTGATATTAACGAATCGGTACGATATGGCGATGCGCATCACATCGAGCAATATCGTGTATCGGCTGATATCGTTATATAGATTTCGATTCACGAATCGGTACGATATGGCGATGCATCACATCGAGCAATATCGTGTATCGGCTGATATTGATATATAGATTTCGTGCGGGGCGATATCGGATTCAACGATATTGCTACGATATATAGATATTGAATCTATATACGATTTATATCACCCACTCCTAGTCTATGGGCTCCGGTAACCACTTAACACTAGGTGGGCTGTGAGCTCGTCTACACAGCTAAGCAATAAAAAACATGAACGAACTCGCGGCCCTCCATCAAGTGGCCGCCAGAGTCCGTAGACATTACAGTGTGAATGCCCCCGCTACTCTAGAAAAATTGACTCGAACTCATAATTGTATTGTATAGCAGCTGCCCATCCTTCAAACTGAAAAGCATGACAGCTTCACGGGTAGGGCACGCGGAAGGAGCCGGGAATATCCAATAATGACCCATAATATGAATACCAAAACTTATTAACGAAGACCTTGACACTATAGACACGGACTACAGTCTTCAGGGTTGCCATCCCCCGATCCTTAAATGGGACTCCTCCGTGATTCGGTAGCCGAATGCTGACCTCAAGCGAGTTCTGTGGCAACCCTATTTCATATATCTGCATTTTAAGTGCAACCTAATAATTAGCTAATTAAGGTTTCTTTCTTGTACCTATACTGTGAATTTTCAGCAAAAATAATAATTTTCAAACTTGTTCATTCAACAGATTATAACATAAGCTTCAACGAAAATTAGTTCAATATTTATTCATTTGTTTAGAGGCTTCTTGTTGACGTAGGGCTGAAGTGTTAATTACGAGAGTTTGTTTTATTAAGACGAGACGAGTCGATCTCAAACAAAACTGAGACAACGGTCTGCTTATTGAGGTCGTAAAATATTCAAAGGCTTCGAAATTGCCTCTCTGGCTATGACAAAAACTCAAAATCTCAATAAATTCCCGCCGTTTTATTAATAAGATCATTGAAGATTGTAATTTTATTTAATTCTAAATACGATTTTTGATGGCGACACTAGGCCGGCTAGGAACGACTTAACATTGTGAAGTGAATCGGCCCTTGAAAATGTTTATAATCAAATTTAAACTCGACTTTTGTTTCAATGCAAGAAACCAAGAAAGAAAGATAAGAAAAGAGATAAAGATAAAAAAATACATGTCATTTTCTTCGGTTTTCATCAACTGCAGAGATAATTAAAACTACATATTTTTACGGCTTACTCTCACGTTTTTTATTGTCTATAAACTATTGGAAACATCGGAAATTATATGATGACATGAAGAAGCACAAGATTAAATCGTAATATTGGTCTTAATAAAAAAATACTACATATTTTAAAGAGTAGAGTTTAATAGGTATGGAGAACTACTTTATGGGAGTCAAACTGAAAAAGAGTCTAGCTGTGAACAGGAAAATAAAATTCAAAAACCCACCTAAATGGCGTTATCGTATGTAGTAAGTAGTGTGAACTTCACTTCCAATAATAACCAGGAAATAATACACTAACTGCACTAGTTCACTTGTTTCTGCACTGATTTATTGGTAATTCCACTTTTTTACAAAATTTTATTATAAGTAGTTATTATATATATTTTTTTATACTTATTTTTTATACTTATTGTACACAAAAAAGAAAATACCTACAATAAAAACAGATTTAAAAGAATGTCTAATTACTATGTACAAAGGCGAGCTTAACTCATTCATGAGTTTTCCTTCCAGCAAACCATGAGCAGAGAGAAATACGATGTATAAGAGTATAAAAGTATATAGTTTACTACAAAATACACAACCTTAGACATTTTTTTCGACTACCCCCTTTGCTTCTTTCTACGCCATTTTTAATATGATTCGTACCTACCCACTACCGCCATTGTTCCCACTAATAGTGTTGCCATATAAATAATCTGAAAATAGTTTTAATTTTAATATGCTAAATTTTAAGTTATAGTTATTTTACAACAAACTTTACAATGATGTAAATGCAGCAGTGGTAACTTTAATTTTAATTGGATAAACCTTTAACGTGATCTTGGAATTTACATCACTAGCTACGGTGGCGCCAATTGATTTGGTTCATTTTTAACGGACACTTTTCATATATAGTGCGCTCCTTAGTTTCATGGTAGGCTTACTTTTATTACTTACATGAAGTGACCAGTGTGTTTAGTGCGAGTTTTTTAACGTTCTCGATAGCGTAAAAGTTAACTCAAATTTTTATGGAGCTGGAACGTTTGCCTACGTTTTCCGTTAGGGGCGCTGCTCAAACTCTATAGAAAAGTTAACTCTTACGCTATCGAGAACGTTAAAAAACTCGCACTAAGTACACAGTTCACCTTGTTATCGGAGCCCATTGATGTCAACAACGTAAAATATTCTAAATATAAAAAGGAATTAATAACAATTGTTCTGTAAGACGCGTTTTATGAGTAAATTGGTCGAATTTAATATCAATTTACCTAGTCTTGTTTCATCGCTACAACTGTAAACACGTAGCAAAAGTTTTAATTTCTAGAATTCTTCAGAACTACGATATATTTTTTTCGGTGCTTTTTGTACAGTGCTATTCACGGATAACCGTATTTATTCCATTGTTTTTGTGTTATTTAACGGATAGTGCGGTGTTGATAAGTGACTTTTAGTGCTGCGTACCTACATTAGCGTGGGTTTTGCGTTAGATAATACTTGAATGAAAACATGCTCAGATTGTTTGATGAATTCGTTGGTGAGTCTGTAATGATTTTTATAGTATCTTTGACGCGATATGTTTACTTAAGGACTATTAAGGACACCGCCACGTCTCTGCTTATTATAGATGTCTATTTATCATATCAAAGAGAGCACTGACCTGGAAAGTGTCTGGCAAAAGGAAGAGAGGCCGCCCCAGAACAACTTGGCATAGCTCGGTGGAGCAGGAGCAGGAGATGTCTTGGGCATGGCGTGGGAGAAGCTAGAACAGACTGCCCAAGACCGATGTAAATGGAAAAAAAAATTTTCGAGCCCTACACCCCAGCAGAGGGTAATAGGAAAGAATGATGATGATGATTTGAGTCGTCTATCAAAGGTGGCAATCTGTGCATTTGGACAAAAAAATGTTATTGATATGTCAATACAGATTGATTTGAATATAATCGTCTCCTTCAAAGAATACAGTTCAAAACCTGCATTAAATAAAGGTTAATAGTTAACCTGTTATTTATCTAAGATGTGGTTCAGAAGAGTTTTGTGACTGCCAATGGAATACAAAGTCAATAATTCGTTTTTCTGATTTACCAATCCAAAGTCCAAAAGTCACATTGCCGGCTTTGATAATAGTCGACTCATTTATTGTATTATGTGCTGTTCAATTCCTTGCTCTAGGCTTTCAGAGAGACTGTTATAGCAAAATATAAATTTCTGCAAATTAGAACAAAGCCTCAGATAAGCTGCTAATGCCTAAAGAAAATCTTTCTCCGAGACCTAGCAGAGCTTAGAGCAATCATAACATTCACGCAAGAGCTGTGGGGATCGCTAGTAATTGTGATACCGATATACTAGTATTCACTACGATATTAGTAATTCAGCTTATATTCATGTGTCAGTATTAGTCGAGAAAAATATTTTACAGGCAGCCCTGTTATAATTTTTAACAGATTACTAGCTGACCCGGCAGACTTCGTAGTGCCTCAATCGAGAAATAAAATACCTAAACTTTTGTATAAAATAAACTTAAAACAAAACAAAAGGAATCCGTCCGGAAAATTGTTATTTTTATTTAGTTCCCAGCAATTTCATATTTATCTACCTTACTACCGTACTATGTACCTACCTACCTAAACATAATGCTGTCTATGATTAAATACAGTACAATTTTGAACTTGACCGGTTGATGTGTTTCTTTCGAGTTTCTATTATCTTATTGTGCCGGTGTTTCCCGAGCGCTATGACGTGTCCTTCTTCAAACGAGGCTTGTGGAGAGTATTAAGCGGTAGGCAGCGGCTTGGCTCTGCCCCTGGCATTGCTGAAGTCCATGGGCGACGGTAACCACTCACCATCAGGTGGGCCGTATGCTCGTCTGCCTACAAGGGCAATAAAAATAAAAAAATCATTAAGAAAGCCATGCCGCGACCAACACGATTAAACCTTTCGCGACGAAGCCGTAATGCAACTAGGATTCGAAATATTGCGAGTGAAAGGACTAAAGAAAATATAATAATAATAACTAAAATACATGGCCAACAAAGAATCATTAAAATATTTGCTTTTTTAATTTACATTAATTAACCAAATTAAAAAATCGATCTTGATAAAACAAAGGTCCGCTCATTTATTGCCTCTAAGGCGGAATAAAGTTCGCCGGGTCAACTAGTAAGTGATAAAGCGCTAGCAACATTCTTTTATTAGCTTGGTATTATTGTGTGTAAATTAATATTGGAAGGCCATTTATTTGTGCCGGCTAAAATTCGTCTGATTAACTTGAAAATTTTCACACGCAACAACAACTTTATCATATTTATAATTTCGCTCTAATATTCGTACCAGTATCGAAAGGATAACATTAAAGGTTGACATTTTACTGGTGGTAGGACCTGTTGTGAGTCCGCGCAGGTAGGTACCACCACCCTGCCTATTTCTGCCGTGAAGCAATAATGCGTTTCGGTTTGAAGGGCGGGGCAGCCGTTGTAACTATACTGAGATCTTAGAACTTATATCTCAAGGTGGGTGGCGCATTTACGTTGTAGATGTCTATGGGCTCCAGTAACCACTTAACACCAGATGGGCTGCATCTAAGCAATAAAAAAAAAAACATTAGTTTTAGTTTGGTTTGATGTTTTTTTTTATATATTAAACTTTGACTGACTCGACGGTGTAGTAATTAACGCCCGTGACTGTTGCATCTTGGGTCGTGGGTTCGATTCCCACATCGCGTCGACATTGTGTGATGAACAGGTTTGTTTGCTCTTTGTCTGGGTTTTTGTTGTATATATATGTATATGTTTAAACGTATATAAGTATGTATGTCAGTCTCTAGTACCCATAACAAAGGGAATCCTAATTTAAGGCTGGATGACCGTACCTTTTTTTTAAACTACAGCTATGTAGGATGGTATGGCGAAATCTAGTGGATATTTAGTTTAACAACAAAATCATTTAAAAAAAAAAAACGATCCGTAACATCGCCATGTCATTTTAAAATAAAATTATCTATTAATTAGATCTTCCCGCTTATATTATTTCGGATAACGTTTTACGCTAAACTCTAAATGAGCACTGCCTCAATCTCTTAATATACAATGCGGTATTGCGAACTTTTAGTAATATGACAGGCTGTCTACAGGGTACGGGCTTAGATCGTGACCCGATTCCACGGTACGGATTTAACTTCCAAGCCACGTTCAGGCAGTGACATTTGATATACTATCTACTTAGTCTGGCCATAAATACTGTTACAATTAAAAATAAACAAAATATTACCTACATTTGAATTTGGAATCTGTCATTTTGATTTGATTGCTCATTGAATTTTCTCATTTTGGCGCCAATACATTGTACAATATTTTGCGATATTAAAATGGCGTGGGGTGATAAAGAGAACCGAATCGCTGTGATTGCATTACGCGAAGTAGGTATGGAGCCAAAAGCAATTTTTAAAACTCTCCATACGCTTGGTATTAGTAAAATGTTTGTGACCCGGCTTAAAATAGCTGCAATGAGACCTCCTCTGTTTGTGACAGAAAAATATCTGGCCGTCTACGTAGTGTTCGTAGGAAAAAGGTGGTCAAAGCAGTAAGGGAAAGAATTCGAAGAAATCCTGTCCGAAAGCAAAAGATTTTATCTCGGGAAATGAAGATAGCACCTAGAACCATGTCGCGTATTTTAAAAGATGACTTAGGACTTACAGCCTACAAGAGACGTACTGGTCATTTCTTAACTGATAATTTAAAAGAGAATAGGGTGGTAAAATCGAAACTACTACTGAAGTGGTACGCAAAGGGAGGTCATAGAAAATTTTTGTTTACGGATGAGATTTTTTTTACAATTGAGCAACATTTTAACAAACATAATGACCGTATTTATGCTCAAAGCTCTAAGGAAGCTTCCCAATTAGTCGACAGAGTGCAACGTGGGCACTATCCGACTTCAGTGATGGTCTGGTGGGGTATTAGCTATGAAGGAGTGACTGAGCCATACTTTTGTGAAAAAGGTATCAAAACATCAGCACAAGCGTATCAAGATAGATACCATTCTTGAGAAGGTAGTGAAGCCCCTTAACAACACCATGTTCAATAATCAAGAATGGTCCTTCCAGCAAGACTCGGCGCCAGGTCATAAAGCTCGGTCTACGCAGTCTTGGTTGGAAACGAACGTTTCGGACTTCATCAGAGCTGAAAACTGGCCTTCGTCTAGTCCCGATCTTAATCCGCTGGATTATGATTTATGGTCAGTTTTAGAGAGTACGGCTTGCTCTAAACGTCATGATAATTTGGAGTTCCTAAAACAATCCGTACAATTGGCAGTGAAAATTTTTCCCATGGAAAGAGTGCGTGCTTCTATTGATAACTGGCCTCAACGCATGTTGCTTAAGCTGTTTAAAGTCTAGAAATTTGGCATTTGGTGACCATTGTAAATCTTATTAAACCGATTACCTAGCCGTTGGTGTGATCAAGTAACCGCTATAACTGGGTTGCCAGTCGCAACTGCCATTCGAGCAGCTGAGGACCGGACGAGATGGAAACAGCTCACGAGACAGGCAACGGTCAAGTTTCAGGGACACGACCTTCAGCAATGAAGAAAGCGACGAAGAAGAAGAAGAAGTAAATCTTAAGATCTCAGGACTGCAGTCCTTACTAAGCACATAGGTCGGCTGATAGGAACCAACGAAATTAACATTGGCCTGAGATAAAACCACTATATTTCTTCCAAAGGGAATCTTGGCCGGAGATCCTCTCTCTTCCAATGGGCGTCGTAAAATACTAAGGAATTTACAATTTTTTTTATTTTTTTTTTATTGCTTAGATGGGTGGACGAGCTCACAGCCCACCTGGTGTTAAGTGGTTACTGGAGCCCATAGACGTCTACAACGTAAATGCGCCACCCACCTTGAGATATAAATTCGAAGGTCTCAAGTATAGTTACAACGGCTTCCCCACCCTTCAAACCGAAACGCATTACTGCTTCACGGCAGAAATAAGCAGGGTGGTGGTACCTACCCGCGCGGACTCTCAAGAGGTCCTACCACCAGTAAATGAGAACCAGAGAATGAGTACCGGTGTTTTCTGAGTATTTTGATAGCGCACTGCGATCTTCAACTCACATTTACTTGTGGTATGACATATTGGTAGTTTGCGGATAGGTACCACTATTCTGCCTATTACTTTCGCCTAAGGGTTCTTTTTTATTGCATATATGGGTGGTCGAGCTCACTGCCTACCTGCTGTTAAGTGGTTACCGGAGCTCATAGAAATCTATAACGTAAGGTGGGTACGTAAGGTGAGTTCTAAGGTCTCAGTATAGTTACATCGGCTGCCCCACCCTTCAAATCGAAACGCGTTACTGTTTCACGGCAGAAATAGGCGGAGTGGTGGTAACTACCCGTACGAACTCACAAGAGGTCCTACCGCCTGTAAAAAATGACCTAACAGCTCATGTGCAGCCGTAGCTGTGTGTGTAGTGAATTTATCTACAACCGAATCGGAATGGTGACTCGCTGAGAACGTCCAGTGAGAAACAGAGAAACTCAGGTTAATTTTTACGTCTTCACCATGAATACGGTTACGGTTACGGCAAGAACGGAATGTATGAAAAGAGTGTGGAACGAATTGTTAAGATGTGAGTTAGAGAAAACGGAAAGAAAGGGAGAAGAGAATGGCAGACTGAATGACAGAGAAAAGGAAGATGGCGAGGACAGTTGAAAAAAGAGCAAGACGTAATAAAAGTGTTAATTATTATTTATTTTTATAACATAAGATTTTGGAAAAGTGGAAGTTTTATTTTAGGCGCTGCGATACCTATTCTACAAAATATATAATATGCGTAACCTTAACTAGTAGGTGAGCTCACGGGGCTCAAACCTGACGATGTTGCTAACACGAACCCTAGCAAGAGCCGTGCTTCGCAGAATCTACCACCGGCTCGGAAACGCGGCCCACTGAGTAGATCCGGCGAAAAAATCAGTGGGTTAATTTACTCGCCGAGCCCTTCGTCGCAAGCGACGGGTTCGACGAGAACGATGACCGAACCATTCGCCTGCTCCTTAGCCTAGTAGTAAGCATCTTATAACAGTATTAATGAATCGAGGTGAAACGATTTCATATAAGGCTGAATCCACTAATCTTTTTTTTTTATTGCTTAGATGGTTGGACGAGCTCACAGCCCACCTGATGTTAACTGGTTACTGGAGCCCACAGACATCTACAACGTAAATGCGCCACCCACCTTGAGATATAAGTTGTAAGGTCTCAGTATAGTTACAACGGCTGCCCCACCCTTCAAACCGAAACGCATTACTGCTTCACGGCAGAAATAGGCAGGGCGGTGGTACCTACCTGCGCGGACTCACAACAGGTCCTACCACCAATCACCTGGCGATTTTCATTGTGCATCGCCGCGAACTATAAAACCCTTGTACAAATACACAGAGAGAAGCGTTCATACACAATTCATACATACTTTCATACATTATACAATCCACGTTTGATTCTTTTCGTTATTCGATATAAAATCTGTGGGATCCGCGTGGCATTCTCTGCAGCTGGACATCGCCTATTTCTTTAACATATAGATACCGATCTACGTGTTACAACCGCCCTATCTGCAGAAGTATAGGGTGTTCCAATAAGATGTTTCGTTTTGAATATCCCCCCCCCCCATTCTAATAGTCGAATGAACCAAAATATCGTATTGGAACACCCTGTATTTGTTTTTCGATTGTAAATATTAGATTAGAGTACGTTGCGATATTTTGTCAGGCGTATAGCCTTTATGTACAATTTAGGGTTGGCGAAATATGTTAAAAGTAAAATAAATACCTTAGTAACAAATTAATTGCTAAAGTACTGCAAATTGGATAGTTCATTAGCAGGCAGGTCGTGCTTTGCAAACTTTGACAACCTTTATTTTACCGTGAAGTAGTAACGCGTTTCGGCTTGAAGGGCGGGGCAGCCGTTGTAATTATACTGAGATCTTAGAACTTATATATCAAGGTGGGTGGCGCATTTATGTTGTACATGTCTATTGGCTCCAGTTACCACTTAACAGCAGGTGGGCTGTGAGCTCGTCTAACCATCTCATCATTATCCTGCCCTTCTCCCAGTTACCTGGGGTCGGCGCAACATGTTTTCTCCTTCGATACTCCTCTATCATATACAATTTCTTCGCTAACTCCCCTCTTACCCATATCGTCTTTCACGTAATCCATCCATTTCTTCTTAGGTCTACCACTTCCTCTATATGCTTCCACATTCATAGTTAACATTATCTTACCAACCTCATTTTCATTTCGTCTCATCACATGTCCATACCATCCCAAACGCGCACTTCTCAGCTTCTCTGTCACAGGTGCCACTTTCAGACTTCCTCTAACATATTCATTCCGTGTTCTATCCATTCTCGTTACTCCACACATCCATCGCAACATTCGCATCTCTGCTGCATGCAATCGCCTTTCATTCGCCACGTCAATTTTCGGAATTGCTCGGATGGCTAATAGTGAATCCCACCCCCCCTGGCTGAGTCCGTCCTGATGAAACTGGAAAGGCTGGCAGTAGTTTCTGTCACTCACGTTTATTTCTTCCTTTATTCACATACTGCTAACTCCCTATCTTAATAAATACTTTGAAACTAAGAGATATCTGCGGAATAGTATCGTTCGTAAAAGGCAACCTCAGTCGGACGGGTTGACGAATAATAAAGATATCTGGGAATGGCTAACCTACCTTGAATTGGTTTAGGGTTACCGTGTAAAACGAATTCCGGAACGGTATTATAATTTTCAAATAAGTCGGACATTTGTAAACCGGTGAATGTTTGTACTCGTAGTTGCATGAATCGAAATGTTTTTTTTTTTTTTTAATATATAGCGGTCGACTTTTAAACGTTAAAAATATATATTATATATATTATTCTACTTTCTTAAATCTTCAACTGGAAAAATCCACCCTATAATATATAACATTGCTGAGAAAATCACGTTGATTTATTGCTTACGTGCCGTGAGATTCTCTGAACGTGGATTTGCCCAACAAAAACACACAATTTTAGGAGTTTCATGTGTCTAGTCTAGCAACATTTTCAGTATTCAGCGCCGCACTCCGTGAGGTTGGACGTCTCCTTGAATTCGTCTCGGAATAGCGTTCGCGCCTATTTTTTTTGGTTTTGTAAATTATAGGGTTTGTTCTGATATAACTCAAACATTATTTAGGGCGTGTCGTGAAGTTCGAACCGGAACTTAAAGTGTTCAGGGCGTTGCTAAAGATTTAAGTGACAGTGTTTAACGTGAGAAATCAATTCACATGTTCTCTTCTTCTTTGTAAACCACGTTACTGATGTTCGAAGCTAAATTTGCTAACATAAATAGTGTATCAGTGAACAAATTTACTTAAGAATATATGTAATGTGATTGTACAAAAATGACACTCATAAAATTTGCAAATTTTGATCTACAAATAAGCACAATAGGTGATAATTCAAATAAAAGCATAATGCATTTTTTATAATATAATATTTACGTGATGTTATAGTATATAAATCATTGATTAATAGGTTTCTTAATCCGATTAAACATCTAGATCCGTTGATAAAATTATGAATATAAATTCGCTTTCTTGAGCGACTCTTTTCATGTTTAAATATTCGTAACTTTAATAGAATTTATCAATAATATTGAATGATTCTTTACAAATTCTAGAATTACTTAACTACGTAATGATGGACATCAAAGCATACTCTATTTATTAACTAATAAAAGTCCAATTGATTGAATCAATCGGCTATCAGAATTAAATGAAATAGATTGAATTAGTTTCGTATTCTAGTTTCGCTTACGACTTGGTGACTGGCAATATCAATGGTTTGTAGATTTTAAAGTATACGTCAGCTGGGGTTTTCTTTGTATATTACCCTCAGACACAGCCCACTGAGTTACTCGCCGGATCTTCTCAGTGGGTCGCGTTTCCGAGCCGGTGGTAGATCCTGCGAAGCACGGCTCTTGCTAGGGTTCGTGTTAGCAACGTCATCAGGTTTGAGCCCCGTGAGCTCACCTACTAGTTAAGGCGACGCTGATATAGCCTCTCAAGGCTATCAGCTTAGGTAGGAAAAAAAAAAAAACTTTGTATGGACTCTGATTCCAACTTAAAATTAGATGGGCTGAGAAATGAAATTCTTGGAAATGAATGCCCTCCATCAAGAGGGATTAGGATCTAAGGTCTTCCGGATCTGACTGTGCACAAATTAGCCCATCAGCTGGGAGAGCCTATAGGCAATAGGCCCCTTATGCCTCCGATGCTGAGTACCCATACTACGTAACTTTGCTATATTGCCTATTTAAAGGCTTTTTTTTCTCTACCTTATCCCACTAGGTGGGGTCGGCACAGCAAATTTTTCTCTTCCATTCTCTTCTATCAGCCGTCATCTCAACACTCACTCCTCTCTCTCTCATATCGTCATTCACACACTTCATCCATGTCTTCTTCGGTCGACCTCTTCCCCCTCTACCTTGCACTACCATTCCCATACATCTCCTAAGGCTATTCTAATATAATTGAAACTTTTCTATGGATGCGCCATAACCTTTTTCGTGTATTCCTTAAAAAAATAAATGAAAACCAATCCTTATATTATACAAATGGACGAATCGCATTTACGTTGTACCTATCTTTCAAAATTATGATAATTTTATGTACCTATGCTTTGAAGTCTCATACATTTCTCCGTACACGGGTAAATAATTTTTTATTCATATATCCTCGATACTACTTTCAGTGGCTGGAATTCAAGTGAATTTTATGTGAGTAATTCAGTTGAAACACTGCATAAAATATAAATCGAGATAATTATTTGAAATATAGATAATAACAAAAGGGCCATTTAATTCGTTTACGACAAGTTTTTTTTTTATTGCCTAGACGGGTGGACGAACTCACAGCCCACCTGGTGTTAAGTGGTTACTGGAGCCCATAGACATCTACAACGTACATGCGCCACCCACCTTGAGATATAAGTTGTAGATATAGTTATATAGTTGTGTGTCAGTTTCAACAGTACAACGGCTGCCCCACCCTTCAAGCCAAAATGCATTACTTACTGCGTTACGGCAGATATAGGCGGGGTGGCGATACCTACCCGTGCGGATTCACAAAAGGTCCTACCACCAGTAATTACCTACGCAAATTATAACTTTTGCGGGTTTCGTTTGTTTTTACATGATGGTATTCTTTCACCGTGAAATTTGATCGTGAATATTTAAGTACGTATTTCATAAAAAAAGTTCAAGGACAGTTATCACCAGTAAAGAGTGGTTTGTTGTTCCCCGGTTTGCAGACATTCAGAACGGCGTCGACCAGACATCATCAGACGGGCCATATTTCTCGTCTGTCTGCAAACACAAAAAAGCCAGTTTCACTAATCACCAACATAAAGGGGCAATTTAGGTCAAAAGTTAACCACTTATAAATAGCCCTGCATTAGATTAAATTACGTTGCATTGCAAATGAGTTTATTAGAATTTTTCTGTTTATTTTTTTTTTTAATTTTAACCATCGGTATATAATAATATTTATAATAATATTTTATATAATAATAATAATAATATTTTAATTTTTTACAAACTGGCTCATCGTTATAATTTTATTCCAGACAGAAATCATCGTCTCAAATATTGGCGTCTTTTTTTTTTCACATTCGCCAAATACATTCTAAACGAAAACATACTTTGCGGGAAAGTTGTATGTAATTTCCTCTTAATTCATAATCGGCCGATTGACGCTTATGATGATTTACATGTTATTAAATCTCTTGTAATAAAAAATCTTGCTTTTTATCTATTGGCAACATTAAAAAGAATAATATTGATGTTCTAGGACTTTTTGGCGGGGACGCGAGGAGTGAAGTTGTGTGGTTTATTTTATTTTGTCTATTTAGTGTTTCTTCAAGTTTAAATGTATAATAACGGTGGCTTATTAACTGTTTAATATCAGTGAAAGTGCACAAATCTGGGAAAATGAAACAAAGCCGCTGGACGTAACTTCTCGGGATCCTCCAAAAAGTTCACTGAAAAAATCTCAGAAAATGACCACCATTTTACGAAAACTATATTTCATCTTATCTCATTTCATTTAATTTCATCCCAGTTGATTAATGTTTCAAATTAATCATCTTCATTTCATTTCATTTCACTACATAATCATTTTTCATAAAAATAAGACATGATAAAATAAAAATAAGACATGACTTAAAGGTTTTTTGTTTTTTTTTTATTCTTTATTTGTACACACTGTTAATATAATACATTAATTGCGATAAGATATAAAACATGACTTAAAGGTCTTAGTTCAAGATCATAAAACCCTTTAAAAAAACCCACGTCTTTTGCAATTTTTCTTATTTTGAATATTTCTTTATTATTTATTTTTTTAATAAATTATATTTTATTCTTCTATTCTATTATAATTTCTTATTATCTTTTTTAATATTATTAAATATAATATTCTGTACTGAGCCTATTGGTGTTAATATAAACGCCACCATTTACCATCTAATCCGTTAATTTTCATTCAACGTTCAACAACCCCTGCCATCAGCCTTCGTATTTAGCTGTCAGTTCAGAGCTTGACTCGCGTCAAACCCTTTTCAATCTACGTCGAAAACATCATACATTATTAATGATAATCTAGAAATTTCCGCTTTCAAATTACTGCCTGGATTTCAGTTATACAGAGACAAGTTAAATGCCTTAAAAGAATTCTGGCCATAAATACTGTTACAAAGGAAAACAAAAAAAAATCTATGGTAAATAACATTTATTGGCGCCAAAATGAGAAAACTCAATGAGCAATCATATAAAAATGACAGATTCCAAATTCAAATGTAATATTTTGTTTATTTTTAATTGTAACAGTATTTATGGCCAGACTAAAGTATACTTATAATATTATAAAGTGGAAAGATTTGTTTGTATTGAATAGGCTCCGAACCTACTAAATTGATTTGAAAAATTCTTTCACTGTTTGAATTCTACACTATTCCCGAGTGACATAGGCTATAATCTGTTTTGAAAAAAATTTGGGATCCTTACTAAAACTTCAATAATGTAACCCAAGGTGTAAAAAAATTACCTAAAATATTCTTTACATCGCGTGCCCTGCGAAAACTATTGATGATAGAATAAAATAGTGTACTACGACTTTGTGGAACACATTATGATTTACAAAAAATGTCGCGACAGCATATGTCTAACTATAGCTATGCCGCAACAAGTGTTATTTTATTTAAAGAAATAAAACAACGTCAAATATCGTTGAAATTTTTGTTAAAGACCCGAGCGGAGCAGGAGCGGGCCGCTTGTGTTTAATGAACAGATTCTTAATTTTTTTTTGTGTCGCACAGAACATTTACAATATTAAGAAGGAATGAAAGTTCTAGTTGCCGTTTACAAAAAATGACAAGTCGACTTTCAATGGGAAACAAAATAACAAGAAATTCTGTCGCCGGGGATTTCTGTACAACCATCTCAGTGTTTGCATTAACTTTAGACATTTTCGGAGGCCCACGGAGATGAATTATTTAGAAAAACCAACCGGGTATATTACGTTATACCTACATTTCGTTAGAAAGAAAACTGTGCTTAAATAAATTGCAAACCGTCTATTTTAACACGCTTTTATCAGCTTCATACGTACGTCAGTACGGAAACTTTGAACTTGAGTTTGATCCTCTTCAAAACTTTCGATTAACTCGAACTCATGCATGATTTTACGCAAGATCTACTATTTGAAAAATCAGATGTGTATTACGCAAAATCTACCATTTAAAAAATGAGATGTGTATTACGCAAAATCTACTATTTGAAAAAGCAGATGTGTATTACGCAAAATCTACTATTTGAAAAATCAGATGTGTATTACGAAAAATCTACTATTTGAAAAATCAGATGTGTTGTTACTGTGTGCTTATTATGTTATATATGTATGTATTCGGGTTCACAATTTAATTTGATTTTTGTTTTGTTTTTTTCTTAAATTTTTATAATTTACTAGTTTTACTAAATTATACCATATTCTAAGTATGTACACACGTAATTAGCCTTCATTCCCGCAAAGAACCAAGGGGAAACGGGGGTGACTGAAAATCAGCGCTGTTCGATTTATCAACCTCGAACAGCAATAGCTGAGCCACCAGCTCCTTTTGCCTTTTTCTCTTTTTTTTTCTTTTCTTTTATTTGTATTTCATTTTATTTTCTGTGATGTGAAAGGCAATAAATGATTTTTATTATTATTTATTATTATTATGTGTATTACGCAAAATCTACTATTTGAAAAATCAGATGTGTATTACGCAAAATCTACTGTTTGAAAAATCGATTTTATGGACTCGTTTTTCCTCTTTCACAATTCATAGATCGATTATTTCCAAACATTTATTCCCTATAGAGTAAGCAATGGCAAACGATATGTATTTTAGAAAATTCGTAAAATTTAATTTTATGGAATATCGAATGCTATCCGACCTTATTGGATGTAATAAAACAAAAACTTACATATTGTAACAATATTTTTTCCTCACAATTTCCTGTTCGTATTGAAAAAATCATACCGTGTATTATACATCGCCTTATTAAATACGCGGTATACATGTTACATATACCGTATAAAATTATTTTAGTGCCCAACCTTTCAGTAGGCTACAGTTTTTGGGATATGAGATCATCATAAAAATGCTTTTAACTATCTTGTGCACACGGCGTGAATTTCGTCGAATAAACTTAGTCTGAAAGTGGCACCTGTGACAGAGAAGTGCGCGTTTGGGATGGTATGGACATGCGATGAGACGAAATGAAAATGAGCTTGGTAAGAAAATGTTAACTATGAATGTGGAAGGATATAGAAGAAGAGGTAGACCTAAGAAGAAATGGATGGATTGCGTGAAAGACTATATGGGTAAGAAGGGAGTGAGCGAAGAAATGGTATATGATAGAAGAGTATGGAAGGAGAAAACATGTTGCGCCGACCCCAGGTGACTGGGAGAAGGGCAGGATAATGACGATGATGATGATGAAACTTGTAACATGAGGTTGGGGTTTCGGTGTTTGATTGCAGAAAGAAACGGGCAGGTTGGTAGTACCTAGCCAGGCTAACAATATTCCTCGATTTTCTGGGTCGATCGCGTTTCCGATCCGGTGGTAGATTGAGTGAAGCACTGCTCTGGTTAGGACAGATGGTGAGTTCCTCCAGAATGAGCCGTGTCAGCTCACCCACCAGCCACAGCGAAGCCAGAATAGCCCATTAAGGCTACTGGCAATTAGACAAAAATTCTCTCCACCATCGGTAAACTTTTAAATATGGTCTAGTGTGAGCTCTGTGAAAAATTGAGCTTTACTAAATTCTACATGTAAATTAGTGATGATAGGATGTCTTCTAAGCCCACATTGGTAGGTATCACCCACGGAATAGATAAATAACCTTATTTATCTATTCCGTGGTATCACCACTCTGATTATTTCGGCCGAGAAGTAGTAATGCGTTTCAGCTTGAAACCCACGAAAACTTTTACGTAAAAATACTGCTGACGTGTAAGAGGTGCTTAAGTAAACATTTTATTTTTAATTGGGTAAACTAATTAATGGTCTATCTGCCTATCAGAGTCCATAGACACCTCGTCGGAGTCTCGATTCAATGAAATAAAGGCTTCCTACCTTGAAAGTCGTACAAATGTTAAACAAAACTAGACTATGACCGATTTTTTGATAACGCCATCTTGGTTAGTTGCCCTCAATTAAGAAAAATAGTATTATTATTCGCCAATAGATGTCGGGAAGAGTTGATTATTGAAAACACGAATAAAACAACATTTTCTGAAAATGAATCGTAGCTAGATCGATTTATCGCCCCCGAAATCCCCTGTATACTAAATTTTATGAAAATCGTTGGAGCCGTTTCCGAGATTCAGATTACATACATATATATTAATATATAAGAATTGCTCGTTTAAAGGTATAAGATTAATCCGATAAAAATCAGAATCGTTCTGGAGTTATTCGCAACATAATCTTGCATAAACAAGTTCAGAAAAGCTCTATCGAAGAGAATCACTCAGTGGAAGATCTTCTTTGAGTCGGCCCGACGTTACCTATCTGTAGGTCTTAATATATACCCTAACACCAACTCAAAATGAATAAAGAAAATAGATTCATTCCTCTACTTAATATATGGGTATGTTATACAATATGTAACATAATATATTTTAAATAATATTACTTTTTTTTTTCCTACCTTTGCTGATAGCCTTGAGAGGCTATTTCAGCTTCGCCCTAACGTTTGTTGGTGAGCTCACGGGGCTCAAACCTGACTACGATGCTAACACGAACCCTAGCAAGAGTCGTGCTTCGCAGAATCTACCACCGGATCGGAAACGCGACCCACTGAGAAAATCCGGCGAGAAACTCAGTGGGCTGCGTCTGAGAGTTAATTTACTCGTCAAGCCCTTCGTCGCAAGCGACGGTAAAAGCACCGTTAGTGGATCGGGAGGATCCGAGATGACGTGTTTTGGGCGACGTCGACTGCTTTCCATTCTGTCCGCAGGATCGGGGATGTAGTTACCGGCGGCCACGATGAGAGGGTTCTCGTGTCGTGCCGCTTTATCGAAGTGGATAATATTACGTTATGAATTATAACGCTACGTTACGAGTCATGTTTTTCGGCGAAAACGTATTATCTATTTAAATGCTCCCTGCAATGTACGTAGATTTGTCTTCACGGAACTTTCTGATTAATTCGCCTCGTTTGATTGTTTTGTCTCCGAACCCCTCCTTTAATTATACGATCCAGGAGAAACGGTTTGTATCAATTTGTCTTATGTTTACAGGGAATGTGTTTTACTGAACTATTTATTGCAAAGAAATTATTTATTTATCGGAAAGAAGACGGTTCTTAGCACGTCCGGAAAAATAAGGATTTGGAGAGGCTTTTTGGTGAGCCAAATATTCTGGGGGAGATGAATGCACGGAGGCTCAGATGGCTCGGACATGTAGTACGTATGGAGCAGGATCGGGCTGTGAAACGGGTGTGCACGGGTGTACCGGAGGGACGCCGCCCCGTAGGGAGGCCCAAGTACCACTGATCTGACGCTGTGGAAGGAAATTTACGGGAGCTCCAAGTGTCGGACTGGCAAGGTGTTGCGCAGCGCCGGGATGAATGGCAAAGTTTATTGTCGGAGGCCAAGGCCCACTTCGGAGTCATAGCGCCAGCTCAGTAGTAGTAGTATTTATTGCAAGGGCCAAAATTGACGTCATACCGCAGTGAAAGTGTCGAAATAACAAAAAACGTAAAGTATTTGACGATTCGAATTGGCAGCGTATAAAAAGGAACAAAAACTAAGAGTCTAATAAGATTTTGTAACGAGCAATACGGCAATAAATACTTGAAATACCAATTTCGAGTCAGAAGAATGGATACTAAATTATAGACTAGCAAAATTTGGATCTTAAGCACGATACTTAACTATGTTCCATACACGATGGTTTCAAAGTGGGAAAAATTCTTAAGTTGTGACTACCGAAAATACACTACATAACAACAAAAACCACCCAGACCCTGAATATCAAATAACTTTAGCAAAGGGACTGATTGTGACCAGAATTCAAATATTATTTACGATATAGTCGGATTATGGTATTGCCTTATATTACATGGGAAATGCTGAAGAATTATCATCTATACTAATATTATAAAGCTGAAGAGTTTGTTTGTTTGAACGCGCTAATCTCAGGAACTACTGGTCCGATTTGTAAAATTATTTCAGTGTTAGATAGCCCATTTATTGAGGAAGGCTATAGGCTATATAACATCACGCTAAGACTAATACAAGTGGAGCACCAGTAAATAATGTTTCAAAATAGGGGTTTAAATTGCTCCTTAACATTCTATAATTTAAAAATATTTTCACTTTCTACGTAAATGAAGTGGAGGGTAAAATTTTAGCGTTATGCCAAAGTAACTATTCTACGCGGACAGATTCGCGGGCAAAAACTAGTCCATTATATTTAGAAGCACATACGTAGTGTGTTTCCAGAACTTTCTTGCCTTGTATCATCCGGCTACCGTCCACCGCGTTTCCTGAGCGCTACGACATGTCCTTCTTCAGATGAGGTTCCAGGACATTTCTTAGTAGTAAAGAGTGGCTTGATGTCCCCCAGATTGCTGGAATTCATGAACAATGACGACCAGTCACCATCTTGTGGGACGTATTTCTCATCTGTCTTCAAACACAACAAAAAGCCAGTTTCAATCTTCACTAACATAAAGGAACAATTTAGGTCAAAAGCTAAGAGCTCTCCCTCTCTCGTTCCGCCGCCTCCTTCTGCGATATGGTGGATTACACCTTGCAGATCGTCAAGCTAGGCACGGGGACCTCGTAGTAGGTCGGCCNATTTCTGCCGTGAAGCAGTAATGCGTTTCGGTTTGAAGGGTGGGGCAGCCGTTGTAACTATAATTGAGACCTTAGAACTTATATCTCAAGGTGGGTGGCGCATTTACGTTGTAGATGTCTATGGGCTCCAGTAACCACTTAACACCAGGTGGGCTGTGAGCTCGTCCACTCATCTAAGCAATAAAAAAAAAAAAAGAAATGGTATATGATAGAAGAGTATGGAAGGAGCAAACATGTTGCGCCGACCCCAGGTAATTGGGAGAAGGGCAGGATAATGATGATGATGATGATGAAACTTGTAACATGAGGTTGGGGTTTCGGTGTTTGATTGCAGGAAGAAACGGGCAGGTTGGTAGTACCTAGCCAGGCTAACAATATTCCTCGATTTTCTGGGTCGATCGCGTCTCCGATCCGGTGGTAGATTGAGTGAAGCACTGCTCTGGTTAGGACAGATGGTGAGTTCCTCCAGACTGAACCGTGTCAGCTCACCCACCAGCCACAGCGAAGCCAGAATGGCCCATTAAGGCTACTGGCAATTAGACAAAAATTCTCTCCACCATCGGTAAACTATTAAATATGGTCTAGTGTGAGCTCTGTGAAAAATTGAGCTTTACTAAATTCTACATGTAAATTAGTGATGATAGGATGTCTTCTAAGCCCACATGGGTAGGTATCACCACTCTGATTATTTCGGCCGAGAAGCAGTAATGCGTTTCAGCTTGAAACCCACGAAAACTTTTACGTAAAAATACTCCTGACGTGTAAGAGGTGCTTAAGTAAACATTTTATTTTTAATTGGGTAAAGTAATTAATGGTCTATCTGCCTATCAGAGTCCATAGACACCTCGTCGGAATCTCGATTCAATGGAATAAAGGCTTCCTACCTTGAAAGTCGTACAAATGTTAAACAAAACTAGACTATGACCGATTTTTTGATAACGCCATCTTGGTTAGTTGCCCACAATTAAGAAAAATAGTATTATTATTCGCCAATAGATGTCGGGAAGAGTTGATTATTGAAAACACGAATAAAACAACATTTTCTGAAAATGAATCTAGCTAGATCGATTTATCGCCCCCGAAATCCCCTAACTATACTAAATGTTATGAAAATCGTTGGAGCCGTTTCCGAGATTCAGATTACATACATATATATTAATATATAAGAATTGCTCGTTTAAATAAGATATAAGGTATAAGATTAATCCGATAAAAATCAGAATCGTTCTGGAGGTATTCGCAACATAATCTTGCACATACAAGAAAAGCTCTTCCGAAGAGAATCACTCAGTGGAAGATGTTCCTTGAGTCGGCCCGACGTTACCTATCTGTAGGTCTTAATATATACCCTAACACCAACTCAAAATGAATAAAGAAAATAGATTCATTCCTCTACTTAATATATGTTATACAACATGTAACATAATATATTTTAAATAATATTACGTTAAGAATTATTACGTTACGTTAAGAGTTATGTTTTTCGGCAAAACGTATTATCTATATATTAATACGTGAATCAAAAACTTTGTATCCCATTTTACGAAAATTGCGTGGACGGAGGAGTATGAAATTTTCCACACTTATAGAGAATATGGAGAAGAAGTGCACAATGCTAATATTTTTTCAAAATAATGCATGAAATATAGATTAAATCAATAAAGAAAACATTACACACACTACATACCATGTATTTGACGCACACACGCATGCATACTATTTATTGTCAAACTTTTATTCTTGACGTTTGTGGTCAAATTGAGAATAGATTAAATATTGTTTGTTTTTATGAATAATTTTTTATAGAGTAGCTTTGGCGAAATTTGTGATTATAGAAGTATAAAATACAATCATAATAGTATACAAACTTACAATTCCAATTAATTATAGTCGAATTTCGACTACTGCGGGACCACTAGTATATATAAATGCTCCCTGCAATGTACGTAGATTTGTCTTCACGGAACTTTCTGATTAATTCGCCTTGTTTGATTGTTTTGTCTCCGAACCCCTCCTTTAATTATACGATTCGGTAGGAACGTTTGTATCAATTTGTCTTATGTTTACAGGGAATGTTTTTTACTGAACTATTTATTGCAAAGAAATTATTTATTTATCGGAAAGAAGACGGTTCTTAGCACGTCCGGAAAAATAAAGATGTGGAAGGCTTTTTGGTGAGCCAAATATTCTGGGGGAGATAAAAGTATGGAGGCTCAGATGGCTCGGACATGTAGTACGCTTGGAGCAGGATCGGGCTGTGAAACGGGTGTGCACGGGTGTACCGGAGGGACGCCGCCCCGTAGGGAGGCCCAAGTACCGCTGGTCTGACGCTGTGGAAGGAAATTTACGGGAGCTCCAAGTGTCGGACTGGCAAGGGGTCGCGCAGCGCCGGGATGAATGGCAAAGTTTATTGTCGGAGGCCAAGACCCACTTCGGGGTCATAGCGCCAGCTCAGTAGAAGTAGTATTTATTGCAAGGGCCAAAATTGACGTCATACCGCAGTGAAAGTGTCGAAATAACAAAAAACGTAAAGTATTTGACGATTCGAATTGGCAGCGTATAAAAAGGAACAAAAACTAAATGTGTAATAAGATTTTTTAACGAGCAATACGGAAATAAATACTTGAAATACCAATTTCGAGTCAGAAGGATGGATACTAAATATAGACTAGCAAAATTTGGAAGTTAAACACGAAGCTTAACTTAGTTCCACGCACGATGGTCTCAAAGTAGGAAAAATCCTTGCGGTGTGACTATCGGAGATACACTACATAACAACAAAAACCACCCAGACCCTGAATATCAAATAACTTTAGCAAAGGGACTGATTGTGACCAGAATTCAAATGTTATTTACGATATAGTCGGATTATGGTATTGCCGTATATTACATGGGGAATGCTGAAGAATTATCATCTATACTAATATTATAAAGCTGAAGAGTTTGTTTGTTTGAACAGGCTAATCTCAGGAAGTACTGGTCCGATTTGAAAAATGATTTCAGTGTTAGATAGCCCATCTATTGAGGAAGGCTATAGGCTATATAACATCACGCTAAGACTAATACAAGTGGAGCACCAATCAAGAATGTTTCGAAATAGGGGTTTAAATTGCTCCTTAACATTCTATAATTTAAAAATATTTTCACTTTCTACGTAAATGAAGTGGAGGGTAAAATTTTAGCGTTATGCCAAAGTAACTATTCTACGCGAACAGATTCGCAGGCAAAAACTAGTCCATTATATTTAGAAGCACATACGTAGTGTATTTCAAGAACTTGCTAGCCTTGTATCATCCGGCTACCGTCCACCGCGTTTACTGAGCGCTACGACATGTCCTTCTTCAGATGAGGTTCCAGGACATTTCTTAGCAGTAAAGAGTGGCTTGATGTCCCCCAGATTGCTGGAATTCATGAACAATGACGACCAGTCACCATCTTGTGGGACGTATTTCTCATCTGTCTTCAAACACAACAAAAATCCAGTTTCAATCTTCACTAAAATAAAGGAACAATTTAGGTCAAAAGTTAAGAGCTCTCACTCTCTCGTTCCGCCGCCTCCATCTGCGATATGGTGGATTACACCTTGCAGATCGTCAAGTCCCACATACGCCGCGCGCCCCCTAGGCACGGGGACCTCGTAGGAGGTTTGGTCCCCGGCCGGGAAAAAAAAGGTCAAAAGTTAAGCACTTCCAGACATTTTAGAAGCCTTAATTGACACGAAATTAAGATCCGCTAACCGTTTTAATGAGGGTAGCATTCAGAATTCTAATAAAGCTACGACAGCTCTCGTTGACTACGAATGTAATATTCAATAAAAGCTTTGGTGGCATATTACGAGCGCGAATCTCATGAATGATATTACTATATATAAAGCGCGCAGTATTAATTTGGTAAGGATTGGATGAGAAAATCAAGAGACCGAAAGGAATGGAGTGCTTATGAAGAGACTTACACTCGGCATTGGGTGGACACGGGTTGAATAAGAAGATGTATTATTTTGACGCTATCGACTTCCTTAAGTTTCCTATGAAGAAAACAAACTTGTTTTATTTTCTACATTAGGTACAAACCATAGTTTTTAGACATGTTTTTTTTTTTTGTTATTGCTTAGCTGGGTGGACGAGCCCACAGCCCACCTGGTGTTAAGTGGTTACTGGAGCCCATGGACATCTACAACGTAAATGCGCCACCCACCTTGAGACATAAGTTCTAAGATCTCAGTATAGCTACAACGGCTGCCCCACCTTTCAAACCGAAACGCATTACTGCTTCACAGCAGAAATAGGCGGGGTGGTGGTACCTACCCGCGCGGACTCACAAGAGGTCCTACCACCAGTACCATAACGAATCGAGATGTCAGAGAATCGAAAGCGATGGATGAAAACCCGTATCCTAAAATGTACGCGCGTTATGCTCCGAATTCCCTTTGTTTTATCAACGCGATACCACATATTGACTCTGTACTCGCCCATGAATTAAGTAGGATCCTTATTACGTAGTAAACAGACATCGCGTGCCAAACGTAAATTGAGTTTGATATTAAGAATGGTTTACATTAAGTGTCTTTTTGTGGATGTATATTCAAGCTTGGAGATTTGAAAATTTTGAAATCGTCGTGGCCTAAAGGATAAGATGCCCGGTGCATTCGTGCAAGATGCGAATGCACCGGTGTTCGAATTCCGCAGTCGGGTACCAATTTTATTAATAAAATACGAAGCTAACAAACTTTCACGATTGATTTACGCGGTGAAGGAATAACATCGTGCAATAAAAATCAAGCCTGCCAAAATTATAATTAGGGTAATTACTGGTGGTAGGACCTCTTGTGAGTTCGCACAGGTAGGTACCACCGCCCTGCTTATTTCTACCGTGAAGCAGTAACGCATTTCGGTTTGAAGGGTGGAGCAGCCGTTGTAACTATACTGAGACCTTAGAACTTATATCTCAAGGTGGGTTTTACGTTGTAGATGTCTAAGGGCTCCAGTATCCACTTAACACCATGGGCTGTGAGATCGACCAACCATCTAAGCAAAAAAAAAAACTCCATACAAATTTGAGTTAACTTTTACGCTCTCGAGAACGTTAAAAAAACAACTAAGCACACAAATTCTTATTCAAAGTTTATTCTTAATACGTGGAACGACTGTTGATCCGTAGTGCGTTTCCAGAAATCACTTTTCATGACATGTCATTTTTCTAACTAGGTTTGAGGGCAATCTTCAGCGGTAATCCAGCGGCATAGCCTTATGACTGGTATTAATGAAGTTCGTGGATGTCGATGACCATTCTTGGTCCGTATTCTCGTCTACATTTTAAGACGCGAAAATAAATAAGTACTATTTTTTAAGTATCAATATTTTTGGAACGAAGTTCCTTATCGCGCGTTGTAAAAGGGGGCTAGACGGAAAAAATTCTTACGAAAAGTTGTCACGACACTTTTTAGATCCGTCATTCTGACCAATCAACGTGTAGGCGCTTACCGCGTGACATTGCTCGTATCCGATTGGTCCGCGTAATTAGTACAGTTTCTCGAGATAGCGTTTCAACAATAGTAATTTAGTTCATAGTATTGTTTTTTTCTTCTTCATAATGCCGTAATTTATTATTATAACTTAAAAAAAAAATTACAATTCCTTCACTAATTAATCGAAAGGAACTTCGTTCCATCCGGGTGTCTCTTGACACCTCTGAAGTTTTTTTTTAAAAACCTTTCCCTGTTATTTAAGATGCTCAGAGGGACACGCAATTTTTTTAGTTATTATCTTAATGTATATTATGTTCTTGTAGTATTCTTATCAAAATAAAATGGGTCCATCTCGTCGGAGAGCGTGCAAGGAGATATCGTTTGCTTCCCGCGAGAGAGAAACTAAAGGGCAGGGAAACTAAGTGCAACACTAATCTTCATTTGTTTGGGTTTTTTTTTGGTTATTTGATATTCTGGTTACAATTTAGTTATTCTTTAGAAGATTTGAGATCAGATAAATAGTATTGAACTGGTTTATGTAACAGTCGATGTGCGCTTCACCGACTTAAGCATACATTATTTTTTGATGATTTTTTGATGAATAAAAAAAATTCGCGATTCTTACGATGGACTGGGATCAAATATCAAATTCTATAATCAACTGAACCAACTTGGAATTCTTATATATAAAATAATAATAACACAAATAATAATGAAAAAAATAATATCTTAACGGTCCAATGTAACCAACAGTAAAAATGCTTTTTCGACCAAATTTAGAATCAATGGTACTAATAACCGTCGTGTGGATATAACCTAGCCTGTTTAAAGAAAGCCTTTTTGTTTATTAATTATTTAAAATATAGTACGGTGAGTACATATGTAGTTGAATATAATGTGTTACTACTGTTTGACAAGCCCACCCCTCGAGGTTTAACGGGTCCTAAAGGTGGGTTTACATGAGGACTGTTTTGGTCGTAACTGCAATTAGTTTGGCCGTATTCATTCGCTGTATGTTTGTTGGATATTCTCGTAGTGCGACGATTCTTTGAATTGGTTATAATAATCGAATTGTAGATCTTGATTTTGCTTTATTTATCAAGACTTAATACACAAAATATTTATCCATAAAAGAACCAAAGCGAATTAAGATTTCAGAGTAATATTGACGAAGTTTCTTCCAGCAAAGAATTAGTACCAAAACAATTTAATGTACATATTTGTGGAACTGTAGGGCGAAAACTAGTGCAATTTATCACTAAAATGTATATTTCAAAACACCATTCGTAATAACAACTGATAACTGATATTGACATACATCCTTTTTTAAAACAGAGTGCCAGTGAGAACAATCTAAAAAGTCTAAAAATAACCTGTGAATAATAACAAAAAAATACCGATCTTTCCACATACATAGTATGTAAAGGAAATATGTGGAGAATGTGACGGTAGCTCTCATACAACACAAGATATTTGACAAATGCCGGAAACTCGCTTACGACATTTTCAAGATAAGTTTCGGTATACCTATACAAGTTCCAAACAACAACAACGGTCCGTCGCGTTGGTCTACCTAAAGCAATATCACCCAATCGGTGGAAGATCTTCCTTTCGTTGTTATACCTACAGAGAACGTGTAAAAATTGCTATTGATTCTTTGTTCCGAATTTCAATGTCGCAAAAGTCAATCAATGATCACAAACTTATTGTGCGAAATGTATTCTTTTTTCCTACCGGGCTAGTAGGTGAGCTCACGGGGTTCAAACTTGATGTTATTGCTAACACGAACCTTAGCAAGAGCCGTGCTTCGCAGAACCTACCAACGGATCGGAAACGCGACCCACTGAGAAGATCCGGCGAGAAACTCAGTGGGTGTGTGTCTGAGGGTTAATTTACTCGTCGAGCCTTTCATCGGAAGCGACGGGTTCGACGGGAACGATGACCGGTGCCTTGGGGTAACTAAAAGCATCGTTAATTGATCGGGAGGATCCGAGATGAAAAAGTAAATCTTATTCTTTGATCGCATACAATTTATTCGTTCAATGTAAGGCTAGTTTGGCCATGTTCGGCTCTCCCTAATACGATTGGCGCATACGGAAACCGACCCACCGGAGCCACGCCTTAACTTTGCAAAGCAAACGTCAAAATAATACGCGCCTTTTCAATGCGTTATAGTGTTTACGTAACAGAAGTGACAAGAATGAATAATAACTATAGTGGTCCCGCAGTAGTCGAAATTTGACTATAATTAATTGAAATTAAAAGTTTGAACATTATTATGGTTCTATTGTCAAAGAGACAAAGACTTATTATATTTCTATAATCACAGATTTCGCCAAGACTACACTATTAAAATAAAATTAAAAATAAACAATATTAAGTAACCTATTCTCAATTTGACCATAGACTCTAAGCAATAACAAAAGTTTGACAGTAAACAAAACAGTATGTGTGTATGTAACAGTATATGCGTGTGTGTCAAATACATGGTAGTGTGTGTGATGTTTTTTTATTAATTTAATGTATTAATAATGGATAATTAAAAAAAATATTAGCATTGTGCACTTCTTCTCTATATTCTCTATAAGTGTGGAAAATTTCATACTCCTCTGTCCGCGCAATTTTCGTTAAAAGGGATACAAAGTTTTTGCTTCACGTATTAATATTATACTAGAGGTCCCGCAGTAGTCGAAATTCGACTATAATTAATTGGAATTGTAAGTTTGTACACTATTATGATTGTATTTTATACTTCTATAATCACAAATTTCGTCAAGGCTACACTATAAAAAATATTAATAAAGACAAACAATATATTTTAATCTATTCTCAATTTGACAACAGACGTCAAGATCAAAAGTTTGATAATAAATAGTATGCATGCGTATGTGCGTCAAATATATGGTATGTAGTGTATGTAATGTTTTCTTTATTGATGTAATGTACCTTTTATGCATTATTAAAAAAATATATTAGCATTGTGCACTTCTTCTCTATATTCTCTATAAGTGTGGAAAATTTCATACTCCTCCGTCCGCGCAATTTTCGTTAAAAGGGATACAAAGTTTTTGCTTTACGTATTAATATTATATAGATATATAAACTATTCGGAAAATTCCATTATCAATTGTTTGTAATTTCACAAAAAAAAAATTCTACTTAGCTTGTTCACTTTAATATTTCAATCAAAATACATTGTTCGCGATCACGAAGAGGAAATAAAAGGCAAGTTTATTACAGCGATTTGGGTCTATTTGTTTTTGTTAGATTGTAATCAATTTACATTTATCTTTTATTCATATAGACGGTTCGGTTTACGGCACACCTGACTATAAACGGTGACCGAAGCAAAACCGGTTAACGCCTTTTTTATTTTTTATTGCTTATATGGGTGGACGAGCACACAGCTGGTGTTAAGTGGTTACTGGAGCCATAGATATCTACAACGTAAACGCGCCACCCACCTTGAGATATAAGTTCTAAGGTCTCAGTATAGTTACAACGGCTGTCCCGCCCTTCAAACCAAAACGCATTATTGCTTTACGGCAGAAATTTTTTAGGTCCCGCCTTTGAGGTCGGAACACATGATACAGCTTTTTGCGGTAGAAATAGGTGGAATGCCCGCTCAACACGGGCAGGCAACGACCACAATATGACAAACTAAGACGGAATCCCAAATACCTTTAACAAATGTACAGAATCCAACTGAGCCCCGTGGTCAAAAAAACCTACTCCAGATCGTGTAACGTTTAGTTATGATAGCAAGGAAGGTTTTTTGGAAAATACTATCAACCAGCATTCAGTTACGTCAATTAATCTATATATTAACACGTGAAGCAAAAACTTTTTACTCCTTTTTACGAAAATTGCGCGGACGGAAAAATATGAAATTTCCCACACTTATAGAGAATAAAGAGAAGGAGTGCAGAATCTATTTTTTTTTAAAATGCATAAAAATACATTAAACATTACACACACTACCGTGTATTTGACACACAGATGCATGCATACTACGAGTATTTGTTTAATGTCAAACTTTTATTATTGCATAAAGTCTGTGGTAAAATTGAGAATAGATAAATTATGGTTTGTCTTTATTAATATTGTTGTAAAGTGTAGTCTTGGCGAAATCTGCGATTATAGAAGCATTCGACAGTAGAATCATAATAGTGTACAAACATATTATTTCAATTAATTATAGTCGAATTTAGTGGGGGAGGAAAGTCCTGGAATGGAGGCCACGGATGGGTACAAGGAGCGTGGGGCGTCCTCCAACCAGGTGGACTGACGACTTAGTGCGCACGGCGGGAAGTCGTTGGATGCGGAAGGCGGAGGACCGCATTATGTGGAAGGCATTGGGGAAGGCCTATGTCCAGCAGTGGGCAGATAAAGGCTGGTGATGATGATGATGAATTTCGACTACCGGGGGATCACTAGTATTTTTCAAATGCCAAAATGGATGAAAGACCTCTAAGAGTGTACTTAGGTAAGGTAATGTAACGTCAATTAAGCATTTAGAGATAGTTTCACTAAAGAACGTATCGATCAGAGTCCTAAAACAAAACAATAAACCTTTTAAAGCAGTTTTAAATAGTTTTACGACTCAAGAAAACAGAAGACCTATAAAGGTATAAAGGGAGTTACTATAAATATAATTTTATTTAGCACTAGCTGACCCGGCAGACTTCGTAGTGCCTCGATCGATAAATAAAACACCTAAACTTTTGTATAAAATAAACTTAATACAAACAAATAGGAATCCGTTTGACGGAGGACACATCAATGGCAAAAAAATATTGTTATTTTTATGAAATTCCTAGCATTTTCATATTTATCTACCTTTTAAGCCTTCTCTGGACTTCCACAAATAATTCAAGACCAAAATTAGCCAAATCGGTCCAGCCGTTCTCGAGTTTTAGCGAGACCAGCGAACAGCAATTCATTTTATGTATATAGATATAGATAGATTTACTCTATTCTATTCCTTTGTGAGTGCGATTGATTTGATGTGATTTTGTTGAAAAGAGTAATACATTTTCATACATAAACCGTATCTAAATCTTCAGATGCCAGTGATTATGGTCGAATTTCGATAATAGGGCGATCACTAGTCATTATTAACAACTCCAATCTAGGACAAGGCGTGGGATCGAAATAATAATTATGTGACTAAAGGGCTCGTATTTCGAAACCCTAGTTCAGTTTAATGCATTTTGAGAGAGAGGTCATGTGAAATTGACACTAAAATTCATGACCATTAGATTTAGAGTTACTGGTTATAGCCGAGCTTATTTGTATGAAGTTTGAGTGGTATGGCAGCGAATCAGAGAGATATAAAAACAATGTAATATGATTACGTGCGGCTATGTATCACTCTCTCCTCCTATTCGTATCCCACTTTTTTTTAGTGCTTAGATGTGTGGACGAGCTCACAGCTGGTGTTAAGCGGTTACTGGAGCTTATAGACATCTACAACGGAAATGTGGCCACCCACCTTGAGATATAAGTTTTAAGGTAAGGTAAGGTATAGTTACAACGGCTGCCCCACCCTTCAAACCGAAACGCATTACTGCTTCACGGCAGAAATAGGCAGGGCGGTGGTACCAACCCGTGCGGGCTCACAAGAGGTTCTACCACCAGTGATTACGAAAATTATATTTTTGCGGGTTTGATTTTTATTACACGATTCTTAAGTATTTCATTAGAAAAATTGGTACCCGTTTGCAGGATTCAAACACCGTTACATCGCTACATACCAATGCACCGGGCATCTTATTCTTTAGGCCATGAGGACTACTATTGTTACTAACGCCGTTTATATATTGATGACCACGAGTGAATAACTGCAATTCTATTTACATTAAAGTTGGATAATCTTTTTTTTTGCTTAGATGGGTGGATGAGCTCACAACCCACCTGGTGTTAAGTGGTTACTGGAGCCCATAGACATCTACGACGTAAATGCGCCACCCACCTTGAGATATAAGTTCTAAGGTCTCAAGTATAGTTACAACGGCTGCCCTGCCCTTCAAACCGAAACGCATTACTGCGTCAAATACGACGACGCATTCGGCGTAGCCTGCCTCATGCTGCATTGGAAATTGGCATAAGTTTTATAGCCCTATCTGACGTCAACTGCCCTCAGGCTAAATCTCCATATATCCATTGCAACGTGCCATCGAGACTTCTGTCTTTTTAGGATTTCTTGTACATTATCCGTTTTTGGTTATATTACTTGCATTTAATTGTTATATCGAGGGGTCTTTGAGACGGTTACGAAATTTTCTTCCAACTGCCTCTAAAACTGCGCTTGCACAATCTCTCCTTCTTCCAATTCTTGACTACGCCGATGCCAGCTATACTGATTTAACTGAAACACAACTTGATAAACTTGAGCGGCTACAAAATTTCTGCATAAGATTCATATTTGGTTTACGGAAATATGATAATGTATCTGAATTTCGCAATAAGCTCAAGTGGTTACCAATTCGCCTTCGCCGCAATACTCATGTCCTTTCATTACTATACTGTACTCTCTTTAACCCCATGCCCCCATATATCTCAAAGAACGTTTCGAGTTCCTAGGTGATACGCATAATTTTTCTCTGAGATCATCGGATAGCCTGAGACTGAAAATGCCGGCGCATTCATCATCATTCTTTGATCATTCATTCACCGTCCAGGCGGTTCGATTGTGGAATGTTCTGCCGGATGCAGTGAGAAGTGCTCAAACTTTAAACTGTTTTAAAAGAATGGTGAAGGAACACTACTTATCTGCTTAGTGCTGTTTGTTTGCATCATCATTTATTATTTCCATACTGTTGATGTATTATGTGTATATAAGTATATTAGTATGTATTGTATGTAAGTATGTATATTGGTATATATTTCATATTATATGTAAACGGTATATATTTTCTATAATGTATTATCTATAGTACACCGCAACATACCTGCTATATTTTTTTATATTTTCCAGAATTTCTATAAATTAAACGGTTGTCTGGAAGAGATCGCTTTTAGCGATAAGACCGCCTATTGTACAAATGTATCTGTTTTTTTTATTGTTTTCTGAATGTAAATTGTGTTTTGGTGTGCAATAAAGTGTATTCTCTCTCTCTCTCTCTCTCTCTCTGAAATGTCATTTTGTTTATGCGACATTTCGCTAAATTAGCGACATTTATCTTTGTAATTAAAGGTCCGTTGTATTTGGTATTAGCATCAACAGTTCGACGTTTTGATTGAACTTCAAATAAGTTTACCCCATTCAAATGGCCGAAGTTTTTTTTAATTGTTATGATATTTTTTTCCCAAGGTTCAAACTTTAAATGGCTCTTCTGTATTGTTGCAAAAACGACGCTTGAACCTACTAGCCTTAGCCAAAAAATTTAGATTTTCCGCGGCGAAGTAATCACGCGTTCCGGCTTGAAAGGTGGAACAGCATGGCGACGAGATCAATGGTTGCATTCCACTTGCGATGGTCCCGTGGGCCAAGAGTTCGTTTGCCAGCAAAGCTAATGGAAGAAAAAAACTAAAAAAAAACATGGCTCGTTAATCCTTCATCAACAATCACTGCTACCTTCGATTCATGATCAAAGTTCTTGTGTTATTGACTTGACTACGTATTTCCTCGCCAATAAGAAAAACACATACGCACACACACACAAAGACACACGCATTTGGATACATCGATTGTTTGTTTTTTAGCACACAAAGACACACTCATGTGGATTGAGCTAGATATTCCGATGGTTTGTTTTTTTATAAACAAACTCAATACATGAATTGTTTTTGTTGGTAAACAACTGTCAAAGGCTTTCAGACTACACATTAACGAGGTAAACATTTTTTTTTGTTCTAACCATGTCAAGGTTGGCGCGTTTCCAATATCTATGTCGATGTCAAGCAATAATATGATATAAGAGGGAAGACAAAGAAATTATTCGCGTTCACGATATCCGAAAGTTTTTTGATAGGACAACAAACTGAAGATCTTTCACTGACCCAGTGTTTTTACTTAGCTGGACCGATAGATACTTAGTCTGGCCATAAATAGTATTACTATTAAAAATCAAAAAAATCTATTGCAAATAACATTTATTACTTTTACAGTAAGCTAGTTTAATACATAAATATAAAACAATTTAAAGTATAAAAAGATTATTCGAAGTGGTCTCCATTGGCTGCAATACAGTCCTTTAAACGTTGAAGCCAGCTGTCAATAGAAGCACGCACTCTTTCCTTGGGAAAAATTTTCACTGCCAATCGTACGGATTGTTTTAGGGACTCCAAATTATCATGGCGTTTAGAGCAAGCCGTACTCTCTAAAACTGACCATAAATCATAATCCAGCGGATTAAGATCGGGACTAGACGACGGCCAGTCTTCAGCTCTGATGAAGTCCGAAACCTTTGTTTCCAACCAAGATTGCGTAGAAGTAGAGCTTTATGACCTGGCGCCGAGTCTTGCTGGAAGGACCATTCTTGATTATTGAACATGGTGTTGTTAAGGGGCTTCACTACCTTCCCAAGAATGGTATCTTGATACACTTGTGCCGATGTTTTGATACCTTTTTCACAAAAGTATGGCTCAGTCACTCCTTCATAGCTAATACCCCACCAAAACATCACTGAAGTCGGATAGTGCCCACGTTGCACTCTGTCGACTAATTGGGAAGCTTCCTTACAGCTTTGAGCATAAATACGGTAATTTTGTTTGTTATAATGTTGCTCAATTGTAAAAAAATTCTCATCCGTAAACAAAAATTTTCTATGACCTCCCTTTGCGTACCGCTTCAGTAGTTGTCTCGATGTTACCACCCTATTCTCTTTTAAATTATCAGTTAAGAAATGACCAGTACGTCTCTTATAGGCTGCAAGTCCTAAGTCATCTTTTAAAATACGGGACATGGTTCTAGGTGCTATCTTCATCTCCCGAGATAAAATCTTTTGCTTTCGGACAGGATTTCTTCGAATTCTTTCCCTTTGCTGCTTTGACCACCTTTTTCGTACGAACACTACGTGGACGGCCAGATCTTTTTCTGTCACAAACAGAGGAGGTCTCATTGCACCTATTAATGGCACGGTGCACAAACATTTTACTAATAACAAGCGTATGGAGAGTTTTAAAAATTGCATTTGGGTCCATACCTACTTTGTGTAATGCAATCACAGCGATTCGGTTCTCTTTATCACCCCACTCCATTTTAATATCGCAAAATATTGTACAATGTATTCGCGCCAAAATGAGAAAACTCAATGAGCAATCATATAAAAATGACAGATTCCAAATTCAAATGTAATATTTTGTTTATTTTTAATTGTAACAGTATTTATGGCCAGACTAAGTATATGTGCAAGCTTATCTCGTAAATACAATTAAATAAATCTTGTAAGCTCTGATTTCTACTAGGTTTCTCCTGATCGCCGGTACCTAATAGCAATTTACAAATAAATTGCTCGTGCGTGGATCCAAAAAAAAAAACAAAAAAAAAACTTTAACCACGAAATCTAATTGGCGATCGAATGTTTTGTGTTTATCTGTACCCATGAAACTAATAGGCGTCATATCAAACATTAATTTCGTTTATGCAAATTTAAAATCTTCAGAATTGTGTTTTTTTTAAGCCGGGGAATGCACCGAGCGCCTTACTTACCCTTTAGGCCACGACGACTATTATAGCTACTAATACCCTTTTAGATATTGATGACTACGATAACTGCAACTCTATTTACTCCAAAGTTAGATAATATTTTAAAGCTGCTACTGCTATAAATATTATAGTTTTATGTCGGCACTTTAGCTTAAGTTAAGAGCTCCGAATGAAAATACGAGTACATAGTACGCTGTTTCTTAATTAAAAAACCGGGCATTGGACCGATTTAACTTTTTTTTTATTAAAACTAAATTAAAAAAGATTTCGTCGTCTAAATGGAAAGTCCGAAATTATTTTAATCGGTTTTAGCGAGTGACCTAGTTAATAATGAAAACTGCTTTTACGACTATTTGTTTTTACTCAATATTTTCATTTCATTTTCAAAAATAGTACTTTGTGATGTTTCAAATAATCTACAGTTTTCGTGGTAACTGTCTGAGGCGTTATTAGTACTTAATCGTATATTATACTAGCTAGTATTTTGTTATATGGGGTCTGGAATAAAATTCTGATACCAGTTATCTTCAATAAAGATATCGACTCCGACCGCGAATTCAAGCCTGACGTGTCACCGTGGGTTAGTATCACCAGTCCTAGCCCACATAGATGATGTGTGTAAAAATATTTGCTCTATTATTTTATTACGAAGATATTACAAGAACCTCATTATATAAACTAAACGAAAGCTTAAAGCTACCGGTGGTAGGACCTCTTGTCCGGCGGTGGGGTCCACACGGGTAGGTACCACCGCCCACAAAAAAAAAACGAAGCTGAAATCTTTAAATTCCATAAATTACCCGTAAGATATTATAACAGTGAAAAAATAAACAAGTTTCTGTTTAGTTACGAATTAAAAGTGAGTGAAAATGTGAACACGAACTAGGGATACTAATGAATGGATATGTCGAAAATGGCGTCTAAGATTATGTGTCGTATTGAAGTGTGCGGTGATGAAGAAACTAAAAGCCGCCGTTAGGAAGTGGCGGAGGATGCGCTTCTTCCGGAAACGGGACGGTACGTACCATGTTCTAGTTTAAAAGGAATTTATTTTTTAACTAGCGGCCCGCTCCGGCTTCGCTCGGGTCTTTATCAAAAATTTCAACGATATTTGACGTTGTTTTATTTTTTTAAATAAATTAATACTTATTGCAGCATAACTATAATAGTTAGACATATGCTGTCGCGACACTTTTTGTAAATAATAATGTGTTCTACAAAGTCGTGGTACATTATTTTATTCTATCATCAATAGTTTTCGCAGGGCACGTGATGTAAAGAATATTTTTACACCTTGGGTTACATTATTGGATTTTTAGTAAGGATCCCTAATTTTTTTCAAAAAAGATTATAGCCTATATCACTCAAGAATAGTATAGCGTCCAAAAAGTGAATGAATTTTTCAAATCGGTTCAGTAGTTTCGGAGCCTATTCAATACAAACAAACAAACAAACCTTTCCTCTTTGTAATATTAGTATAGGTAGATTTCAGGTTTATTTTAATCTTTTTAATAAAAGAAAATATTTTACTTATTTGTATACTGAGCTACATTGTTTCATTAAATTTCAAGAGAGGTCATTGATAGATCTTAGAGTCTTTTGTCAGTAGATAGTACCTAGATCTTGGTTTTAATCAAGTTGGTCACCTCTGCTATATACCATATACCTTTTAAAAAAGCTACATACTTATGTTACTGGTGCATTATTATTGTTATTATATAACTAGTCAGGTCATAAGTATTGTCAAACAGTAAAAACTTTTCTTTTAGAATGCTGGCCACAAAAAAGTTTATTGAATTCGAATTTCGAATTGTTCATGAAAATAAAAATGTATACTTTTAGAATTTTACTCATTTTTAAATATGGAGTGGACGCTTAAAGAAGACCGTGTTGCAGTTATTGCGTTGCATCGTTGCGGTTACGCGCCAATTCAAATTTTTAACATACTGAAAAATTTGAATATAACCAAAAGATTCGTTTATCGTACCATCAAACGATACAATGAAGACTCTAGTGTAGATGACAGGTCAAGAAGTGGTCGCCCTCGGTCTGTTAGGACTCCAGCAGTGATAAAAGCTGTGAAGGCGCGAATTCAAAGAAATCCCAAACGTAAGCAGAAACTGTTGGCCCTTCAGATGGGGTTAAGCAGAACCACGGTGAAAAGGGTGTTAAATGAAGACTTAGGGCTTCGGGCATATCGAAGAAAAACAGGACATCGTTTGAATGCTCGTCTAATGGACCTGAGACTGAAGAGATGCCGCGCTTTGTTGAAGCGGTACGCGGGAAAAAAATATCGGGAAATTCTTTTTTCGGATGAAAAATTTTTTACCGTAGAAGAGAGCTACAACAAACAAAATGATAAGGTGTACGCACACAGTAGTGAAGAAGCGAGCAACCGTATTCCGCGTGTCCAACGAGGTCATTTTCCATCCTCGCTCATGGTATGGTTGGGAGTTTCTTATTGGGGCTTAACAGAGGTACATTTTTGTGAGAAAGGTGTAAAAACGAATGCAGTTGTGTATCAAAATACAGTCCTGACGAACCTTGTGGAACCTGTTTCTCATACCATGTTCAATAACAGGCACTGGGTATTCCAACAAGATTCGGCGCCAGCTCATAGAGCGAAGAGCACACAAGACTGGCTGGCGGCGCGTGAAATCGACTTCATCCGGCACGAAGACTGGCCCTCCTCCAGTCCAGATTTGAATCCGTTAGATTACAAGATATGGCAACACTTGGAGGAAAAGGCGTGCTCAAAGCCTCATCCCAATTTGGAGTCACTCAAGACATCCTTGATTAAGGCAGCCGCCGATATTGACATGGACCTCGTTCGTGCTGCGATAGACGACTGGCCGCGCAGATTGAAGGCCTGTATTCAAAATCACGGAGGTCATTTTGAATAAACTTTAGGGTCATAAGAATCTATGTTTTGTTAAGTTCATTTTGGTATATGAATGGTTACATAATGAATAAACTTGTTTCAATTATTTTACATTAAACATGTGGCAGAATTTATGACCTGACTAGGTATAAATCGTGTTTCTTGCTGACGACAATATTAAGGCGAGTACATTATGTAGATAATAATTAAGTGGTCAATTTAATATATCGGTACTTCATTTTGTGGTTTTATTCCACAAAACTACGTAGTCTCTTCGTTAATATAGCTCAAATCAACGTTACCGATTGCCTCCGTTTTATCCGGAAAGGAAGCCGGAAATAGACATCCTTTGTCGCTTTATCTGAAATTTATTTTAGTGATTATGCAACGCTTTGTTCAGAGTTCTTGTTCAATTTCAGAATGAAATAAATTTAAGGTTTTTTATAAATGAATTTTACATACTTTTATTTAATGGATTCTCACTACCACAGTTTCAGTGGAGACATAAATATATAAATAAATAAACATGTAATTACTTCGTATATATTACAAGTCCACCAAAATTTTCAAATGGGGTCTTTATATTTCTAGTCGTGGTTGAGGCGGTTGGCCAACCCCACGTGGGGTCTACGGATTGTCGGGGCGGCTTACCCGCATTCCCGATCCTGCGGACAGAATGGAAAGCAGTCGACGTCGCCCAAAACACGTATTTATGGTGTCTATATCTATCCTCCGGTGACCACTTAACATCAAGTGGGCCATGAGCTTGTGCATCCATCTAAGCGATGCGGAAAAAAAACACAGTATTTTTACAGCAATGAGATGGAGTTAATGTTCTGCTTTCGACAAGTAATTTGATATTATGTTCGCGAGAGTAAATTATGATGTTATCGCACACAGCGGGAGTTCGATACTTGGATAGATTTACGCATTACCATACGTGACTTGGAAAAGTTCAAACTATGTAAATTACAAAATAGAAAATTGACTTAAACAAAAATGAGATCAAAAATCAGTACCGATTTTAATGAAATTTAAATGGGACCACTCGAAAAGTAATAGCTTTGCGATACCCAAAAGAAATGTTAGGTAACACATTAAAAAAAAAACGTTCGAATTGAGAAAGAACCTTTCGTCGCCAGCGACGGCTTCGACGAGAACGATGACCGGTGCTTGAGGTACCTAAAAGCACCGTTAGTGGATCGGGAGGATGCGGAATGACGTGCTTAAGGCGACGTGAACTGCTTACCATTCGGTCCACAGGATCGGGTATGTAGCTACCGACGCCACGACAAGGGTTTTTTTGTGTCGTGCCGCTTTTTCAAAATGACGCACCATTGCCAACTGAAAATATTTAAGTACTGATGGATCGTTTGCGCACGAGATATTTTCAGCTTATTTACTTTTTGTTTGTGCCCAATCACTTTCTTTGAGAATTGTTTCATGAATTACTTACAGCAACGAAGAAAAGCGTTTGTGACTTCTGGCCCCGAAGTTTCATGCGGTAATGGTACTTATCTGAGTTACAGCCTCCCGTGGGACAACTAAAGTTTTACTGCTCACACTAGAACGTATATAAACGTTGATCCATTTAGTTTATGTTACGGCGAAACTGGTTTATTTCGCGTGCCACTAGATGATTAGTCCGTGGAAATTGTCGGCGTGAAGCATTTTGTAACAGTGTATTATTATGTTAACGTATATCAAATCAAATGAAATCAAATCAAAATCAAGTTGTTTTTTTTTTCAACATGAAAAATGAAAGTACACACTTGTTGAACGTCAAAAAGAACTACCGCCAATTGACAAAAACTAGCCTCCGTCTTGAGAAGAACTGGCAAGAAACTCAGCGGGCATGTTTTTTTTTAAATATATATTTTTTTTAAATATTCATTTTTACAAGATGTATTATAACTTAACAATTATAGCAATATTGAAATGCCCGAAGCGAGCAACTCATTCCCACTTTGTGCAATCTTCTAGATAATCATTGGCTTTATTGCTCAGATGTTCTTTAATAGTTTTATGTGTGCGGTATTAGTAATGTATCGAAATAAAAAGCTTGTAAACTCAATCGATCAAGTGATGTTTGAGCTTACAAGTAACATAAAAACAAGCATGTAATTATTGGAGTTAATGAGGGCGTAAAACAATTTCCTCTGTGTCAAAACGGCAATAAAATATTTGGTTAAGGTAATCTGAAGAAAAAAAACCTGAATAATAATACGAAACTGGTAGCGGGTCTACGCATTCTCTGGAGTAATCATTTCTATTGGTATTCCTTTGCGAGTAATGCGAGGAAATGTTTCAAAAAAATAAATTATAATCGAATACGTTCTCCGTAGCAATAACTAACTCCACTACGTGCTTACATTAACAGAAATGCTATCTGATTACGCTAGGTATCATAGGATACCGAGAGGGCTGGTGGTCGTGGCGCCGACGACCATCGGTCCGGCGTCCCGAGGGGGAGGGTGATGGGAGAGATGTGCTCCGCACTAAACGCTTCACTTTCCCCCCTCTGCCTCTTCATGAGTTCTGTCTCATGCGAGGTTTGGACGTTGGTTGTTGAGCGACAGGAGGTTTTAGTCAGTTCGGCGATTTCCTTCTGACAAAAAAAAAATAGGATGGAAGAATTGGCCAAATGTCTGAATCGCGCTAATGAAAATGACAGAATTTCAATATTCTACAAAATCGGGACAGTCACATCGGCCTGAATACTAATCAATAATTATAAATATAACTAACTGACCCGGCAGACTTCGTAGTGCCTCAATCGAAAACAAAAGGCAAAAGGAATCCGTCCGACGGGAGACGGGAAAAACAAAATTGTTATTTTTATTTAATTCCGAGCATTTTCATATTTATATACCTTTTAAACCTTCTCTGGACGTCCACGAATAATTCAAGACCAAAATTAGCCAAATCGGTCCGGCCGTTCTCGAGTTTTAGCGAGACTAACGAACAGCAATTCATTTTTATATATATAAATAGATAGATTACAAAATTTGTCTTACGTTTGTGTTTTATTATTAAACATCGCTTAAATCGTGAATTTAAAATACTAACGTTTTTCAAACAAAAAACTCATAAAGTCGAAACTTCGTTGTGTTGCTACGAAAAGATCGCACACACAATTAACTCAAGTGGTCTTTTGTCAGCAGACTTGTCGAGGCAAGTGTCGACGGAACCCGCTCCATCGACGTCAAGCACTCCTCACCACCACCCGAGACCTCCGCCAGAATTAATGCAGTTGGTAAGGTTTACTGTTATCTGATTTAGCTACTCCACCATGACCATATGGAAATGGTGTATTTAATGCAATTTTTTTTATCTATTTTTTATTGCTTAGATCGGTGGACGAGCTCACAGCCCACCTGGTGTTAAGTGGTTACTGGAGCCCATAGACATCTACAACGTTAATGCGCCACCCACCTCGAGATATAAGTTCTAAGGTCTCAGTATAGTTACAACGGCTGCCCCTCCTGTCAATCCGAAGCGCATAGCTGCTTCACGTTAGAAATAGGCGGGGTGGTGGTACCTATCCGTACGGACTGACAAGAGGTCCTACCACCAGTAAAAATTTAATATAGCGCTTTTATAGTCGATAAGATATCCCTAGATTTATCGAGAACATTCTGGGCAAGTGGAACAGCTTCGACGTGTGTTTCCGCTATCTGACAATAGATGGCGTTGTACTTATCGAGCGTTGTCGATGTTAATAGTTCCTTTGATATTTGTTTCTGCTATTCGGCGATAGATAACGTTACTCTTACCGGCGTAACAATATATAGCAGTCTAGTCATGTACTGACAAGGCAATAAATATAAATACATAGAACTTACACCGTAAGAAAAAGGCAACCTACTGGTGGTAGGACGTCTTGTGAGTTCGCACAGGTAGGTATCACCACCCTGCCTATTTCTGCTATATTTTAAACTTATTTTAAATTTCAAGTACCTAATGTCATTGATAAATCGTAGAGGGCTTAGTCAGTAAATCGTAGATATTGGTTCTGATCAAGCTGGCCACCCATGATAAATAAATAGATAATTAAGTTTATCCTACGAAATGCGAATGCTTATACCCATTCAAGACACAAACAGAGCATGGGTATCTTTCGCGATGGAAAGTTTTCTTTCTAAGTAGGATGAAAGCTTAGCTTCATACGGTCTGAGCTTTTTATTGTGTAGTGTACAGCTGTTTGGACTAATTTTATCGCTGTCTTGTTGGATATTATTTTGTTTATCAACATTGGACCAGCTCGGCCCCGTCATGCTGAGCTGTCTGAGGCTAAAACCTTTACAATTAGAATCGGGTTTTGTTATGGGTTTTAATTTTCTTCCATGCTTGTTATGTAATGTTCTTGTTTCTGATAATTACTTTCACGGTGAAGGAATAGCATCGCGTAATAAAAATGATGAAACGATTTGCGTAATTACTGGTGGTAGAGCGTCTGTGTGAATTCTATCGTGAATCTGTAATGGGTTTCGGTTTGAAAGGCGGGTCAGGCATTGTAATATAATACTGACATTTAAAACTTATCTCTAGGGGCTCCAGTATTTACTTAACAGCAGAAAGGTAATGAGTTCGTCTAACAAAAACAAACAAAAAATTCTGTTTGTTCAATAAACTGTACAAACCTACTAATTAAATATGAGTAACGTTTCTACTTTTAGCAATTTACTACTTTATCTAACGACTATTTAAGGTATTGAACAATTGGCGGCTTTTTTTTCAATAGCCCAATAAATGCGATGGATTTAATGTAAACATGGCACAAAATTATAATATTTCCAGCAGGGGATGTCTGTGGGCTGAAAGATAGAAGAAGATATATTGTTACGCCGGTAAGAGTAACCATCTATCGCCGAATAGCCGAAACGAATATCAAAGGAACTCGTAACGTCGAGCAATATCGAGTAGTACAACGCCATCTATTGTCAGATAGCGGTAACACACAATACTTGACTTGTGTAGAATATTCTCGATAATTCTAGGGATGTCTAGCGCGTAACAATACATAATATGCATAATGAAGCAACAGTCATATGTGTCTCTAATAAACTGTCAAAATTATCTGATGTTTCGGTAAAAGAGAAATAAAATTGTGAAACTTACACAATAATACAACGGGTTATGAATGAATCGACTATTATGCTGCAATGTCTAATTTAAACAAATCCCTGTGTATTAAGAATAGCAATAAATTGTCGAAGTTGCTATAAAACTTGAGAAGGCGCTGGTTAAGCAACTCAAAATTTCGTGGTTGTGAATTTTATATTTACATTTTATTCGTAATAACGTATTTTTTTAATTGGTTTAAGCAGTTTCGGGCTTTTAATGTCACATGTTTAAAAACAAAATTCATTGTATTATGTTTTTTGGTTTTAAATGTCACAGAACTATCGATTTCCTGAATAAGTTTTATTCTTATCTTAATCTTATTTTATCTATTTTATTTATTCTTATTTTATGAAATACGTACTTAACAAATGTTCACGATTGACTTCCACGGTGAAGGAATAACATCGTGTAATAAAAATCAAACCCGCAAAATTATAATTTGCGTAATTACTAGTGATAGGACCTTATGTGAGTCCGCACGGGTAGGTACCACCACCCTGCCTATTTTCGCCGTGAAGCAGTAATGCGTTTCGGTTTGAAGGGTGGGGCAGCCGTTGTAACTATACGTTAGACCTTAGAACTTATATCTCAAGGTGGGTGGCGCATTTACGTTGTAGACGTCTATGGGGTCCAGTAACCACTTAACATCAGGTGGGCTGTGAGCTCGTCCACCCATTTAAGCAATAAAAAAAACTATTTTCAAACTAAAGCATTTATTGCATTCACAGGAACAAGACGAAACACAAAGGCTTAGAGAGCAACATCTTAGGCAGTACGCCTTCTTCCAACTGAGGATTCATTTGAAAAGAGGACAAAATCTGTTGGCAATGGACAAAAATGGTAAAATGACATTTGAGAGATGAATGAACGCACACACACACGTGCGTTTGAGTATACACTTTTTTGGAATAAAAACAAACAAAAAAAAAACTTTATGACTCCTAGATGCTCCGTGATTTTAATACTACAATCTAGCGGTTGAGAATGTGTTACGATATTATTAAATACTTATTTCATTTTTATAATGAGATGTCTCCAAAAAAGTAGATCCTCATTACATATTACTCCACTTAAAGAACACACACACTTGCACCAGATAACTTCCATGTTCGTATAATACAATAAAAATAAAAAATAAAATATCAAGTTTTCTAATTAAGTAGATAATTAAGAATAATAATAATAAAAAAATAACTTATTGTTAGTTTAAATAATTCGAAAAGTAAGACGTCTTATCTAAGCATTGACAATCATTAGAATCTAATACCAATTAGGTATTATTTATTTGCAAGTTTTACGGATTTAAACTCCATTCAAAGAAATTTATTTAGGGGTAGTTATATCACAGTTAATACTTGACTATTGATTGTTTAGTATTATTTAAAAAATTCTAATTAAAATTATTCATTATTTCTAATTAAACTAATTTCAACAGCAACACTGCATCTGCACAGGCAACACCAAGGCATTCCACATTATAAACTTAAAACACAATTTCTAATATTATTCAAATGTTATTGTTAATCTCGTCCCTGTCTGCTGGCCCGCCTCAGGCTGGATGAAGACACTTCGGCCTACAGTAATAAAAAAATAAAAAAAAAATCGGGTAAAATTTATAGAATAAATATAAAGATAGGAATTTTTAAGTTTCTTCGAATACAAATTCCGTACAAAAAGGAGTTTTATAATAGTTTTAAAATGTTACGTAAATTAAATCTTGTGTGCTCCTAAGAATGTGAAAAAAAAAGAAAAGGTAAAAAAAGAACGTAATCTGAATCTAAAATTTATTTATTTGCTTCACTACACATCCTCATAAACACACTACACAATGTTTTGGCTATTATTTTGCACGTTATTTGATTTATCTACATTTATAATTTATGACCCAACCGCTTGGCTTCGGCTTTTAGAATCCAAATTAAGCTAGAAGGCTCACTTTGAAAACACATCAAATATTAAGTAGTATCTACTACAATTAACTAGTAGGTATAGCTTAGATATCTAATAGGTTAAAGTTTTTTAGAACTATTAATAATGGAAATTGGAATAAATCAAAATAATACGATTGATCACTTAAGGCTCCACCTTTTTGTTAAATCTAAGTAATGTAAGACTTTGTAATTAATATATTACTATAGTCACATTTACATATACTAAATTGGGACAATATTGTTACGCTAGCCTTAATGTGATGCCAAAAATTGATATTTTAAGTAAACATACATACATAGTATATGTTTAGTGTATTTTTGTGTCTAATTTGGTTTTCCGCTGGTCCTCTTAAGAGCTGAAAATATTTTACGAATATCTTAAAGATCGATCGACAATACTCATCGCGCTATTAGTTGCGAGTAAAATCGATACCTAGTCTAGCTACCTAGTATCCCCAAGCTGGCTTCTAGAGTTCTGATTTATTTCGGCTTTTTATCTAATTTGGGTTTTTGTGGGTTCCAAAAACAGGATTGTTATCAGGAACAAGCGATCCGTACGTGAAATTCAAAGCCGGCGGAAGACTATTGCACAAATCAAGAATAGTTTACCGAGATCTGAATCCTGTTTGGGATGAATGTTTTACGGTGCCTGTTGAAGATCCCTTCCAACCTGTGCAGATTAAGGTGAGCTTATTTTATGATGATTTCAGACAAACTAGCTTAAAGCTCTTAAAAAGCTCGAGTTATGTGCTCTGAAGAATTGTTTGAAATTATTTCATCATCTCGTTTTTACCATCGCACCGCCCGCCTCCGCAGTAGAGTTCTCTTTTGAGATCTTTTTGCCACGTACCATCCGGCTTTTGAATGAGCTCCCCTCCACGGTGTTTCCCGACCCCTATGACACGTCCTTCTTCAAACGAGGCTTGTGGAGAGTACTTAACGGTAGGCAGCGGCTTGGCTCTGCCCCTCACATTTCTGAAGTCCATGGGCGACATAGCCACTCACCATCAAGTGGGCCGTCTTTTGCAAGGCTCGTCTGCCTGTAAGGGCAATTAAAAAAAGCTATAAAAGACACAGGCAGCAGAATCGGTGAAAATCGTGCTACCACCGCGGGTTTGGGACCATGATTTGGGATCACGGGGTTTGTCGGTGTTGCTTTTCTGACAGCGTCGGGTTCATTGCACATACAACCGCTCCCTGAGGTAACAAGCTACCCCGGAGCTTATTCATCCTATCCTCTCAATTGTTAGTTTTTTTTACCTAAATGAGTACACAGATACTAACACGCTGTAATCTAGTAGTAGTATGAAGATTCATGGCTAATAGGGCGCATTGAGAGATATACGTTTTTATTTATTTGTTTATTGCTTAGATGGGTGGACGAGCTCACAGCCCACCTGGTGTTAAGTGGTTACTGTAGCCCATAGACATCTACAACGTAAATGCACCACCCAATCTTTGAGATAAGTTCTAAGGTCTCAGTATAGTTACAACGGCTGTCCCACCCTTCGAACCGAAACGCATAACTGCTTCACGGCAGAAATAGGCAGGGTGGTGGTACCCACCCGTGCGGACTCACAAGAGGTCCTACCACCAGTAATAGATAGTGTAGATACCACTTTATTATTTTTGTCGTTACAGCCCTGGGTTTTGGCTTTCGGGTTTTTTTTAAGCAGATGCGCTATACTGTTGAATTTTCGACCGCAATATTTATGAGGCAACATAATTACATTTCATTTGCTAAACGCTCTTGATGTGTAAGTAAATGTCGAGTCGAAAGAGTAACAAGCCAACATAATTACGTTTGATTAAATCCCTGCCTCAATTAAGGACCCTAATTTTCAATTCAGAATGACTTCATTCAGTCTGGAATTCGTTCATCTGGTCAGAGAATTGACGCAAAAACATCGTATCGTCTACAATAATCATTCAAAGTAAACACTATGCTCGCACAGCATGAATAAAATTGAATATTTAAGGCTTGAAGAGGTATTAGGGGATTTCAAATGTGTCTCTAAATTCTAAGTACCCCACTTGGCGAGTATGCACTGTTAACTGATTTACAGGTATCACTTATTTGTACAAAGCGAGTCATTCGCGTGAGATACTTTTTAAAATTTGTTTATTTATATAGATAACTAGCTTTTGCCCGCGACTTTGTCGGCGTGGAATAGTTACTTTGGCATAACGCTAAATTTTACCCGCCTCTTCATTTACGTAGAAAGTGAAAATATTTTTGAATAATTGAATGTTAAGGAGTTATTTTACCAAAATCACGACTTTTTTAACCGACTTGCATTGGTCTTAGCGTCATTTTATATAGCCTATAGCCTTTCTCGATAAATGGGCTATCTAACACTGAAATAATTTTTCAAATCGGTCTAGTAGTTCCTGAGATTAACGCGTTTAAGCAAACAAACTTTTCAGCTTTATAATATTACTAGCGGCTCGCTCCGGCTCCGCTCGGGTCTTTAACAAAAATTTCAACGTTAATTGACGTTGTTTTATTTTTTTAAATAAAAGAACACTTATTGCGACATAACTATAATAGTTAGACATATGCTGTCGCGACACTTTTTGTAAATAATAATGTTTTCTACAAAGTCGTAGTACATTATTTTATTCTATCATGAATAGTTTTCGCAGGGCACGCGATATAAATAATAATTTAGGTACTTTTTTTACACCTTAGGTTACATTATTAGAGTTTTAGTAAGGATCCCTAATTTTTTCCAAAAAAGATTATAGCCTATGGCACCCGGGAATAGTGTAGCAATGAAAGCAAACAATGAAAGAATTTTTCAAATCGGTTCAGTAGTTTCGGAGCCTATTCAATACAAACAAACAAGCAAATCTTTCCTCTTTATAGTATTAGTATAGATAACTGATTCTAATTACTATCATTCCTCAACTTATATTATGGGTAAAAAGTGGTAATTTGATTAATTAAAATCTCCTCTCAGGTGTTCGATTACGATTGGGGTCTGCAAGACGATTTCATGGGCTCGTGCAACCTAGACCTGACAGCGTTAGAGCTCGGAAGGATGCAAGACCTGGTCCTTTGCTTGAGAGACCCGAACAAGCCGCACCAGGATATGGGAGAAATCGTTCTGAACGTTACTCTTTGGCCAAAATCACAGGAAGACAAGGATCAGGTAAGAGTTTGTATGTGTTTTTATGTGTATATCGGATTTATTCTGGTTTGGAAAGTACTGGTTTGTGGATTGAAGAAGGAGAGAGAGAGGGTTTTCAGTTGTAGGTTTCTTTGTTTCTTCATTTCAGACACTAGCTGATGTCTAGCGATAGCTTGTAGCCATTAATTTAAATTTAATTTTACTGGTGGTAGGACCTCATATGAATCCGAACGGGTAGGTACCACCACCCCGCCTATTTCTGCCGTGAAGCAGCAATGCGTTTCGGCTTGAAGGGTGGGGCAGCCGTTGTAACTATACTGAGACCTTAGAACTTATATCTCAAGGTGGGCGGCGCATTTACGTTGTAAATTTCTATGGGCTCCAGTAACCACTTAACACCAGGTGGGCTGTGAGCTGGTCCACCCAATAAATAAAAACGGAAATAAAAAAAATTACATACTTGACATAAGTTATTTAGCGAAGAGTGCTTTCACCGCTCAGAAGGTGGATCTTAGCTGCATCAGTTACTTCAATACGATAGTGTGAAATGATATAAAATTTTATGTTCCATTTTTAGGCATGGTTATAGAAATACACCATCGACCATTTCAAAGAAACGTCGGTAATAATAAAAGCTATTATGTTTAAGCGCCATTTTTGAAACTTTACAGGAGAGACATATAAATTTAAGAATTTGGAAAAAATATCATAACAAAAATACTTATTCAACTATTGGAATGGAGTAAACTTAATTGAAGTTTAATTAATAACATCGAATTTTTTATGCGAATACCAAATAAAACCCCTTATTTTCTAATATAATACTGTAGTAGAATAAAAATATAACAACCGGATGATAAAAGTAAAAAAAGAATGTGCCACATTTTTTTCACACTTTTTTAGTGGCGGTCAAAGTTTTACGTCATACAACCTTATCAGCTGACGCCCACCCAAAAGCCTCTGTCGTGTGAAATCACGAACAAAACCGTCAGTATTTAGAGATGTTTCGAAACAATAAGTTTGAAGAGGTTTGTTTGTTTTTTTTTTTCCTAAATTTAGAACGTTTAATGATAAAAATTAATTTAGACGTAGGTATTCAGAAACTGTGACTTAATCGATGCGTGGGGAAATATGAAATTAGTAAATAAATTATGTTGAAGTACTCTTTTATGATTCTGTAGCTAGTGGAAAAATATCCGCGTTGAATACACCAGTTTGTACCGAGTCAGTCTAATAATTTTTGAAGGTCGTGTCTAGTTTGAAGACTCTTTTGAAGTGTTCTTTGACCACCACGTGTCACAATCTTCGGCAGTCTGTAGTGCTTTAAGTATAGGCATGCCAGCGAACATTGTCAGTTTTTACCAGCGAGGAGGGCCATAGACTTTAGAAGATAAGGAAGGGACGAATAAGGCAGAAAAAATATTACTCTTTTTTTTATTTTTTTTTATTACTTAGATTGGTGGACGAGCTCACAGCCCACCTGGTGTTAAGTGGTTACTGGAGCCCATAGACATTTACAACGTAAATGCGCCACCCACCTTGAGATATTACGTCTAAGATCTCAGTATAGTTACAACGGCTGCCCTACCCTTCAGACCGAAACGCATTACTGCTTCACGGCAGAAGTAGGTAAGGCGGTGGTACCTACCCGTGCGGACTCACAAGAGGTCCTACCACCACCACTCTTACATAAATCTAAAGTTGTCAAGATAGCTATACACTCCTAGTCATTAAAGGTTTAATTTTTAATTGAGAATCGTCTTTATGACATGTTTTATAGATAAACAAACTAATTATTATCAGCGAAACAACTAAAACACGTCGCACGTCGCCACACCAGAACAAAACCATTTCAGGTTTTACGAGCACAATGAATAATGTGATTTATGAGTGACTCAGTTGTATATACCGAATGAATGCCATATTTAATATCTTTATGCGCTTGAAATTTAGAACCTTTGATTGCGCCTTCAGACGCCATAGATTATACACTTAATATGTTCAGACGCCGCTGGTGACAGAAACAAGTAATCGTAATTTGTGGTTTTCGCGCCAATCCGCGGTCCCATCATTTGGTTTTAAGTGAACTGTACGCGGTGTGAGGCGTTTATGAGATGAAAGATAGGCCGTGTACGTCTTCAACGGTTTTTCATAAAACTTTAGCCTTCAGTCTCTGGGGGCGGTCGGCCTCCTTCAACCCTCGATAATACGGGGTCAAACACAATAGCAAAGTATAATCTAGCTCGTTTAAACTACTTACTTTGTGAATTAATTTGTTTAGGCAGTATTAAAGTTGCTATTTTAATATTATTTCTTTTCGCGGTAATTTTATCTTGTCACAGATCATATTTGTGGCGATCTCAAATATTAAGAATGTTAAGGTACGTAGCCTTTTTGCAATGTTTGTAACTAGATGGCGTCACTATGGCTTTTGTTGATCTGTGAATTATTAATATTTTTTTTCTTAGATTATTATCAATCTTACCGTTTCAAAACGTTGTCAAAAAAATAACCGCAATTTGAATCTGTTTTTAGCGGCTTACTTTATATTGCATTGCAATAAATAAAGACGAGCAACATTTATGAATTTCGGTGAGCAAACTTCCCCGTAGTATTTGCATGATGTAATGCTGGCGACTTCGCGACTGAAGATTGGCGACTGCATTCACGTTAAGATTTTTAAGGGCTCTGGTCGAACACAAAAATACACAAATTTAACACAATCTTAATTTAGTATTCTTATGCAGTTTTAATTCAAAACAAATTCACAGTATTACAAACGAATGCAATACGCCCTACTAAGGTCTTATTACATGTTTAGTTAGACTTTAGGAATATTTAACAGCGCTGCCACTTGCCACTTGCCACTCGCCACCGCCAGTGAGAAACAAAACTCAGTGCGTACTGCACGCCTACACGCGTTCAATAACCTTGAAATCAAAGTTTTGAAAAAATTACTCTAAAATCTATGTTTTGCTTGTACAAAAATGAGATAGTGCTATGAAAAGTTATGATTTCTAATGTGAAGTGAATGTGTGTATAAGTTTTTTTTTCGGTTGTTTGGCCGGTTCAGTGAATACATACGTTTTTTAGTTCATAGTATAAACAATGCCTGAGCTGCAGGCCATGCTTTATTTATATTTATCAAATAATGGTTTTATTACCTACATTTTAAAGATTATGTTCTTAGACTAATATTTTTAATTCTCGTGTACCTACTTAAATGCCTTTGACTTTTTTTAATGTAGCCATTAATGGTTTGTTTCTATTTGAGTGTTTTAATTTACGTGAACACGACCAATGTAGTATTCTTATTTTGGAATCGCAGTTTACTATCATAGTGTTCTTTTTTTTTAATGCGGCACCGTGTTTATTTTGACATTGCAAATGTTCAATACGCAAGGGCGTCGTGACCTTTGCATCAAGTGGACAATATTCTTTTGAGGTTGCCTAATGAAGCTCGTTTATTTTAAAATTGTTTCGATCGAAATTCATAGCTTCAGGTCAATATTAATTGCTACGAAATTAATTGTTAGTATCACATTTTCTTGCAAAAGTGTCTTCTCTAAGCTATTCGGATTACAAACATTAAACGGAAAGGTTAGGGTTTTCCTACCTATTCTAGCAACCGCGAGGGATTATACTAGAATAAGTGAGCTCACGGGGCTCAAACCTAATGACGTTGCTAACACTAACCCTAGTAAGAGCAGTGCTTCGCAGAATCCACCACCGGGTTAGAAATGCGACCCACTAAGAAGATCCGGCAAGAAACTCAGTGGACTGTGCCTATAGGTTAATTTACTCGCTAAAAGCCCTTCGTCGCAAGCGACGGGTTCGACGAGAACGATGACCGGATAGTTGAAAAAAAAAACTGAAGAAAAAAATTCCCAGTTTTTTTTTTAATTGCGCCATTTTCCATCCCAAAATGTTTGGTATAGATTAGATGTTTTGTAATACAAGTTGAGCTGTAACACTTCAATGGGGTGCGGCAAATAGCATAATGATAAATGTATTGAGTTTGCAATATTCGGTTAAAAACATCCAATAAATAAGGAATATTATGTATTGGCAGCTTGAAATACCTAAGTGTGTGATTAACCAAAAACGGTAAATTAAAGGAAAAAAAAATCGGTTGTCTGTAAAGTCGGTTTACTGACGATTGTTGAACGTGACAACGCCATAAGAAAATACTGATGGAATGGTTCCATTTTTCAATTATCGCAATTATCGTTGCTATAAACAATTGACACCACATTCACTTTTCACTGAACTTTATACTTGACGAAAACATGTAAATTTATTCTTGTATAGCAGCTGTCCACGCGCATGCATCGCTCTCTCAAGTAGGAGAGAGACAGATGTCGAACGCTACCGAACGCGGAGGCCGATTATGCCTCTTTGTCGCTCGTTGCGCGCTCTCGCTTGCACTTTAAGCCTTAAATGGAACGCCTCAGAGCGAGATAACGCCGCATGAGTCATGTTTTTTCGTGCGTGCAGCCGGCTCCATCGAATTATAAGACGCTGTCACGTCAAAAATACCTACTTGACGTTCGATTGTTCAACCGAATTTCCTTGTGATAAAGGCGACTATAATTAATTTATACAACGCTATTTCAAATTAATTGCTGCATCCATGTGGTTTATCTACGGTTATTAGGTCTTCCGTTCATGTTTTAATTGGTTATAAGAAGGACGTTTTGATAAATACGCTCACTGAGTTTCTCGCCGAATCTTCTCAGTGGGTCGCGTTTCCGATCCGGTGGTAGATTCTGCGAAGCACTGCTCTTGCTAGGGCCGGTGTTAGCAATACTCCGGTTTGAGCTCCATGCGCTCACCTACATGTTAGGGCGAAGCTGAAATAGGCCTCTGAAGGCTATCAGCATATAGAGAAAAAAAAAGAAGAAATACCTTTTAAAATTATGGGAAGTATCAATTTTCTTGGAGTCCACTGTCTCGCTTCACTTAAAGACCCCACGAGTCGTATTGAGTCTAGTCATTCTAGTCATTCTGGTGCCTCATGAGCGTGGAAGCAATCATATTGTTGTGTCTATGTGACTCTGTTAGTACTTCATTCCGGGGGAAGTTTTATCTACAGCAAACACAATAGTCGGAGCTTTTCCGAGAGTGTTCCAAGAGTTCCTTTCTCGATCCGTTCCGTTTGTGGTCCAAAATTCGAGATGCGGTTGGATCATTACATAATTGACAGTCGTATGAATCAGCGCGACATATAATCATTATATCATATGTATTGTATACGCATTCCGCGCGTACTGTACTCAAAACATTACATATAAAAAATTTAATGCACGTCGTGTTTATGCCAATTTTCGCAAGCCATAGTCTGCTTGGGAGTATCGGAGCCAGGGTTGCCAACCCCAGCATAGAGCAAAACTGTAGATATTCTTTAAAAAAAACTGTAGAAACCTGTAAATATCGAATTAAAAAACAGCATATCTACATCTTTATCTTTATATTATATTTTGTATAATTTAATGATAGTAATAAATAGAATACTTTGTAGGGAGGGTATTAAAAACAAGGAAAATCGTGTCATTATGAAAGTTTTAATTAAATGTCAAAATCAAAAGTCGCAATTATTCCAGTGCCCGCATGTTACATAATATTACTAGCTACTATTTCATTTTCAATTTGTAAGTCTTCTTGATTTTCCGTTTCATCTTTACTTTTGTTGAAATCGTACATATTTTTATTGAATTTTTTGAAATGGTCATTTGTTACATTGAGCTCGAAACAATTTTTAATTTATGACCTTTAATTACGGACTAATAAAATAAATGACGCTATCTTACACAAAAAAAAACTGTAGATTTCGATCTAAACTGAAAACTAAGAGAATTTCCGAAAAACTGTAGATCTACAGTTAAAACTGTACGGTTGGCAACAGTGACCGGAGCAGACATTTCGGCGGCAGCAGCGGAATTATGACTCCTTTCTCAACTAATTCGAATCGCGCATTGCCCCTGAAATCCACCTCTTGCCGGCCCCCGTTAGGAGGTCATCGTACCACCTAGTCAGGGGCAAGAGGTGGATGAGGAGTGCCGAAGACCGGGCTCAGTGGTGTTGATTGGGAGAGGCATATGTCCAGCAGTGGACGACTGGGGGTTGATGTTGATGATTACCACTGAAATAGCACTAAAATAGGAATAATACGCTAGAGACTTAGGAAAAGTCAAATATAAACTTCAGCATAAGTCGTCTTCATACAAATAAATAATAATAAAAGCATGGTTCACATGTGTTTTATATCTGACAAAATCAACCAACACTTATTGCTGCACTGACATACAGAGAGAGCTAAAAAAAAAGAACGTTTTTTGAAATAAAATTCAATTTGCTTTATACCATTTAAAAATAACTGAAAATTTCAATCAGTTTCCAAACACCCTTTAAAAATTATTAATTGTAATACCCCAATTACTCATGCTTCACATTCGAAGAAACAATCATTCTTTGAACAAAGCTCCTATAGCAATACCTGACGCTCAGCCACATAGCATATCGAGGCACGTTCTGACAAATAAAAGTAATAAAGATACCTACTCAGTGTATTGATCTGCCTTGAACCCGTCATGCACTGATAAATGTCATACAAGCATTCATCTTTCATAATACAGGCGATTCACCTGTACAGATAATTATCTCGAACCATTTGTTGCCGTTCAGAAACTTTTAAATGAATGTAAATCCAACGCAAAACTTGGATTATGTCGTCTAGTTGTGAATCTCGTCAACAAATAAACACTCCAAGTCATACCTAATTAGATATAGTAATATGTAATACACTATCGTCTTGCCAACTGGTTTTTCAAAGAGCAACGCTAATATCATTACCGTGTTTGTGCTCATGGAATTAGCAATCTTCACAAGTCTTAGATTCGATTATTGGCTATTAATAACTCTCAATTTCCTTGGTTTTTGTTTTGCTGGGGGCCTTTTTTGTACGTAATGTTTTGCAGAATCCGCGGGTTTTTTATATCAATACGTGAAGCAAAAATTTTGTATCCCTTTTTATGAAAATTGCGCGGACGGAGGAGTATGAAATTTCCCACACTTATAGAGAATATAGGGAAGGAATGCAGAATGTTAATATTTTTTTTAATTATGCATAAAGAATACCTACATTGAATCAATAAATAAAACATTACACACACTACCATGCATTTGACACACACACACATGCATACTATTTGCTTACTGTCAAACTTTTCTTATTGCTTATAGTCTGTGAAAAGTTGAGAATAGAATAAACATTGTTTGTCTTTATTAATATTTGTATAAAGTGTAGTCTTGGCAAAATCTGGGATTATAAAAGTAGAATGTCTTTGACAATAGAATCTTATTAGTGTACAAATTTATAATTTCGATTGCCAGGGAACTACTAGTAATGACTAAGACGCCCGGGATATCAAGTGGTTTCGCGTGATGCGACCTTGTCGGCGAGTTCGCGTATTGTGAATACGTGCGGTTACCAAAACCGTACGTACCTATTTCTACCATGAATCAATCGCGGTGCTTAAAAAAGAAAGGCTATAATTACAATACAATAGGAAATTTGAATTCATTTTTCGAAGCGACCGGTCAAAATAACTTTAAATATACATAAGCTTCGCAAGATCAGTGTTCTATGTAATTCTTGATAATAGTAAAAGACCTTCATTTCTAGTGTAGTTGAGACCTTTTTTAGCTTTATTAATTAGTTAGTTTACACAATGACCTCCCGCAAGAGAAAGAAAATGACAATCCATATATCCATAACATCCAGTTGCAAAAAACATAGCTTGTCGATTAAAAGACTCAATAAACTTGATACAATTTATTTGTTTTTTTTTTCCTTCTAATATTTTATTTGCGATATTTTTACGTGCGTTAACATAAATGATCATAATGGCGAATTGAACGGCCTTAAACGGAGCACGGATGATTTTGTTTAAATATTGGCGCAGGATTTTCATACATAATATCATCCGCTATCTTTCTACGTAGCGTTTTTATTAAATCCCCTTAATACGGCAACAACAAGACCAGTTAACAGCGATATTACGAGTATATAAGCTATAATATTGTATCAACTATATGTATATATGGGTATATATATTTACACTTACATATAGGAGGTATGTATTTGTATTTTAATTAACATTTCAATACACCACACCTTTGGCTGACTGATAGAGAATGCTTTAGGCATTAAGTTCGCGAATGTAAAAATAACATGGAGTGTAATATACTTATAAGCAAATACTATTATATACACGACAACTTAAACACCCAACATATTTATGCTCTGTAATTTTCTGAAGTACCTAAGCGCCCTCTCTAAATTTCCCCGATGATTTTTTTTTTTATTGCTTAGATGGGTGGACGAGCTCACAGCCCACCTGGTGTTAAGTGGTTGCTGGAGCCCATAGACATCTACAACGTCAATGCGCCACCCACCTTGAGATTTAAGTTCTAAGGTCTCAAGTATAGTTACAACGGCTGCCCCACCCTTCAAACCGAAACGCATTACTGCTTCACGGCAGAAATAGACGGGTCGGTGGTACCTACCCGTGCGGACTCACAAGAGGTCCTACCAACAGTATAATAGACGGGGCGGTGGTAAATAGACGGGGCGGTGGTAATAGACGGGGCGGTGGTATTATATGTTTTCATCAATTGTAACTTAAAGCTATTTATTCTCTTAAAAAATTCAATCGTTTCAGTAATTTCTTTACACTAATATTTATTATACTCACATTAACATGTCCACGCTATTTAAATGTATCGAAAAACAATGAGAAATCTTACTTTACAAACGCCGTACTATTGTCGAATTATACTGTTATCTTTAACTCACAATAGTTTGAAGGTTACGGAATAAGCAATGTGGTTTATCTCTATTCAAACGGGAAACGAATGAATGCACGTTCAAGGGTTTCGGTTTTTAGGTTAATCCAGTATTTTGACATTCTATAAATGACCAGCTCAAAATTTTTTGGTGAGGTCAATCGATTACTGGTACTCAAAAATAAATAAAATAAAAAAGCCCTTTATTCCATACAATTACATTTTTTTTTTTTGTATATTACTAAATATATATTATATGTATGGACGCCTCTCATGTAAAGGCCTCCTCCAAAGGTTTCCATTTTGTTTTGTCTTTGGCGACATAAATCCAGTGTGGTCCAGCAACTTCTCTAATATCATCCTCCCAACGCGTGTATGGTCTACCGACGCGCCGCTTGCCCTGTGGACCGTCCCATGCAGTTACTTTAGATGTCACTGTCATGTCATAATGCAACGTTAATTGGTTAGTTCATTACTGTGGTAAAAATAAAAGTTACCTACCGCTCGGAGGAGGGCTAACAAATGCCCGAGCACCCCCGAAGGAGGCCTAGTTAACAACCGCATGAGCACCACGAGTGGGTCTACTATCAGAATGACGGTGTTGGCTTTTTTCCTACCTAAGCTGATAGCCTTGAGAGGCTATATCAGCGTCGCCTTAACTAGTAGGTGAGCTCACGGGGCTCAAACCTGATGACGTTGCTAACACGAACCCTAGCAAGAGCAGTGCTTCGCAGAATCTACTATCGGATCGGAAACGCGACTCACTGAGAAGATCCGGCGAGAAACTCAGTGGGTTGTGTCTGTGGGTTAATTTACTCGTCGAGCTCTTCGTCGCAAGCGACGGGTTCGACGAGAACGGTGACCGGTGCTTGAGCACCGGTCACCGTTAGTGGATCGGGAGGATCCGAAATGACGTGTTTGGGGCGACGTCGACTGCTTTCCATTCTGTCCGCAGGATCGGGTATGTAGTTACCGGCGGCCACGATGAGAGGGTTCTCGTGTCGTGCCGCTTTATCGAAGTGGTGTTTTATGTAGAATTCTTTGGTGACTACGTCGAGTAGTTGACCTAGGATTTGGTTTCTGCTAACGTCAGCACTAGGAACATCCAACAACACTGAAAGTGTCTAGAGCACCTTTCCAAAACGAATAGTTGGTCCTGAAGCAAAACAATTTGATATTAGATTTTTTAATATTGAAGCGCTCCATATTCATATCATTATCCCGCTAGACATCGCTCATCTATCTGCTATAATTCATTTTGATCACACTGTCGATTTAATTATCTACACTCGATCAATACATCACTAAAATAGATCAGCGGCTCCGAAAACTCAGTTACCTGCGCCATCTAATAATAGTTTTAGATGTGTAGCTAAGTAGCTCGGTGAATACAATCAATAGACAATTGATATTCTAAATAGTTTCAATTAACGACCATTATAGACACATGAATGTCTCGGTAGCAAATGATAGTGATAATAAAATCATTTCTATTCACATTATTTATTTATATACTGCTGCACCCTTTTTTTAATCTTGAGAATATTGTAATAATGATTTTTTTTATTGCTTTGATGGGTGGACGTGCTCATAGCCCACCTGGTGTTAAGTAGTTACCAGAGTCCATAGACATCTATAACGTAAATGCGCCACCCACCTTGAGATATAAGTTTTAAGGTATCAAGTACAGTTATAATGGCTGCCCCACCCTTCAAACCGAAACGCATTACTCCTTCACGGCAGAAACAGGAAGGGCGGCAGTACCTACCCGTGCGGACTCACAAGAGGTCCTACTGCCAGTAATTACGCAAATTATAATTTTGCGGGTTTGATTTTTATTACACGATGTTATTCCTTCACCGTGGAAGTCAATCGTAAACATTTGTTGAGTACGTATTTCATTAGAAAAATTGGTACCCGCCTGCGGGATTCGAAAACCGTTGCATCGCTCAACACGAATGCACCGGACGTCTTATCTTTTAGGCCACGACGACGTCACGAATTAACAAATTATTTCGAAATTAAACTATGTGCGAACGGTTTTAATAGGCACTAGCTGATCCGGCAGACTTCGTAGTGCCTCAATCGATAAATAAAAGACCTAAACTTTTGTATAAAATAAACTTAAAACAAACAAAAGGAATCCGTCCGACGGGGGACACATCAAAGGAAAAACAAAATTGTTACTTTTATTTAATTCCGAGCATTTTCATATTTATTTACCTTTCAAGCCTTGTCTGGACTTCCACAAATAATTCAAGACCAAAATTACTCAAATCGGTCCAGCCGTTCTCGAGTTTTTAGCGAGACTAACGAACAGCAATTCATTTTTATATAGATAGATTTCCTGGATACCCGTTCGACATATAAACACGTGCGGCATAAATCTTCGTTTAAATATTAAAACAGCATATGGTTCAATTCAAAATAAACTTTCTTCGAAGGAAATGTTTATTGATTGATACAGAATTCGCGTAATCTCCGTAATGCAGCGCGTATATTAATTCTAGCAAGCTCTGACAGGAAATTATGTTTTCAAAGGAATATCTAGTTGGCATTAGCTCTCGATAGTGCAGAGAGGTGTTCATAGCGGATATAAATGAGCGAAAATCTTGAAACGATGGCGGACAAAGAGAACAAAATGGACAAATTAAAGAAGAACTTCATAAGAATCCAAGGTAAAATACAAGATAGAATGGATGATATACACGATCAAGTACAGAACAGAATAGAGAGATCGAAAATTTCACGATTCGTGTCACATATATCTTCGGAAGAGAGAAGTTCAGTAGAAGATAATCAAGAAGAAAAAGAAGACGGTGCTTATACTGAATGCGTAGAAGTTCGAGAAAACACGAGTAGAATTCCACATGTTGTTGTAGATGAGCCTCCTGGTACGAACCAAGATCCTAAGGATATCTGTAAGCACTTTATATGTATTGAAAAGGAAAATGTTCTGTACAAGAAGAGAAGTAAATCAGTCACAAATCTGTCATATGACGATGAATCAAACGATTACAGTTCCACAGACTCCTGCGTCTCCTGTTTATCATCTAGCGATGAAAGGTATATACTGATTATCATATATCATGACTACTATTATTTTAAGAGTTCTTACTACGATCTACTAAGAAATTATATTCCAGTAAACCTTAAAATTGTAACAAGAATCACTTAAAAATAGTATTTATAATATAATGTATGTAAGCGTTTCAATATCATATTTGTAATCGGAAGATCATTACTATATAATGTAATGTATTATATGTTGGCAGATTTGTCCTTGCTCATCACCAATGTAGTCACCAATAGACACGAATTATTGTTTCTAGTGTATTAAAAACAAATATACTTAGTTGAACGAATTGTGAATGTCATTTTTGTAATGAGCATTAAGAATTTTGAATGAAGTTTTTTTTTTTATTATTGCCCTGTTAGGCAGACGAGCATACGGCCCACCTGATGGTGAGTGGTTACCGTCGCCCATGGACTTCAGCAATGCCAGAGGCAGAGCCAAGCCGCTGCCTACCGCTTAATACTCTCCACAAGCCTCGTTTGAAGAAGGACATGTCATAGCGCTCGGGAAACACCGTGGAGGGGAGCTCATTCCATAGCCGGATGGTACGTGGCAAGAAAGACCTCTGGAAACGCACTGTCGATGCAGTTAACAGCGTCGTCATTTAATTTTTTAACGTTTCTTAAAATCAGACCAACGGAACTGCGACCAAGGGCAGGCAGTTTGCCAGGGCCCCACCCGGACTTGCAAACAGCCTTCAATTCATGCACTGAGCTCATCGAGAAAATCGGTAACCGCTTCCCGAAGCTCAAAAGCAGAGGGGACCGAATTCACAGGGTACTCGCAACAGAATTGGTTTTACTAAGACGTTGTTTGGTGTTTGTTTAACAGCATGTGTGTTTTTGATCACTAATGTTTAATCTATAGCGATGTGGGATTACAGTTTTTTAGTGTCCGCTGATCTAATAATATGTAAATATTTGGCTGCTCATAACAGGTGCTTCCTTGTGCTCTGTACGTTTCTTGTTTAGGTTGCTTTCGGTGCCGGAGATGGATAATTTTGGTCGGTCTTGAATATATTCTAAGTCTCATTTTTTTTCCCTGTTTGCTGGTAACCTAGGGGGCTATCAGGTAGGTGGGCTTAAAGGCTCAACCTGAGAAAATTAGGTAACACTAGGCCTAGCAAGAGCAATGCTTCGCAGAATTTACCACCGGATCGGGATCGCGACCCACTGAGAAGATCCGGCGACAAACTCAGTGGGCTGTGTCTATGGGTTAGTTCACTCGTCGAACTCTTGAAGAACGGTGACCGGTGCTTGAGGGGCCTAAAAGCACCAAGAGTGAATCCCGGGGGATACGACAATACCTCTTTCAGACGACAACGTCTTTGTGTTGCCCAGGGGCCAGGGTTGGATTAGTAATTAGTGGCGGTCATGATAAGAGGGTTATCGTGTCGCGCCGTATTTTTCAAATATCATAATTCGAAGCACGTTTTGGGGCCAAAATGCACTGATTGGTTTTGGGTTTTGTTTATCAGTTTGACACTAGAATAGCGGTTCGATCTAGCGCCTTATTCGTATTGTATTAGCGTTTTTATTTAACAGTTCACTCTTATTGCCACTGGTCTTTTCGTTTCTAAAGTCAAGGAAGGTTTAAGCTAAGTATGGGCCCTGTGAAGACGTCACGATCATTAGCGTAATAGCGTCAAAACCAGAATGCAATAAACAGTATACATTCGCGTCATTAGCTTTGATTAAATGGAAAGCAATGGTAAACGTAGTTTTCAAATAATACATGTGCATTTCAAGGAAACTAAGTCAGTCCGTGACCACAAAACCTGTAAACTATTCGAAAAGTATGAAATAATATAAAAGAAAATTAAAAATGCGGAATTAAAAAGTAAAAATTGTTATAATTATGTATCCCGATGCCGAAGTAAATGCTAAAGCTATTTACGTTTAAATTATAATTATGTATTACATATTCGCTTTTATCAAATCAATATCACTACATAGTATAAAACAAAGTCGCTTTCTCTGTCCCTATATCTTTCTGTCCCTATGTATGCTTAAATCTTTAAAACTACGCAACGGATTTTGATGCGATTTTTTTTAATAGATATAGTGATTGAAGAGGAAGGTTTATATCTATAATAACATCCATTAAATAGTGGAGAAATCAATAATAAATTACAGTTTCCGAAGCGAAGCGAGGGCGGGTCGCTAGTAATCATATAATCAATCAACCGGAGATGGGTTGAACCCGTGAGCTCACCTACCCGTCCGGAGCTTAGCCGGAATATCCCTCAGGCTGACAGCGAACTATATAGTTGGGGAAAAACTCAATATCTTATGCATATTTGAGGCCGTCAGCGCAAAAGTGGCATAAGCTTACCATAGTTAGTAGTATCATCATCATTATTTCGTATTACCCTCTGCTGAGGTGTAGGGCTCGAATCAAATTTTTCCATTTACATCTTGGGCAGTCTGTTCTAGCTGCTCCAACGTCATGCCCAAGACCCCTAGCTCCTGCTCCACCGAGCGACGCCAAGTTAGTTAGTATGGAGATAAAAAAAAAAGTAAAGTTTGAATTTACTTTTACACTGCTTTGAATTGTAGGCAAAAACAATAAGCGCAAAAACAATGCTTATAAATCCATAATAAAATGTAATCTATGAGTGAAATTAAGGATTAGTGTAGGGTTTTGCATCAAAAATTATTATGTTTTAAATAAATTGCAATATAATAATAAGTACGAATATAAAAAAATCTGGGTTAAGCCACTTTAGCGCTCACGGCCTTATTTGTAAAAAGCATAACTATAAGACGTCGAATAAAAACAATTTGCTGTAACATTAAAATCATAGTACTATGTGCATTAGCAATAAAAAATCGACAGCAATGTTATAAACGAGTGTCTTCCGATTTCATTGATTTTATTCGCTGAAATAGTGTTTTTTTATTACGGACTTTACTAATAAAGTGTTGGTTAAAATGTCTAAATCTCAAGAATGTGAGCAGATGTTGGTTATATAGCGATGCGAATATAGTGCGTATCTTTTTCGATACTGGGTCACGACGGTTTATATGGAGCCGAAAATGTTACCTACGTCTCTCTAACTCACACAGACACACACTAAGATCTTTTGAGGCTTTTTTGGGTCAGGGCATATTTCACAACGTCATCGTTGCGGCTTTTTTGCTGGCTCCGAAGGTAATTTGTGTTTTTTTTCTTTGCCTACCTATTCTAGTAAGCTTGAGGGGTTATTCTAGATTCACCGAATTAGTAGGTGAGCTCAGGGGGCTCAGAGCGGGAGTGTTGCTATCACTGACCCTAGCAAGAGCAGTGCTTCGCAGAATCTACCACCGGATCGGAAACGCGACCCACTGAGAAGATCCGGCGAGAAACTCAGTGGCCTGTGTCTGAGGGTTAATTTACTCGCCGAGCCCTTCGTCGCAAGCGACGGGTTCGACGAAGACGGTGACCGGTGCTTGAGGTACCTAAAAGCATCGTTAATGGGTCGTGAGGATGCGTAATGACGTGCTTAGGGCGACGTCGACTGTTTACCATTCGGTCCACAGGATCGGGCAGGCTGAGGTATATTTCTTTTGAAAAAGAACATGGTATTAATACGACTCAATCAAGCGGTGTATTAAAATGTCGCAGATATAGGGTCGCTTGGCTCTGTCCCTGGAATTGCTTATGTCCACGGACGACGGTAACGACAGCCATCAAGCAGGCCGTTCTTACTGGTGGTAGGACCTCTTGTGAGTCCGCGCGGGTATGTACCACCATCCTGCCTCTTTCTGCCGTGAAGCAGTAATGCGTTTCGGTTTGAAGGCTAGGGCAGCCATTGTAAGTATACCGAGATCATAGAACTTATATCTCAAGGCGTGTGGCGTATTTACGTTATAGATGTCTATGGGCTCCAGTAATCACTTGACATCAGGTGGGCTGTGAGCTCGTCCACCCATCAAAGCAATAAAAAAAGGCCGTATGATCGTCTGCCTACATAAATAATATTTAATACTAGTTATTCCCCTATTCATCTGTGTAAGGTTGCTTATAACCAACATAATTGTGAATCCAAATGTGCTTGTCAAATGTTATAACAGTTAATTTAAAAAAAAAAAGTGTATGTGCTAATATAAATCTTAATCTATTGTATGTATTTATATATGAGTATATTTAAATATATCTTAATATTTTTGTGTGTGTTTTATAGCAAATACCGACTTTGAACTGCGGCTTCACTCGCGTGTGTATAATAAAAGTTACCACTCGGTAAAAGTTTTTCTGGATGGAAAGCAACCTTATATTCTTTTTCTCTGACAACGTGTAGTTAATACGTGAAATCGTAACAAACACACGCTCTCGTTTAAAATATTAGTATAGATTATTACAATTAGTTACATAAATCTTGTGAGTCCTCCTCTGATGAGTCTTGTGTTGTTAGGACCTCTTGTGAGTCCGCACGGGTAGGTAGCACCACCGCGCCTATTTCTGCCATGAAGCAGTAATGCGTTTCGGTTTGAAGGCTGGGGCAGCCGTTGTAACTATACTGAGACCTTAGAACTTATATCTCAAGACGGGTGGCGCATTTACGTTGTAGATGTCTATGGGCTCCAGTAACCGCTTAACACCAGGTGGGCTGTGAGCTCGTCCAGCCATCTAAGCCATAAAAAATAATAATAACATGTCTTATCTTTGTTATTTACGGACTCTTATTAAAATCTTGTATACTTTTAAACTACCTTACATAGTCAGTGATTATGTGGCGTCCTGCCTATGTCTGTCGCGAAGCAGTAATGGTTTCAAGTTTGAAGATAGCCATTGTGAGTTGACGGCGTTAATACTACATGCGTATGGGCCCCAATAAAGGCTTAAAACCAGGCGGGCCGTGAGCTCGTGCGTTCGCCCAATGAGAAGCAGAATTGGTAGGCAGCGTCTTGGCTCTGCCCCTGGCATTGCTGAGGTCCATGAGCGACGGTTACCACTCACCATCAGGTGGGCCGTATGCTCGTCTGCCTATAAGGCGTTTAAAAAAAACTTTTTCTAAAAATACAAACTATGCGTTAAGTATATCTTTAGTAGAAATTTGTTTTTTACTAGGTTTTCGCAAAACTTAGAAATAAGTAAAATTAATTTTACGATTAAATCTCGTCTTTACTGGTTTTTACGTTTCCTTTACAATCTTGTTTTGTTTTCTTTGTCTTAATTTAATATTAGTTAACGATATTTTTATCTTAAGCACAAACGCTCTTAAGCAAGATGTGTTCACACCCAAAAGGGTGAATTCTATAATGTATTATTTTATGTAAATAAGTTCAATGTTTATGTGTGCAGTTTTCATCCAGTTGTGTGAATTAGTTCCGTGCCCACGGAAACTGTAAACTGCAAAATTAGTTTTAATAACTTTCAATTAATTAATTTTAATTTAAAAAACAATCTATTCTCCAGTTTAGTTTTTCGTATGATAAATAACTAAAATTTTTACTATTCTTTTCTTATTGCTTACGAACTCGCAGTCCACCTAATGTTAAGTGGTTATCGGAGCTGATAGACATCTACAACGTAAATGCTGCCACCTACCTTGAGATGTGAGTTTTAAGGTCTCAGTTTTTACAGTACAACGGCTGCCGCACCCTTCAAACCGAAACACTTTATTTCACGGCTCAAAAAAGGCAAAGTGGTGGTATCTACCCTTGCGGACTCAAAAGACGTTCTACCACCAGTAAAAACACTTATAACAATAGTTAATAGACTAAAATAACAGGACATAAGACTGCTATTGTTTCAATTTAGAGTATAATTTCCCGGTGAAGTATATAAATATACTAGCTGTACTCGTCCGCTTCGCTGGGCATTTAAAATTAACATTATTATTTCTCACCCCCACAAAGATTCTCATCACTAACGCCCCCGCAACTGGTGTAGGGAGTCCAACACTCATATAAATACTAGCCTATCCATTAAGTACATGTATTTTCTACATGGACACCAAGTTTCAAGTCAATCGGATGCATGGTTCAGTAGTTATAACGGAACATCGGTAAAACCACTAGATTTATTTAATAGTATATAGATATAGGTGATGATCCATTTAATTTTGTTTGCAGTACCTGCTCAAAAATACTAGGATAAACGATGTGAACAAGAGGCTCAAAGCACAAATATGGAGTTCAGTGGTGACTATAGTATTAGTCGAAGCCAAAAACCTCTCGGCCATGGACCTTGATACAAGGTCGAGTGACCCTTATTGTAAGTTTAGGTAAGGTGTATTTTAGTTTCGTAGATCTAGATTCGGAATTTTAAGGATCGTGTCTTAGCACGGTTGTAATTTTAAGGTATTGCATAGCTTTTATCGCGGGCTTTGAGCGCGGCGACCGAATCAAGAAATTCCGTAACGAAAATAAAATCTAACACCCCCACTCCGCCTACCATGTAGCTCGCATTCAATACACACGTTGCGCTTGAGTGTTTGTGAATAAGCGCGCGGCGTGACGTCCCACTGCATGCGCACCATAAAAGGTCTGCCCATCTCTCTCTAGCGCGGTCTAGTTTATCAGTGTGAAGGGGACAGTTAATGTTTTGCTTTTGTTAATGTTTATAAATGTAGCGTGGTCTTATTTTATTATTGTTTTAATATTAAATTATTATTGTCTACTTATAACTGCATAAGTAGATAAAAAATGCTATGCAATAGCTTTACCGCGGCAGTTCCCGAGTGCCACGCGTGTTTTTTTTTAAATAACATACGAAGCAGTGCCCGTCCAAAAATCGACCATATTTACTGACACCTCAAGGCTTAGATTCGTTTACGTTTTGCATTTTCGTATTGACATTGACACAAGCTATCGAAATAAAGTAGCTACCACTAAAGCCTTTCAATAGCAGAGGAGAAATCGGAAACTATTTTAAATAATGCTAGCGGACCCGATAGACGTTGTCCCGCAAAAAATCATTCAAGTCGATCCAGCCGTTTAGTTGTAGTATAGATAAATAACCTAGATACCGACTGCAGCGCCATCTGCCGGGCTGATTTGTGAATCTAAGCCTACCAGGGTGCCACACAAACGCATACAAAAAAAAAACCATTTAAATCGGTCCAGCCGTTTAGGAGGAGTTCAGTGACAAACACACGCACAGAAGAAATTTAAATATATATATAAAGATGTCTTTTTTAAACAAATAATTCTTCACCTAAACTCTATGAGGCTTAATATGGTATTGTCATTCCGAAAAATATTTTAATTGATTGAAAGGTCTGTGAGGAGTACATCGCAAAGAGATTTTAGTTTATATTCACATGGGCCAGTCTCTTTGCGCTTAGTGCGAGTTTTTTAACATTCTTGATCACGTAAAAGTTAACTCAAAGTATGCAGTTGGAACAGCGCCCCTAGCGGCAAACGTAGGCAAACGTTCCAACTTCATACGAATTTGAGTTAACTTTTACGTTATCGAGAACGTTAAAAAACTCGCATTAAGCACACTGGTAGCTCTTTTCGATATATAAGATATATTCAAAATTCACCAATTCATCTGACTGTAATACTTTTTAGATTGATCTAACATTTTAGGTTAGGTAACGAAAAATACAAGAGTAAAGTGGTGTGGAAAACGCTACATCCGTCGTGGCTGGAGCAATTCGATTTACATTTGTACGACGACCAGGAACAAGTTCTGGAAGTGACCGTATGGGACAAGGATAAGCAGACCAAAGACGATTTTTTAGGGCGGTGAGTACTCATCGCTACATAGTATAAAACAAAGTCGCTTTCTCTGTCCCTATATTTGTCTGTCCCTTATGTATGCTTAAATCTTTAAAACTACGCAACGGATTTTGATGCGGTTTTTTTTAATAGATGGAGTGATTGAAGAGGAAGGTTTATATGTTTAATAACATCCATTAAATAGTGGAGAAATCAATAATAAATTACAGTTTCCGAAGCGAAGCGAGGGCGGGTCGCTAGTTTTAAAAGAATCGATGTAATTATTACACATACGATTTAAAATCGAATCTATTAAACATGCATACTGTCATCAGCTTTTAAGTATTTGAATCATAAAGTTATTGGTTATGTATATAAACATTTAGTTAAATGTTCACGAAGGCCTACGTTTACTCACTCGTGTTCACGTTCGGCGAATATACGTATGTATATTTTTATTTGTAAATGATGTATCGTGGAAAAAAAATGGAAGTGAAATGATTTTTTGTTATGCTTAGATGGATGGACGAGCTCACAGCCCACCTAGTGTTAAGTGGTTCCTGAAGCCCATATACATCTACAACGTAAATGCCGGCACCCACCTTGACATATGAGTTCTAAGGCCTCAGTATAGTTACAACGACTGCCCCACCCTTCAAACCGAAACGCATTACTGCTTCACGGCAGAAATAGGCAGGGCGGTGGTCCCTACCCGCGCAGACTCGCAAGAGGTCCTGCAACCAATAGGAAAACTGTAAGTATTATATAATCGGAAATAATATAATGAAACTAAAAAATGGGAGATCTTATCGTAAATTTAGTACTAATTAGGTCTTTCTACGCCCTGTTTAGAAGGTTACTTTTGTTTAGATGCACAATAGACTTATCGAAATTGGAAAGGGAGAAGACTCACAGTATGTGGAAGGAACTGGAAGATGGAAACGGACAAATCTTTCTATTGTTAACGATAAGCGGGACAACGCAGTCCGAAACAATAACCGATTTGACGAGCTACAAGGAAAATCCACGGGACCTGGAAATCATCGAACGTAGATATGTAAGTACTGCCCTTAAATCAGAACTATACTTAATATTATAAAGCTGAATAGTTTGTTTGTTTGAACCCGTAATCTCAGGAGCTACTGGTCCGATTTGAAAAATTCTTTCATTATTAGATAGCCCGCTTATTGAAGAAGGCTTTAAAACATCACGCTAAGACGAAGCGGAGCACCAATAAAGAATGTTTCAAAATCGGGTTTTTTTTTTCCTTTTAAGAGCTTCCGCTGCGTACGCTGCAGAAACGGTTAAAGTTTCTCTAAAATAATGTATGACAGAATTGTTCCCCTTTAAAAGATCTAGAAAAAAGTCCGCGACAGCATATGTCTATATGTTAAGGTTGGCTCACTATAACGTTTTTTATGCTAACCAAATTTGTCCTAAAATGAAGCATTATTTGTGAACTATTCCACTCGGACGAAGTCGCTGGCAAAAGCTAGTTTCATATAACCTAAAAAAAAAATTTACAATTGCTTTTTTTTATATTTTATGACCTGGTGACAGAGACCTTTAGGTCATATCTTATTTATTGACAATTGCACTACAGACGTGGTACAGATTAAACGAAACATCAGCTGGGGTCGGTTGGCTGTGCGTCAAGGTGTACGGTGCCAAAGGTCTGGCTGCAGCCGATCTGGGCGGGAAATCCGACCCGTTCTGCGTATTGGAGCTTGGTAATGCGAGACTCCAGACACATACCGAATACAAGACCTTGACACCGAATTGGATGAAGATATTCACTTTGTAAGTTTCTTTCCCGGTGATAGATATTTTTATTTATTTATTTATTTATGTACACAGAAAAAAGAAAACATAGTAAAGAGTAATAGGAAAATTATGTACAAAGGCGCTGCTTATTTCTTTAAGAAATCTCTTCCAGCAGGTTGATGAGAGATAGAATTGTTTGACTTTGTATTTAAAAACAGAAACAGACTTGCAAACTCGGATGTCAGCCGGCAACGAATTCCAGTCTGACTGCGTGCACAGATTTAAAATTGACAATCTAAATGTATTTTTTTTTAATATAGTCGTTCTCTTTAATTACGGTTAGCGTGGTATGGACATGTGATGCGTAGAGAGAAGATGCATGTGACCAGGAGATGTATGGAAATGGTAGTGCAAGGTAGAGGGGGAAGAGGTCGACCGAAGAAGACATGGATGGAGTGTGTGAATGACGATATGAGAGAGAGGAGTAAGTGTTGAGATGACGGCTAATAGAAGAGAATGGAAGAAAAAAAGTAGTTGTGTCGACCCCACCTAGTGGGATAAGGTGGAGAAAAAGAAGAAGAAGATAGTTGTTTGTTTTTATTTGGTATTTAATGATAAAAGTGGGTATAGAAGAGAATAAACTCACCCAGAAGGATTCCGAAGACCGGGCAAAGTGGAGGAGTTTAAGTAGGAAAGAGAACCTTGACCCTAGTTAGACCAGGAAAACGCTAGGAAGAAGAAGATAGTAGCCTAGTTTTTTAGTCATAACTTCATTTATTATTACTTCTCCATCTCAATCATATCACTCTAGACAGAGTGCTCCTAATCGCCATATAGTATTAGTAGTTACCGTCGCTCATGGACATCAGCAATGAGAGCCAAGCCGCTCCATACGCCTGGTTTGAAGAAGGACATGTCATAGCGCTCGGAAAACACCGTGGAGGGGAGCTCATCCCAAAGCTGGATGGGACGTGGCAAAAATGATCTCTGGAAACGCACTGTGGATGACCGCAGTGGCTCCAGGTAGTATGGATGAACTCTACTCCAATGGCGGGCGATGGTAAAAACGAGATGATAGTATCGTCTCAAACAATTCCAAAGAGCACTCGTGATTGTCAACAATTAATATCCTAATTTCCTACTAAAGAACCCTCACAATTTCTGCTAAGATTGAAGGTATATTTAAAAAATTCCAGCACGGTAAAAGACATAAGCTCGATATTGGAATTGACCGTGTATGACGAGGATCACGACCACAAAGTCGAGTTTCTAGGTAAACTGGCCATACCGCTTTTGAACATAAGGAACGGTGAGAAGAGATGGTACGCTCTGAAGGACAAGAAGATGAGGGCGCGAGCGAAAGGAAACTACCCTCAGATATTACTGGAGATGCTGGTCGTATGGAATCCGGTACGTGAATAGATTAGATGCATTTTCTTTGTCTATTTCTATTCCATAATGAAATCAGTACTTCACCGTGAAATAGTACAATGATAATAAAATAAAATAAAAGATTAGGTCGTAAAAGTGTTCTTAATTATATCTAAGCCTCGCAAAAACAGAGGAAAATACTTAAGGGACATGTTGGTAAGAATTCGTTATGCAAGCAATGTAATACAAATAGGTCGTAAGACTTCATGTTACATTGCGGCTTCCCGAAATACTCCATGATGACCTGGAGCTTGACTCAGTCAGTAAGTATCTACAGTCGGCATCGTTGCGCTACTTTCAGAAGGCGGCACATCATAAAAACCCTCTTGCCGTGGCCGCCGGTAATTACATACCCGAACCGGTGGACTGAATGATAAACAGTCGATGTCGCCCTAAACACGTTATTACGGATCCTCCAGATCCATTAACGGTGCTTTTAGGTACCACAAGCACCGGTCACCGTCCTCGCCGAACCCGTCGCTTGCGAAGAAAGGCTCGACGAGTAAATTAATCCATAGACACAGCCCACTGTGTTTCTCGCCGGATCTTCTCAGTGGATCGCGTTTCTGATCCGCTGGTAGATTCAGTGAAGCACTATCTTGCTAGGGCCAGTGTTAGCAAGTCTCCGTGAGCTCCCCTACCAGCCCGCGCGTAATTGGAATATCCTTTTAGGCTGCCAACGATTAGGTAGGCGAAACAAATAATTAAAAACTATTATTACAGCTAAAAGGCGCGATCCGGGTTGTGAATCCAAAAGAGCCAAAGTACATGCACCAAGAGGCCAAATTCAAGAGGCAGTTGTTCATAAGAAATGTTATGAGGCTGAAGGCCATTATTATGTGGTTCATTGAAGTCGGCAAGATATTGCAGTAAGTCATCATGATCTAAAATAACCAACTAACTTATTCACTTACGAAGGACTTAGTGTTTTTTTAGGTCTGTAAGATGTTAGACTTTTGAATTTTGACCCAAAAGTAACATAAAAAAAAGAATGTTGGTATCTATTTTTGGAATTTTTATTGCCCTTGTAGGCAGACGCGCATACGGTCCATCTGAAGGTGAGTGGTTACGGTTGCTCATGGACCTAAGCAATGCCAAAGGCAAAGCCAAGCCGCTGTTTACCATTTAGTACTCTCTGTAAGCCTCATTTGAAGAAGGACATGTCATAGCGCTCGGGAAACACCGTGGAGGGGAGCTCATCCCAAAGCCGGATGGTGCCAAAAATACCGAAACGCGCACTGCGAGTCAACACAGCGATTCTAGAATCAATAAAATATATCTTATTTCAATATTTGTTATAAATAAAAATGTTCGTGTTCCGTTTTGTCCTTAGATACTAAATCAACTATCTGGTTAAAACTTGCCACAGTTGTTATTGGTATTCTGGTTCTCACAGTACCACTGACGACAGATGGCGCGCAAGTAGCTTTAACTCTTTGCGGTACTAAGACTAAACTATATGTGGACTTTGAACCTTAAGGTAATGGCGTAGCGCGGGTGTCAGCCGCCCTGGGCGAAAGACAATTTTGCCGCCCTTTTATTTAAGTATTTCACTTTAATGTATACTATACATCAATTCTAGAATGTTTTTTGGCCAGAGCATGAATCCCCGCGAGTCAGTATAGACGGTGTTGCCAGCTCAATGGGTCTAAATTTGTACTTGCAATAAAAATATGAAATGGTTTAAATATTTTTATTATTTATTGTGAAATTTTGCCGCCCCCTAAAAAGTGCTCGCCCCCACCACGCTACGCCACTGCCTTAAGGGTAACCTCTTAAGGTTCAAGTTCAAATGGTTTTCATACAAAACGAGCGATAATCCGTGGCTTTATTCTTGCAGGGATTGTTTTGAATGGGAATCAAGGATCCGATCGTTTCTGGGCCTCCTCGCTTGGCTAGCTTTTTGTTATTATTACGAAATGTGGATGCTTCCCTTCATGCTGCTCATGTTCTTCGCTAGGAACTGGCTTGTTTATAGATTGACAGGTACGTATACCAAATAATGATGATTGGATTCTTGTCACTTGGGTAACTTAAACAAAAAACAACACCCTCTATAGTCGTTAAAAAAATCAGTAATATTTACGACTCAACGGATTCGGTACTCAAATTGTTATACCTAAACGAATGGTGGGGGATTTAATAATAGTCAAACAAGTTAAGAATTGAACATTATACATATATGTCAGAACAGTTTAGTATAATCTGTGTAATCTATGATTTCAATGTCAGTTGGGACTTTTTGGCGGGAACGCGAGGAGTGAAGTTGTGCGATTTGTTTTATTTTGTCTATTTAGTGTTTCTTCGGGTTTAAATGTGTAATAACGGTGGTTTATTAACTGTTTAATATCTGTGAAAGTGCACAAATGTGGGAAAATGAAACAAAGCCGCTAGACGTAACGACTTCTCGAGATCCTCCAAAAAGTCCAATGAAAAAATCTCAATAAATGACTACCGTTTTACTGAGATAATATTTCATCCCATATCATCTCATTTCATTTAATTTCATCCCAGTTGATTAATGGCTCAAATTAATCATCTTCATTTCATTTCACGCCATATTATCATTTTTCATAGAATTAAAAATTAAAATAAGACATGACTTAAAGGTCTTAGTTACCAGGTCATAAAATCGCATAAAAAAAGTCAAAAGACGTTCCGAGATTAAGTCTAGAAATTAAATTAATTATGGACACTTGAGGAAGTATTCCTTTATTCTACTACGCCATCCCACATATATTATTATGTATTTGCATTTTGTTTATTTTTAAAGATACATTTTGTTTTTTTAGTTCAGCTAAAACGTTCGTTAAGACGCTTCCGATGCGACCCGAGAGGATATCTCGCGGAAATGTTCTGTAGTGAGTTTGGTGTTGTGGTCTTCTTGGAGAAACATTGTTGTCAAAATAACCAGTTGTGCTTTGCATGGTCGGTGTGCAGTCTCCTCCTCCTCAAGTCGTGTTCCTCATGTCTGAGGGTCGTGACCACCATCACCCATGAGCTTCAATCTTAGGATCTTTTTCCACTTTCCCCTGTCCACGGCGTCATGCAGCGCGCTGTACACTGTACTGTCCAAAGCGGTGCGGATCTGATCGGACCAACGAGTCGGGTTGCGGCCTCTAGATCTGTTGCCTTCAACTTTCCCTGTGNAAATTTCAAAACGGCAGACATGGTCAAATGGATTTAAAATCCGTCAAAATCGGTACCTGTCCTACCTGAGCGCTCGGCGCGTCGACCACTTTGAGCTTAGTGAGTCCCCACCTCATGCATGGTAGGTATAGGGGTCTCAATGTACGAAAATTCAGGTCTGGTCAAATACATACAGGTAGATCCCACGGGCTCTCGGGCTACAATATCTTATGCATATTTGAGGCCGTCAGCGCAAAAGTGGCCTAAGCTTACCATAGTTAGTAGTATCATCATCATCATCATCATTCTTTCGTATTACCCTCTGCTGGAGTGTAGGGCTCGAATCAAATTTTTCCATTTACATCTTGGGCAGTCTGTTCTAGCTGCTCCCACGTCATGCCCAAGACCCCTAGCTCCTGCTCCACCGAGCGACGCCAAGTTAGTTAATATGGAGATAAAGGCAAAAACAATACGCGCAAAAATAATGTTTATAAAGCCACAATAAAATGTAATCTATGGGTGAAATTAAAGATTAATACTTATAGGGTTTCGCATTAAATTTTGGTCTTGAATTATTTGTGAAAAGTCCAGAGGAGGTTTAAAAGGTAGATAAATTAGAAAATGCTCGGAATAAAATTAAAATAACAATTTTGTTTTCTCTTTGATGTGTCCCCCGTCGGACGGATTCCTTTTGTTTGTTTTAAGTTTATTTTATACAAAAGTTTAGGTCTTTTATTTATAGATTGAGGCACTACGAAGTCTGCCGGGTCAGCTAGTATATAATAAGTACGAATATGAAAAATTATGGGTTAAGCCACTTTAGCGCTCACGGCCTTATTTGTAAAAAGCATCACTATAAGACGTCGAATAAAAACAATTTGCTGTAACATTAAAATTTCATAGTAATATGTGCATTAGTAATAAAAAATCGACAGCAATGTTATAAACGATTGTCTTCTGATTTCATTGATTTTATTCGCTGAAATAGTGTTTTTTTATTACGGACTTTACTAATAAAGTGTTGGTTAAAATGTCTAAATCTCAAGAATGTGAGCAGATGTTGGTTATATAGCGATGCGAATATAGTGCGTTTCTTTTTCGATACTGGGTCACGACGGTTTATATGGAGCCGAAAATGCTACCTACGTCTCTCTAACTCACACAGACACACACTAAGATCTTTTGAGGCTTTTTTGGGTCAGGGCATATTTCACAACGTCATCGTTGCGGCTTTTTTGCTGGCTCCGAAGGCAATTTGTGTTTTTTTTCTTTTCCTACCTATTCTAGTAAGCTTGAGGGGTTATTCTAGATTCACTGAACTAGTAGGTGAGCTCACGGGGCTCAAACCGGGAGTATTGTTATCACTGGCCCTAGCAAGAGCAGTGCTCCGCAGAATCTACCACCGGATCAGAAACGCGACCCACTAAGAAGATCCGGCGAGAAACTTAGTGGGCTGTGCCTATGGGTTAATTTACTTGTCGAGCCCTTCGTCGGAAGCGACGGGTTCGGCGAGGACGATGGCCGGTGCTTGAGGTACCTAAAAGCACCGTTAATGGATCGGGAGGATCCGTAATGACGTGCTTAGGGCGACGTCGACTGTTTACCATTCGGTCCACAGGATCGGGCAGGCTGGTATATTTCTCTTGAAAAAGAACATGGTATTAACACGACTCAATCAAGCGGTGTATTAAAATGTCGCAGATATAGGGTCGCTTGGCTCTGTCTCTGGAATTGCTTATGTCCACGGGCGACAGTAACGACAGCCATCAAGCAGGCCGTTCGTATTGGTGGTAGGACCTCTTGTGAGTCCGCGCGGGTATGTACCACCATCCTGCCTATTTCTGCCGTGAAGCAGTAATGCTTTTCGGTTTGAAGGGCGGGGCAGCCATTGTAATTATACCGAGATCATAGAACTTATATGTATATTAAGGTGGGTGGCGCATTTACGTTGTAGATGTCTATGGGCTCCAGTAACCACTTAACACCAGTTGGGCTGTGAGTTCGTCCACCCATCAAAGCAATAAAAAAAGGCCGTATGATCGTCTGCCTACATAAATAATATTTAATACTAGTTATTCCCCTATTCAACTGTGTAAGGTTGCTTATAACCAACATAATTGTGAATCCAAATGTGCTTGTCAAATGTTATAACAGTTAATTAAAAAAAAAATTGTGTATGTGCTAATATAAATCTTAATCTATTGTATGTATTTATATATGAGTATATTTAAAATATCATAATATTTTTGTGTGTGTTTTATAGCAAATACCGACTTTGAACTGCGGCTTCACTCGCGCGTGTATAATAATAATTATCACTGGTTAATAGTTTTTCTGGATGGAAAGCGCCTTATATTCCTTTTCTCTGACAACGTGTAGTTAATACATACGTGAAATCGTAACAAACACACGTTGTCATTTAAAATATTAGTGTATATTATTGTGATTAGTTACATAAATCTTGTGAGTCCTCCTCTGATGAGTCTTGTATTGTTAGGACCTCTTGTGAGTCCGCACGGGTAGGTACCGCGCCTATTTCTGCTGTGAAGCAGTAATGCGTTTCGGTTTGAAGGCTGGGGCAGCCGTTGTAACTATACTGAGACCTTAGAACTTATATCTCAAGACGGGTGGCGGGCGCATTTACGTTGTAGATGTCTATGGGCTCCAGTAACCGCTTAACACCAGGTGGGCTGTGTGCTCGTCCAACCATCTAAGCAATAAAAAAAATAACATGTCTTATTTTTGTTATTTACGGACTCTTATTAAAATCTTGTATACTTTTAAACTACCTTACATAGTCAGTGATTATGTGGCGTCCTGTCTATGTCTGTCGCAAAGCAGTAATGGTTTCCAGTTTGAAGATAGCCATTGTGAGTTGACGGCGTTCATACTACATGCGTATGGGCCCCAGTAACGGCTTAAAACCGGGCCGTGAGCTCGTGCGTTCGCCCAATGATAATCAGATATGGTAGGCAGCATCTTGGCTTTGCCCCTGGCATTGCTGAGGTCCATGAGCGACGGCTACCACTCACCATCAGGTGGGCCGTATGCTCGTCTGCCTATAAGGCGATTAAAAACGAACTTTTTCGAAAAATGCAATATATGGGTTACCTATATCTTTAATAGGAAATTGTTTTTTTACTCGGTTTTCGCCAAACATAAGGATTATTGAAATTACGATTTAATCTCGTCTTTACTGTTTTCTACGTTTCAAATCATCATCACTCATTTAAATACATTACAGTCTTCCGTGCCCACGGAAGACTGTAAACTGCAAAATTAGTTTTAATAACTTTCAGTTACTTTTAATTTTAAAAACAATCTATCCTCCAGTTTAGCTTATCGTATGATAAATAACTAATCGTTTTATTATTATTATTTTCTTATTGCTTACGTGGGTGGACGAACTCACAGCCCGCATAATGTTAAGTGGTTATCGGAGCTGATAGACATCTACAACGTAAATGCTGCCACCTACCTTGAGATGTGAGTTTTAAGGTCTCAGTTTTTACAGTACAACGGCTGCCCCACCCTACAAACCGAAACGCATTATTGTTTCACGGCAGAAATAGGCAGCTTGCGGTCTCTGAAGACGCCCTACCACCAGTAAAAACACTTATAATAATAGTTAATAGACTAATAACAGGACATAAGACTGCTATTGTTTCAATTTCGAGAATAATTTCCCGGTGAATTATATAAATATACTAGCTGTACCCGCCCGCTTCGCTGGGCATTTAAAATTAACATTATTATTTCTCACCCCCACAAAGATTCTCATCATTAACGCCCCCGCAACTGGTGTAGGGAGTCCAACAATCATATAAATATTAACCTATCCATTAAGTACATGTATTTTCTACATGGATACCAAGTTTCAAGTCAATCGGATGCACGGTTCAGTAGTTATAACGGAACATCGGTAAAAACCACTAGATTTATATATTAGTTTATAGATATAGGTGATGATCCATATAATTTTGTTTGCAGTACCTGCTCAAAAATACTAGGATAAACGATGTCAACAAGAGGCTCAAAGCACAAATATGGAGTTCAGTGGTGACTATAGTATTAGTCGAAGCCAAAAACCTCTCGGCCATGGACCTTGATACAAGGTCGAGTGACCCTTATTGTAAGTTTAGGTAAGGTGTATTTTAGTTTCGTAGATCTAGGTTCGGAATTTTAAGGATCGTGTCTTAGCACGGTTGTAATTTTAAGCTATTGCATAGCTTTTATCGCGGGCTTTGAGCGCGGCGACCGAATCAAGAAATTCCGTAACGAAAATAAAATCTGACTCCCCACTCCGCCTACCATGTAGCTCGCATTCAACACACAAGCGCGCGGCGTGACGTCGCACTGCATGCGCACCATGAAAAGTCTGCCTATCTCTCTCTCGCGCGGTCTAGCTTATGAGTGTGAAGGGGACAGTTAATGTTATGCTTTAGTTAATGTTTATAAATGTAGCGTGGTCTTATTTTATTATTGTTTTAATATTAAATTATTATTGTCTGCTTATAATTGCATAAGTTGATAAAAATGCTATGCAATAGCTTTACCGCGGCAGTTCCCGAGGGCTACGCGTGTTTTTTTTTAATAACATACGAAGCAGTGCCCGTCCAAAAATCGACCATATTTACTGACACCTCAAGGCTTAGATTCGTTTACGTTTTGCATTTTCGTATTAACACTGACACAAGTTATCGAAATAAAGTAGATACCACTAAAGCATTTCAATAGCAGAGGTGAAATCGGAAACTATTTTAAATAATATGTATTTTTAAACAAAGAATTCTTCGCCTAAACTCTATGAGGCTTAATATGGTATTGTCATTCCGAAAAATATTATAATTGATTGAGAAGATCTGAGAGGAGTAAGTACATCTCAGAGGTCTCTGTGTGCTTAGTGCGAGTTTTTTAACATTCTTGATCACGTAAAAGTTAACTCAAAGTATGCAGTTGGAACAGCGCGCCTAGCGGCAAACGTAGGCAAACGTTCCAACTTCATACGAATTTGAGTTAACTTTTACGCTATCGAGAACGTTAAAAAACTCGCATTAAGCACACTGGTAGCTCTTTTCGAAGGTCTTGACTGTTATATATTTAAATATCCAAAAATCACCCACTCATCTGACCGTAATACTTTTTAGATTGATGTAATATTTTAGGTTAGGTAACGAAAAATACAAGAGTAAAGTGGTGTGGAAAACCCTGCATCCGTCGTGGCTGGAGCAATTCGATTTACATTTGTACGACGACCAGGAACAAGTTCTGGAAGTGACCGTATGGGACAAGGATAAGCAGACCAAAGACGATTTTTTAGGGCGGTGAGTACCTACTAATTTTGAAATAATCGATGTATTATGATCGAATCGATATTTATGAATCGATTTGAATCATAAAGTTATTGGTTATGTATATAAACGCTTAGTTAAATGTTCACGAAGGCCTACGTTTACTCACTCGTCTTCACGTTCGGCCTACCTATATATTCGTATGTATATTTTTAAAATTGTAAATGATGTATCGTGAAAAAAAATTGAAAGTGAAATGTTTTTTTTATGCTTAGATGGGTGGACGAGCTCACAGCCCGCCTGTCGTCCGCCGCCACAGTGGTTACTGGAGCCCATAGACATCTACAACGTAAATGCGCCACCCATCTTGAGATATGAGTTCTAAGGCCTCAGTATAGTTACAACGACTGCCCCGCCATTCAAACCGAAACGCATTACTGCTTCACGGCAGAAATAGGCAGGGTGGTGGCACCTACCCGTGCGGACTCACAAGAGATCCTCCTACCACGAACTGGAAAACTGTAAGTATTATATAATCGGAAATAATATAATGACAGTAAAAAATGCGAGATCTTATCGTAAATTTAGTATTAATTAGGTCTTTCTACGCCCTGTTTAGAAGGTTACTTTTGTTTAGATGCACAATAGACTTATCGAAATTGGAAAGAGAGAAGACTCACAGTATGTGGAAGGAACTGGAAGATGGAAACGGACAAATCTTTCTATTGTTAACGATAAGCGGGACAACGCAGTCCGAAACAATAACGGATTTGACGAGCTACAAGGAAAATCCACGGGACCTGGAAATCATCGAACGTAGATATGTAAGTACTGCTTTTAAATCCGAAATAATTTGGAATAAAGAAGCAGTTAATAACTTACTTATGAATCCGCGAACAATAATTCGTAAGCACGAGCAAGAACTATAAATAGTAATTGAACGGTTGAATCGTATTTTTTTTTATTGCTAGATGGGTGGACGAGCTCACAGCCCACCTGGTGTTAAGTGGTTACTGGAGCCCAGAGACATTTACGACGTAAATGCGCCACCCACCTTGAGATATAAGTTCTAAGGTCTCAAGTATAGTTACAACGGCTGCTCCACCCTTCAAACCGAAACGCATTACTGCTTCACGGCAGAAATAGGCAGGGTGGTGGTACCCACCCGCGCGGACTCACAAGAGGTCCTACTACCAATATAAATTCAGTACCACGAGTACCACCAGTATATTTCTAAATTCTTTTTAATTTAGATTGTGTGCGAGTGTTTGAAGTGAAACTTCTTTAGTATCGTTGTGCATCCGCTACAAGATGTCGCTAGTTTCCATACGGAAAAATCTTAAAGTAACGCAGTTTCAGGGCCCTGGTCGCCTTAGCACTAGATAGGTCGTGAATTCTGCATTTTTCTGCTTTTTATAATTTCGTTATAACCTAAAAAAAAATGACAATTGCACTACAGACGTGGTACAGATTAAACGAAACATCAGCCGGGGTCGGTTGGCTATGCGTCAAGGTGTACGGTGCCAAAGGTCTGGCTGCAGCCGATCTGGGCGGGAAATCCGACCCGTTCTGCGTATTGGAGCTTGGTAATGCGAGACTGCAAACACATACCGAATACAAGACCTTGACACCGAATTGGATGAAGATATTCACTTTGTAAGTTTCTTTCTCGGTGATAGATATTTTTATTTATTTATGTACCTACACAGAAAAAAGAACACATAGTAAAGGGTAATAGGAAAATTATGTACAAAGGCGCTGCTTATTTCTTTAAGAAATCTCTTCCAGCAGGTCGATGAGAGATAGAATTGTTTGACCTTGTATTTAAAAACAGAAACAGACTTGCAAACTCGGATGTCAGCCGGCAACGAATTCCAGTCTGACCGCGTGCACAGATTTAAAATTGACAATCTTTATGTATTTTATTTAATATAGTCGTACTTTTTAATTAGGGTTAGCGTGGTATGGACATGCGATGCGTAGAGAGAAAATGCATGTGACTAGGAGATGTATGGATATGGTAGTGCAAGGTAGAGGGGGAAGAGGTCGACCGAAGAAGACGTGAATGGAGTGTGTGAATGACGATATGAAAGAGAGAGGAGTGAGTGTTGAGATGACGGCTAATAGAAGAGAATGGAAGAAAAAAATTTGCTGTGTCGACCCCACCTAGTGGGATAAGGTGGAGAAAAAGAAGAAGAAGATAGTTGTTTTTTTTTATTTGGTATTTAATGATAAAAGTGGGTATAGAAGAGAATAAACTCACCCAGAAGGATTCCGAAGACCGGGCAAAGTGGAGGAGTTTAAGTAGGAAAGAGAACCTTGACCTTAGTTAGACCAGGAAAACGCTAGGAAGAAGAAGATAGTAGCCTAGTTTTTTAGTCATAACTTCATTTATTATTACTTCTCCATCTCAATCATATCACTCTTGACAGAGTGCTCCTAATCGCCATATAGTATTAGTAGTTACCGTCGCTCATGGACATCAGCAATGCCAGGGGCAGAGCCAAGCCGCTGCCTACCGCTTAATACTCTTCATAAGCCTTGTTTGAAGAAGGACATGTCATAGCGCTCGGGAAACACCGTAGAGGGGAGCTCATTCCAAAGCCGGATGGTACGTGACAAAAATGATCTCTGGAAACGCAATGTAGATGAACGCAGTGGCTCTAAGTAGTATATATGAACTCTATTCCAATGGCGGACGATGGTAAAAACGAGATGATAGTATCGTCTCAAACAATTCCACAGAGCACTTGTGATTGTCAACAATTAATATCCTAATTTCCTGCTAAAGAACCCTCACAATTTCTGCTAAGATTGAAGGTATATTTAAAAAATTCCAGCACGGTAAAAGACATAAGCTCGATATTGGAATTGACCGTGTATGACGAGGATCACGACCACAAAGTCGAGTTTCTAGGTAAACTGGCCATTCCGCTGTTGAACATAAGGAACGGTGAGAAGAGATGGTACGCTCTGAAGGACAAGAAGATGAGGGCACGAGCGAAAGGAAACTACCCTCAGATATTACTGGAGATGTTGGTCGTATGGAATCCGGTACGTGAATAGATTAGATGAATTTTCATTGTCTATTTCTATTTCACAATGAAATTAATAATAACACGGGTCAACACCAAATTTGACTTTGATTGCAAAGCATAAAATTTCGATATTTTAGATCGTAATTAGATGAAAAAAAAAATACATGGCATGAAACAATTTGCTTTGAACTTTAATAAATTGACCACATATTAAAACAAAATGCATCAGTATCGTATTTACACTTTCGTGACAATTTAAGTTTTTCTGGGCTTATACAAAACACCTGATCGTTGTTTATGACTCTAGTGCCATCTAGTGGCACTGTGTAAACTTAAGCACCCCACTCTCATAGCGCGGTTTTTTTGAAAGTATTAAAATTGATGAAAATTTATAAAAAAAATTAAAAATGAGTATCATTACTATAACTATCCCCAAGGGTAACATTATACCAAAAAAAGTATTTTATTTTCGTTTTTGTAAATAATTAACCGAAAAAACCTACTATAAACGTTAGGACAAAGAATGAAATTTTTTTGTAGAGTTGTGTAATATAACTCTTTATTTGACACCACTTGTACAGAGTAAGCATATAACACAAATAATATAGACGGTGACATAAATTGGCGGCCTTATCGCTGAAAGCGATCTCTTCCAGGCAACCTTGTAGGGAGAGGAATAAGCAAGCTAGCATGGACGGTGCTATATCTTAATAAACTTACATAAAAATATATACTTATGTACACATGTGAAAAATAAATAAATTTTAAGATAGACTTACATACGATTAAATACAAATAAATACTAAAAATATGCAAGTACTTGCAAGTATAATAGTACTTCATTGTGAAATAGTACAATGATAATTAAAAATAAAAAACAAAGATTAAATCGTAAAAGTGTTTTTAATTATATCTAAGCCTCGCGAAATCCGAGGAAAATAGCAAAGCGACATGTTCGAAAGAATTCGTTACACAAGCAATGTAATACAAGTAGGTTGATAGACTTCATGTTACATTGCGGCTTCCTGAAATACTCCATGATGACCTGGAGCTTGACTCAGTCAGTAAGTATCTACAGTCTGCATCATTGCGCCACTTTGAGAAGGCGGCACGACCTGAAAACCCTCTTGTCGTGGCCGCTGGTAATTACATACTCGATCCGGTGGACCGAATGATAAACAGTCGACGTCGCCCTAAGCACGTCATGACGGTTCCTCCCGACCCATTAAAAGTGCTTTTAGGTACCACAAGCACCGGTCACCGTCCTCGCCGAACCCGTCGCTTGCCGAAGGGCTCAACGAGTAAATTAACCCATAGACACAGCCCACTGAGTTTCTCGCCGAATCTCCTCAGTGGGTCGCGTTTCCGATCCGGTGGTAGATTCAGCGAAGCACTGCTCTTGCTAGGACCAGTGTTAGCAAGTCCCCGTGAGCTCCCCTTCCAGCCCGCGCGTAATTGGAATATCCTTTTAGGCTGCCAACGATTAGGTAGGCGAAACAAATAATTCAAAATTATTATTACAGCTAAAAGGCGCGATCCGGGTTGTGAATCCAAAAGAGCCAAAATACATGCACCAAGAGGCCAAATTCAAGAGGCAGTTGTTCATAAGAAATGTTATGAGGCTGAAGGCCATTATTATGTGGTTCATTGAAGTCGGCAAGATATTGCAGTAAGTCATCATGATCTAAAATAACCAACTAACTTATTCACTTACGAAGGACTTAGTGTTTTTTTAGGTCTGTAAGATGTTAGATTTTTGAATTTTGGCCCAAAAGTAACATAAAAAAAAGAATGTTGGTATCTATTTTTGGACTTTTTATTGCCCTTGTAGGCAGACGCGCATACGGTTCATCTGAAGGTGAGTGGTTACGGTTGCTCATGGATCTCAGCAATGCCAAAGGCAGAGCCAAAGATGGCGCGTGAGTAGCTTTAATTCTTTGCGGTTCTAAGACTAAACTATACCAATACCAATACCAATACGTGTGGACTTTGAACCTTAAGGCAGTGGCGTAGCGTGGGTGTCAGCCGCCCGGGACGGAAGACAATTTTGCCGCCCTTTTGTTTAGGTATGTCCCTTGATGTATACTATACATTAACTCTAGATTTTTTTTTGGCAAGAGCATGAATCCCCCGAGTCAGTATAGACTGTGTTGCCAGTTCAATGGGTCCAAATTTGTACTTGCGATAAAAATATGAAATGGTTTAAATATTTTTATTATTTATTGTGAAATTTTGCCGCTCCCTAAAAAGTGCCGCCTGGGGCGGGCCACCGCCCCCTGCCTCCACCACGCTACGCCACTGCCTTAAGGGTAACCCCTTAAGGCAAGTTCAAATGGTTTTCATACAAAACGAGCGATAATCCGTGGCTTTATTCTTGCAGGGATTGTTTTGAATGGGAATCAAGGATCCGATCGTTTCTGGGCCTCCTCGCTTGGCTAGCCTTTTGTTATTATTACGAAATGTGGATGCTTCCCTTCATGCTGCTCATGTTCTTCGCTAGGAACTGGCTTGTTTATAGATTGACAGGTACGTATACCAAATAATGATGATTGGATTCTTGTCACTTGGGTAACTTAAAAAAAACACTATAATCATTTAAAAAAATCAGTAGCATTTACGACTCAACGGATTCGGTGGTCAAATCGTTATACCTAAACGAATGGTGGGGGATTTAATAATAGTCACAACAAGTTAAGAACTGAACATTATACATATTATTATATGTCAGGACAGTTTAGTATAATCTGTGTACCTATGATTTCAATGTCAGTTGGGACTTTTTGGCGGGAACGCGAGGAGTGAAGTTGTGCGATTTGTTATATTTTGTCTATTTAGTGTTTCTTCGGGTTTAAATGTGTAATAACGGTGGTTTATTAACTGTTTAATATCTGTGAAAGTGCACAAATGTGGGAAAATGAAACAAAGCCGCTAGACGTAACGACTTCTCGAGATCCTCCAAAAAGTCCAAGGAAAAAATCTCAATAAATGACTACCGTTTTACTGAGATAATATTTCATCTCATATCATCTCATTTCATTTAATTTCATCCCAGGTGATTAATGTCTCAAATTAATCATCTTCATTTCATTTCACTCCATATTATCATTTTTCATAAAAATTAAAATTAAAATAAGACATGACTTAAAGGTCTTAGTTACCAGGTCATAAAATCGCATAAAATAAGTCAAAAGACGTTCCGTGATTAAGTCTAGAAATTAAATTAATTATGGACACTTGAGGAAGTATTCCTTTATTCTACTACGCCATCCCACATATATTATTATGTATTTGCATTTTGTTTATTTTTAAAGATACATTTTGTTTTTTTAGTTCAGCTAAAACGTTCGTTAAGACGTTTCCGATGCGACCCGAGAGGATATCTCGCGGAAATGTTCTGTAGTGAGTTTGGTGTTGTGGTCTTCTTGGAGAAATATTGTTGTCAAAATAACCAGTTGTGCTTTGCATGGTCGGTGTGCAGTCTAAATATGTGTGAAGTCGTCGTGGCCTAAAGGATAAGACGTCCGGTGCAGTCGTGTTGAGCGATGCACCGGTGTTCGAATCCCAGGCGGGTACCAATTTTTCTAATGAAATACGTACTCAATAAATGTTCACGATTGACTTCCACGGTGAAGGAATAACATCGTGTAATAAAAATCAAACCCGCAAAATTATAATTTGCGTAATTACTGGTGGTAGGACCTCTTGTGAGTCCGCGTGGGTAGGTACCACCGCCCTGCCTATTTTTAGCCGTGAAGCAGTAATGCGTTTCGGTTTGAAGGGTGGGGCAGCCGTTGTAACTATACTGAGACCTTAGAACTTATATCTCAAGGTGGGTGGCGCATTTACGTTGTAGATGTCTATGGGCTCCAGGAACCACTTAACACCAGGTGTGCTGTGAGCTCGTCCAACCAACTAAGCAATAAAAAAAAAAGTACATTTAATGTACTGAAATAAAAAATAAATAAATGAATAATATTTAATTTTTATTTTCTTTAAATCATTAACGTGAAAATTACTATTACGGTTCCATCTAGATTTCAATTTAATTTAGTTTGATTTAAATCTCCGACATAATGTCATCACTTTATTATTTCCCAAGAAAATGTTATGGTTGTCGTATTTAAAAAAAAGACGGTAATTACCCCAATATTCGATTGTCAACGGATAATGCTGTAATCTTTCGTGACTACTGAACCTTTATTTGGAGCGACCGAAACTATAAAATAAAATTAATAAATGCGAGATTAAGCCTAAACAGTAATTTATTTTCTGATAATATTTTATTTATTGGCAATACTTACGCGAAGTCAGAAAAAAATTGACTGACGCAAACATAAAAGTATAAGCAATGAAGAGGGCTATGCTCGGAGTTTTCCTGCGAGATCAAATCCGAAATGAGGAGATTCGTAGAAAAACCACGGTAACTGACATAGCCCAAAGGATTGCGACGTTGAATTCAAGAAAGTTCTTGAGTGACGATCGCGTACCGGAAGACGTAGCGTGGGTAGGCCTCCCATAAGATGGACTGACGACCTATTGAGGTTCGCGGGGATCCGCTGGATGCAAACAGCGCAGGACCGATCTTTGTGGCGAGGCTTGGGGGAGGCCTATGTCCAGCGGTGGACGTCTGTGGGCTGATAAGAAGAAACATAAAAGTCTCTTATGTTATTTTGAATTGTAATGTCATATTGAACACCATATAAAGTTAGACATTGTAGTTTGTATTCCAAACCATTATGGTTTGGAAAGCAAATAACACCGGCACACTGTATTTGCCTTCTCCACGATTTTACGGAACTTTTACAGATACAGAAATCTTAGAAGATTCTAGAAGGTTAATTCGGTTAATTTTTTGGTGGCAGTCGCCGCTTTCTGGGTCTCACGACTTCTTTTGTTGATCACTTTACTACATCATCATCAAAAGTTTTATTTTATTATTGCTTAGTTGGATGGAGTAGCTTATGGTCCGATTACCGGAGCCTATAGACTTCAATAACGTTAATACCGCCGCCCATCTTTTGAAATGAGTTCTAAGTCTCAGTTTTAACAGTACAACAGCAGCACCCTTCACACGACTTACCCGTGCGGACTCACAAGACGCCTTACCACCAATAATTATCTGAACTCTAATTTTCTCGGGTTTGATTTTTTGGAAATAACTCACGAACATTTATTAAGTACGGATTTAATTAGGAAAATTGGTTAGCCAGCAGGTGTGCGGTATTTGAACACTAACACTGACACATCGCTCGATACGAATGCATCGAGCGCCTTCTCCTTTAGGCCACGACGACTCAAAACTTTTGACGATTACCCAATTATTTCTAAAAAGTTCGTCGACCGCTTTAAGTATCTACAGTCGGCATCATTGCGTCACTTTGAGAAGGCGGCACGACATGAGAAGCCTCTTATCGTGGCTGCTGGAAATTACATACCCGATCCTGTAGACAGAATGGTAAACAGTCGATATCGCCCAAAACACGTCATTACGGATCCTCCCAATCCATTAACGGTCCTTTAGGTACCACAAGCACCGGTCACCGCCCTCGTCGAACCCGTCGCTTGCGACGAAGGGCTCGACGAGCGAATTAACCCACAGACACAGCCCACTGAGTTTCTCGCCGGATTTTCTCAGTGGGTCGCGTTTCCGATCCGGTAGTAGATTCTGCGAAGCACTGCTTTTGCTAGGGCCAGTGTAAGCAACACTCCGGTTTGAGCCCCGTGAGCTCACCTACACGTTAGGGCGAAGCTGATATAGCCTCTCAACTCTATCAGAATAGGTAAGAAAAAAATAGTCGACCGCAAACATCGCGACTGAATCTGACTTCGTTATTTGATGTTCTTTTTAGGGGGTAACCCTTTGCTAGTACCGGTTGACGACGACGATCTGTTGGCTGAAGAAGACGACGAAGAGGAAATGGATAAGGTAACTTCCTTAGCTATCGTTGTGTTATCTACAATAAATATTACCTCTAATTCAGATCTCGTTTGAAACCGACCGATGATTTGTCAGATTGCAATTTAAACGTTAAACAAATATGAATACGGTTTGCATTCTGAACAAACATCATTTTATTAGTAGTAGAGATGAAAGAAAAGTTAAATATTTGCAGGAAGAAAAGAAATCTCTTAAAGAAAGATTGCAAGCTATACAAGAAGTTACACAAACAGTACAGAACGCCATAGGTTATGTCGCGTCGCTGGGCGAAGCTGTCAAAAAGTAAGTTTTTTTTTAATTCTTAATTAACATGTATGGACAAGGAAACTTTAATAAAAAAAAATATAATTATTACACACTCTGCTTAATATATAAATTGTTATTTAGAACTTATATCTCAAGGTGGGTGGCGCTTTTACGTTGTAGGTGTCTATGGGCTCCAGTAACCACTTAACACCAGGTGGGCTGTGAGCTCGTCCACACGTCTAAGCAATAAAAAAAAAAAAAATTATGTTGTCTATGAGTCGTGGTCACTTGAAATAAATAAATAAAGATTATTATTAATATTATTATTTATATTTTCAGTTTAATGAACTTCACTGTGCCATATCTGAGCTATTTAGCGATTATAATGTTATTCGGGGCGATGTTGGTACTATACGTAATACCTTTGAGGTACCTCCTAATGGCTTGGGGTAAGTCAAAAATCATTTGACATTAGTAGGCAGCGCGTTCCATTTTGGGCCCAACGTGTTCAATTTGTTTACCTACCTATTTTAATTATTAAAAAGTGATATAAATACTGGTGGTCATATCTACAGCTTTTACGATTGATAATTTATTTATTTGGGAAACAAAAAGTACAAAATAAACATATAATATTTTAAAAAAATTAGCTAAAGCAATAACCAAAACATGTTTCCACCATCAAAATCACATATAAGTAGAAAGTGAACAAAGGGGACAAAAAAGAGTAATTTAGGAACTTAAGTTTACACAAAAAAACAAAATCAACACAATATGCACATATTATTATTATTATTATGTACAATAACTTACACTATCTGGGCATTTAAAATTAACATTATTATTTATTGTCATTATTATTAGGGAGTCCAACGCTGATATAAATATTAGCCTATCCATTAAGTACATGTATTTTCTACATGAATACAAAGTTTCAAGTCAATCGGATGCATGGTTCAGTAGTTATAACGGAACATCCGTAAAAACCACTCTAGATTTATATATTAGATTGGAAGTATAGATTATATCAAACTAAGAACACTAGTTATGAATGTATTATAGTTTCGTTTTTTTTTATATAACCATCTTAATATATAAATAAGTAAGTCATCATTGTTTTTACAGGAATAAATAAATTTACGAGGAAAATTTTAAGACCACACACGATACCAAACAATGAAGTTTTGGATTTGTTATCGAGAGTACCTGACGATGAGACTCTTGTGAGTACTTTTTGTTGATCCATCGACCCTAATATCAATAGTCAGTCAGCTGGTTATTATTCCAAACGAACCTGGTGGTAGGACGTCTTGTGAGTCCGCACGGGTAGGCACCACCACCTTGCCTATTTCTGCCGTGAAGCAGTAATGAGAGACCTTAGAACTCATGTCTCAAGGTAGGTGATGGTATTTACGTTGTAGATGTCTATGGGCTCTAGTAATCACTTGACACCAGGTGGGCCTTGAGCTCTTCCACCCATCTAAGCAATAAAAACAAAGCCTCTTCGAGAACTACTATAGGTACATTATTTATTTCAATGCATCATATCCTACTAGCGTAGTGGCTGTCGACGCCCATAGACATCATACCTTAAGCCATGAGGTCGACTTCGAAGCGAAACGCATGAATCCGTCACGGCTACAACAGGCAAGATTTGCAACTACCGTACTTGTAATTTACTCTAGACCTAACTATCTATTTTTAAACACAATATTATTATACTGGTTATTTTCAATGTCCAATGATGTCTAAACATCGAGTCCGGATTAGTTGTAAAACCTAATCTATACCGTGTGCTTAGTGAGAGTTTTTTAACGTTCTCGATAGCGTAAAAGTTAGCTCATATTTGTATTTCGTTTGCGTACGTTTGCCGCTAGGGGCGCTGTTCCAACTGCATACAACATTGGGTTAACTTTTACGCTATCGAGAACGTTAAAAAAACTCTCACTAAGCACACTGATATATTGTTTAACAGTTGGACTGCAGAGAACTGAAGACGCATCCACCGAATGAGCGAAAAGACGCTAGAAAAAAACATAAAGCATCCTAACGAATTTCTTTTAAGAACAAACTTAGGTTAATACCACACGAAAACTCAAACTTCGAATGATTTGTATTGTCTATGGAGCGAAAAATTAAAAAAAATCTATGTAGATTTTTCGTCACAAAAATGAATATAATTAAGACAAGGTAGAAATTCTAGTAACTACCATTCTCTCATAATACCGTATTCTGAAAAAGGAAAACAATAATTAAAGACTTATTATGTGAAATAAAAGGAGAGGCTGTCTGTCAAAGGCTATATAAAAAAAAAACATAAATCTGATTAATATTGCATAATATCGACCAAATGTGACCAGACATTTATAAACATAGAGAAGACAGGGAGAAAACTAAAGTCTGCGCCATCATGCATAATCATGCTTCTCAATCTTTGTATTTATTAACTAATAATGTACATAATCAAAAAACAAAAACAAAATTGAAATCTGTTTTCAAATATGAGCGTTTTACGCTAAAATAAAAAAAAATATAAATAAAGCACGAAATACGAAATTATGAAGCCAATGAACTTCCCCCTTCGGTATAAGTTCCACAGATTAGGATACAACATTCTCTAACTACAATAGTCAGATATGGAACAAAAAATCCGCTATTCCTAATTATCATTCTACTCTCGCTTCCCATCACAAATTAAAAGCAAAAATTTACTATATCAGAATGTTTAGCTCGATTTAAAATTCGCCATACACTAAACTTTAATGTGAACACAAATCAACAACCCGATTAAGGAAGTTGGCGGGAAATAAAATACGTAAAATGTTTTCATTTGTGTCACAAACTTCGAGGACTAAAATAAGAAATAGGTACATTAAATCTGGATGCGTACCATGCATCCGTGCCGGTCAGACAAGTTTTTCATTTCCCTCTACATGTTTCTTAGCAGACGAAAAGCCTTCCTTCAAGTGTCGGGCAGATTGTCGGATCCTTCCGGCATACTTCTGAAACTTACCGGATTGGCACGGGTGTGCGTATGCGTCCAAGCTAATACTACTTTCGGAAATATATTTTTTTCCATTGATATATTATCACTAGAGGTCGGAGTAGGTAGATTTTAAAGTCGTTGACGTCAAAGGTAGAGGATAATATGGATATGCCTCCAAAATACCGGAACTTCATATTTATTGTGATATTTGTTACGGAATTTTGAAATTAACATGAATCTGTGTTTAAGGTGAAAAGCGTATTAATAATATTAATCTACGCTACCAGTGCTAGCTAATGGTGGAAGAAATCAGTATTTTATTTTATACAAAAACACCATAGAATATTTACACCGTATTTTATTCCTTTCTGTTGAATTAGAAATGACGCCTGTCAGTATGAGACAAAACTTAGACTCATAAATATAGATTTTGTATCCGATGAGGATTAAAAATATATTTGTTTTCAATTAAAAAAAATAATTATTATGGATAAAATGCCAAGTCCATATTATAATAAAATATCTTGACCCAAGTATATAAAATCAATCTACCTACTCCGACCACCGATTATCACAACTCACCGAAATAAACGAATCTTATTAATGCAAGTTGTAAATGTAACTTTAACTAATGAAAAGTTGATCGAAGATTGAAAAAATATTATAATTTTTCATTTTGTTATAACAAAGATATTCCTCAATATTTTGCTTTAAATTTGCGTTGAAATATATATTTAGGAACATAACCGTAATATTAAGTGTTTTGAATCTAAATTTTTCAATTGATCTGTGATTTAAATTTGATCTTTAGATGTGAATTGATTTTTATAATTAAAATAAGAAACACAATGTTATGACACCAAGTATAAAATTTATTATTATAATAACATACCTACCAATAAGATTACCTTATTAAGAATAAAATGTCTATTATTGTAACCTTATAATAAATGTTTCTTCCAAAAAAATTCCATTCGCGTGTTAGTTTGTGCTAGATGAGTACAATTTGTAATTACATAAATATTTTCAGTAATAATTTTACGACATAAAAATATAATTTAACAGTAAATAGATTAATCAATTCGAGAGAATGTTATGTGCTTGATGCTTTAACAGTTTTGTCTAACTTATTTAGCCCTTTTACTGAAATATTAATAAATCTAGGGCTTAATCGAAAGTTTGAAAATTGATTAATGAAATATTTATTTTTATTAAGTCTCAGTGTTCGGTATTTTTGTGTCGTAGAAAGATTACTTAAAAGTTAGATAGATAGATTTTAAAATTGTTACTGAAACTATCACATAGTTAATGATATTTAAGAAATAAAATTTCATTATTTTATAATTGTTGACATTTATTGCATGAGATAGTTTTTTTTTTAAAACGATTAATTCATTTATATCCCAAATTTTAAGTATGTATGTGATGCATCATGAATAGTGATAGATTAGATAGGTTTTTGAATACAGCCGATTTTATAAAAAAAAAAGTTTTTGATGTACATATTTTTTTCAGTGCAGTTTATAAATTTATAATATTGTTTGTTATGTAGAACATTTTTTATGGTTCTCACAACAATGTTATCATTTAAATGAATTTTTAAATGGGCATTTTTTTTAAGAATTCTAGGCGATGTGGTCAGAACCACGTAGTTACCTAACACATTAAATTCCGTTCTCTTGAATTACATTTTAAACTTCATTAAAATAAAATATCATTCTTTGTAACTTTTGAAAATCTAGAAACAGTATTAGAAAAGGTATCGCAAATGTATCAAAATTGAAAATGAATATGATACCTTTTGAAGGTACGTCGTCGATCGATATAAAATATCTCACCTTTAGTATTGAAGTAACTTAACAAAAAAATTTAAGAAAATTACATTTTTACTTTGAACGTCTTATAAAAATGTATTCTATAAGTTTGTAAAATTATTTTTTTTTTAAATTAAAATCAAATTTAAATTTTAGTCTAGAAAAGGACAAAGTACGCTTGCCGTCTCTTTTAAATCAAACTTTAAGGTTTTAAATTAGAGTGTATTAAAAGATTAGTATTAAAATCGAACCATTAAAACAATGCTTCAATTACATTTTTTGCGTTTACCAAAAAACTAAAATTTTGGATTAAGCCACTTTAATTCTAAACGTGCGATATTAGAATCATAGAAATGTGATTCAATATTTCAATATCATCAGTCTTGTGATTTAGAAGTTTCAAGAAGTTCTCTACAATGCCGACATATTTATTTTTGTTAATTAATTTTAAATTTCTACAATAACTGTTTCATGCAATTAGTTGAAATGTATTTAATTCTTTTGTCGTTCGTGTATTAATTGTTTGAAAATTACAAACATGAAACATGCACAGATTACTATCACTTAATGCACAGTGCACACAATTTTTTTTTTATATCAAATCTTAATATTTTGATGCAAATTTTATATGTGCTATGTTAAATTCGACAACCTATTTAAATATGTACCAAATAAATGATGCAGTATTCTAAATCATTACATCCAAATCCTGATTACTACCCAAAAAATTTGTCTGAGTTAATTTCCTTTTTTTTTTCAGTCAAACTACAAAAGTGTTCAATTAATATAAAAAGCACAAAAATATGTAACGTTCCCGCTTTTCTTAATAAATAAAAATTGAAATACGCTTCTTCTTATTGAATACACACGTAATATCAATTTAATTGTTAATCTTGACCATAACATTATTTTGAGATATTAAAAAAAATGTTAAACATTTTATGCCTTTTTTTATGTTTATAGCTTGACTAGCTATAAATATACGTATCTACCTACATTACTTACTATCCTACCTACTACGATTTTGAAGATACAAGCTCAACTATTGCATCTAGTCGCAACAGCTCATTACCACTCGCGTTTCTGATAAAAATGATTCTAAAAGCAGATGCTCGACAAGTTGGAGATGATTACGCTATCCGTGGGGCCTAGGGCCTTAAACAGACTATACGGTCATGATCATATATATTGTGACCTGCTTAAAATGTACTTACATTCGACGTGTGAAACTCACTCTAATAGATAGTACGAGCAAAAAATTACCTCTTAGAAGGAACCAACTGTGTGCTTAGTGCGAGATTTTTTAACGTTCTCGATAGCGTAAAAGTTAACTCGACTTTGTATGCAGTTGGAATAGCGCCCCTAGCGGCAAACATTGGGAAATGTTCGAACTCCTTAATATAAATTTAACATGGCTTGTATGTTATCGAGAACGTTAAAAAACTCGCACTAAGCACACTCATCGTTTTATGTAAATTTCGAGATTGTACAGATGAACAGGGGTGCCGAACCATACTATGGTAAATATGTTGCTTAAATGATAATGATAACAATGAATATATTGATCATGAGAAATAACTTTTACGACTAGAAGAAGAAAATAATGGAAGAGTTGCCTCAACTGAACTCAGAGAATAAACTAATTATTTTATCATATCATATTTTCAACAAATAAATATTTCAATAAATAGGGCTAGTCCTTGTAGTTTTATTCCTTTTTATTATTAATTATTCGATTCTACTACATTATAAATTCATAATTACAGTTTCGGTTAGTTTTTTATGTCATTCAATGTCAGTAGACTCAAGCACGTTAAAAACCACTGAAGTATGAAACCTAGGTCTATGTTAAAAACATAATACAATTATTATACACTATGAATACATACTATAAGATATATATTATAACTGTTTTTTTTAAACATGAAGGGATTGCTGGTGGCCCGACGGCCTTTCCAGTTTTATCATTTCAGCGAACACAATTGATTATGTTAAATATAAATGCAGATTCTAATGTGAATGATAGAGCAGGATGTGCTCCGTCAAGCTTTAAGCAAGCATTCAGTTTATTAGGTCTAGAATATGGTGGGAACCTGCCGAACAAGGACGGATAGTAGGTAACATGCGACAGGACTCAGTAAGAAAAGCTCAGCTTAGTCTATGGTTCAATCCTAGTCTGTGGCAGGTATTGACTATTGTCATTTTGTTGGCCTGTCAATGTCAATTGTCTTGTCAAATCGTGGCCGTCCTCAAGCGTGAACGGCGTCAAATAATTTTATTGCCCGCTCAACTTCCGATCTGCGTTCACATTCGGTTAGCCACTAAAAGACCGCACAATGGCATCCAAATTACAAGAGTATAAAGACAACATAGAACAAAGTCTGAACGACAAAAGCAAGCCATGGACGAAATATTTTGAACTAGCCGAACAAAAGGTCGGCGTGAACAGATTGTACATTTTCTTAGGTAAGTTTTTGTACTTTTTTTAATTCGCGTTTATTTATATCTTTAGCGGTTGATTGACATGTATTTCGTGTTGTCCAGGCTTGGTCGCGTTCACCGGTTTATATTTAGTGTTCGGTTTCGGAGCTGAATTAATATGCAACTCGATCGGCTTCGTGTACCCCGCGTACATGTCTATGAAGGCTCTGGAGTCACCGCAGAAGGATGACGATACAAAATGGCTTACATATTGGGTGGTGTACGCCTGTTTTTCTATCGTGGAGTACTTTTCCGATTTCATCGTCGGCTGGTTTCCATTGTACTGGCTGTTAAAGGTAAGCTGACATATGTTAGGTTCTATATTCAAATCAAGAATTGATCTTTTTAAAAGATATAAAATACAAATAAATAAAACCTGTTAGAAAACCTAAAGAAAACCTGTAATGTTAAGTAAAAGTATTTTTAGAGTGAAATTAAGATAATTATGGAACTGACCTAACCTAAAGAAAATTTTATTAGCAATATTAGTAAGATGCTATAGTGCTCTTTGGGTGTTTCAATATGCATTTTTAATTTCAAGAAAAGCAATGAATATCACACTATTAACATTAGGATAAAACTCTAATATAAAGTATTTTTTGTAAATTTAACTTTTAAATGAAATTTATTAATGGTTTATAGACTAAAATTGTAATTTTATGGCAATGGCAATTTTAATGATGCATATGTTTAGAAGTCTAGAGATTTCAATTTGGTCTAAACTTTTGTTCAACAAGGTTAATCTTATAGTGCCTTAACATATTTTTCTAAAAGATGAACTGGCCACTATACTGCCATTGAAGCACTACAGAAGGACATCTAAAAAGATTTTGTAATTATAATAATTTAAAGGCTATTTTATTTAGGGTATTTGATATGTCAAATAAAATTATCTGTGGTATGCCTAAACGAGAATAGGACGAAGCTAAATTAAGCAGCATCACATTGATAACATCTATAGCTGCCACTTGTAATGAAAGGGCTAATTACGTAGCCTGTATGTGCACTGCAGCATGACTTATTATGTATGAAAGTATTGAAATAAAATTAACTTCTGATGACCGGTCAAGCTTAATCACTAACTGTATCAAAAATATTGCTGGTAACCACTCATGCGCCACCTGTCGGACATTGTTGGTACTATGATGTGAAGTTTATGTAGACTGGCAACAATGACTGATAAGCTTCATCACAATTGGATGAATTCATTAAGACGACACAGAGGACAGACATTCTATTTTTTAACATCCATAAGATTACTATAGTGTTTTGTAGCTTTAAAAGCTTAGAAACCAGTGCCATGAATCATTTGAGTGAATTTCTTGTACCTTCATTTTAATCTATGGTTTCTTTATCAGAAAGTATGACCGAACTTTTAAAAGAAATTTTAGCATTTATCTTTCTTATCAGCTTGCCTCTTATCTTTGTATTTGAGGGAAATGTTTGTTTCTTAATGGCTGTTAGAATTACACAATCTCATGCAATGAATATTTTTATTACATATGGGTTCGGGATACCTATATGCTTAACATGTGTGTACTACAAAAAAAGATGTCGGTTTTCAAAACATCTATTGGTCCATAACATTATAAAAATGAAATTAATAGAAATGATAATTTCTTAAATCTCTATGACTGGCAAATCTATGACTGGAGTAAGATTAATATTAGAAAAGTTAATTAAGGTTAAAACAATTTAAAGTCTATTGGATAGAAATACACTGGATGTTTCATAAGCTATCCTGCCAATGTTGTCAAGATCATTCATAAACTGATTATTTAAGCTTTATGGTACACCAATAATCGAGGTGACATCTGTAAAGTACTTATTGTCAATTTGTCTATGTTTTGTATTGATGATCACTTTGTTGATGAAACTAAATAAATAAAATAACCAAAAAAATTAAACAGAAATTAGTCCAATGGGCACTATTTTGGCTAAGAATGTTCACTTCCAGAGAATTAAATGAGCAGAAATCATCTAAAGATCAACGTTAATTGTGGTGCTTAGTTTTTTAATAATACATAAATAAATATTATCAACCTAAAATAACTATGATCGAATTTAATACAGAAAAATCTACACTAACCAGAAAATTTGTCCTAACATAAATTGACAACGAACAATAAAAATAGAAAAAAAAAAGTAGAAATAATAAAAACGTTAGTAGTATTCACACAACAGAGAATGCAAACACGCCAAATCCATTAACCGACAAACTAATTAGAGCATTTGTTAACTGTAAATCATTTCCTGCTAATGAAGGTTCAAGGTTCGAATAGTTAATTAACAATCTTCTACTGTTTTATCAAATAACAATACACAGAGTAAAAATATTGATTAGTATTATGTGGCGGGAAGTTGTGGACTTCTAAGGCTTTGTACATATGTTTTTCATGTGTTTATAAGGTTTAGTTTTTATTGAAATTACTCAATTTTTAATAATCTGGTATTTTATTGTTATTCATAAAAACTATTGAGCACATTCCCAACATGAGATTGAAGATCAATAGTAGATTGGGTTCCCTGCACTATTGACTAGCCCCATCTCTGGGTTCTGGAACTATCAGAAAGCAGTTGCTTAGAGTAGGGATTTCCAAACTATTTAGAGCAAGAGACTTTTTACAATGAACTTATACCTCAGACCCTTATAGCCAAAACATTTAAAAAAAGCTATCTTCTTTTTTCTACCTATAATGATAGCCTTCAGAGGCTATTTCAGCTTCGCCTTGAGCTCACGGGGCTCCAATCGGAAGTGTTGCTAACACTGGCCCTAGCAAGAGCAGTGCTTCGCAGTATCTACCACCGGATCGGAAACGCAACCCACTGAGAAGATCCGGCGAGAAACTCAGTGGGCTGTGGCTATGGTTTAATTTACTCGTCGAGCATTTCGTCGCAAGTGACGTTTTCGACGAGGACGGTGACCAGTGCTTGTGGTACCTAAAAGCACCGTTAATGGATCGGGAGGATCCGTAATGACGTGTTTTAGGCGACGTCGACTATTTACCATTCGGTCTACAGGATCGGGTGTATGATTCCCAGCGGCCACGACAAGAGGGTTCTTATGTCGTGCCGCCTTCTCAAAGTGGCACAATGATGCCGACTGTAGATACTTATTGACTGAGTCAAGCTCCAGGTCATCATGGAGATCCACGTTCCTTTGGAACCATGGTGCTCCGACGGCTATCCTTCAAAAACGGGATTGAATAACTTGAAGGGGTTTCAAGTTGATGCGGGCCGCGTGAGCGAACACTACACTTGCATACGTCATGGCGGGCCGTATGCGAGTTTTGTAGAGTGTCATCTTATTTCGAAGTATCTTGTTGATGTTCAGATCGAAACGCCGATCAGCCTAATTATTGTTTGAACGGAATAAAAACCGATTATTTCAAGATACGATTAACTTTGTCTATTAAAGAATACACTAATAATCATTATTATGTACCTACACTCAATAGATCTTATATTACATTGTACTTGATATATATATATATATAAGTCGTTGTGATGTCTGTGAGTTGAGTGCATAACGCAAGGTTTTAGTGATCTACCGAAATATAGTATTCATGGGTCGATCCTATTAACTCTGTAACCCAGAGATAGCGTATTCAAACTGGGCATTTTTGTAGAAATGTATCGTCGTTGTCAAACCAAAATCTGCTATGTGCACTATTTTTTTACTTTTCATCCTTTTCGTATAGTTGACAGCCCTATCTACCGTACAAAAAAACCTGTTATTGTCTGTAGCTTTAATATTTGAGTCGTCTATTATCAAAGGTGGCAATCTGTACATTTGGACAAAACATTTTTATTGATATGTCAATACAGATTTATTTGAATATAATCGTCTCCTTCAAAGAATACGGTTCAAAACCTGCATTAAATAAAGGTTAATAGTTAACCTGTTATTTATCTAAGATGTCGTTCCGAAGAGTAACTGCCAATGGAATACAAAGTCAATAATTCGTTTTTCTGATTTACCAATCATTGTCCAAAAGTCAGATTGCCGCCTTTGATAATAGTCGACTCATTTATTGCTTTCATTTGATAGTAGATTTTGGTTTGAAAGCGACGGTATATTGTTTTTCAAAATAATCATTACATATAGGTAGGTATACTTGTGTATCTGGTTAATAATATAAATTACATTTGCCCATGTCATGCAGTCTCGTCAATTGATAAAAAAAACCCAGTTCGACAAATCGGCATGACACGACAACCATCTTATCATGGCCGCCGCTAATTACCTATCTGTTTAGTTTCTGAACGTCAAAACGTCAGCGGGCGACGTCCGCCATGACACCAACTCCAACCGCCAAGAGCAACGCAACGTCAGTTCAAGTCGTCGTGGCCTAAAGGATAAGACGTCCGGTGCATTCGTATCTAACGATGCACCAGTGTTCGAATCCCGCAGGCGGGTACCAATTTTTCCAATGAAATACGTACTTAGCAAATGTTCACAATTGACTTTCACGGCGAAGGAATAAACATCGTGTAATAAAAATCAAACCCGCAAAATTATAATTTGCATAATTGCTGGTAGTAGGACCTCTTGTGAGTCCGCACGGGTAGGTACCATGCCCATTTCTGTCGTGAAGTAGTAATGCGTTTCGGTTTGAAGGGTGGGGCAGCCGTTGTAATATACTTGAGACCTTAGAACTTATATCTAAAGGTGGATGGCGCATTTGTGTTGTAGATGTCTATGGGCTCCAGTAACTACTAGTCGTAGTTGCTCGTCCACCCATCTGAGCAATAAAAAAATCAATTTTGTATTTCTCTTAATTAAGTTTTTAATTTTTAATAAATAAAAATAATAATAACACCTATAGTAACGGTACCTACAGATTACAGGTAACATTATCAGTTTTTATGTGGTTTATTTTGTTATCTCTGCTTGCGGTGACTCGCCAATGATAAAATGTAATGCTCTCCGCAACATTTCATTGAAGCAACCTTGATCTCCCTACGCGAGCTACCGTGACTCAAACAATAATAGTATGTAGGTGTTTTTTCTTATTGTCCAATGAAAATCGTCTTTGGCTTTAATACGATTGGACAGTCTAATATCTCCGAAATGTAACATTTTAAACCTCTATAAAAGACGTTGACGTCACATTATTTTTTTTTACTGACTAACATTAGAGTGCTCTAACGTTATTTATTCTAAACGCATTTCGAAGGGTTTACGAATTGATTCTACTAGATAAAATGCCGGCGCATAACTGTGTATCGATATACTAGAAAACTTAACTTAATAAATATTTTGAAGTTTTAACGAAAAAGAAGAGAGACTGAAACAGAATTACATGAGAAGGAATCCATGTCCTTAGACGTCTTCAGCTCTAGCGCTAGGAGCAGGCTTACGGACCCCAGTAACCGTACCCGCTGAACTCGGCAAAGAGTTCGACAAGCAACCTAACCTATGCATCACCCCGCTGACTTTCTCACCGGATCTTCTTAGCGGGTCGCAGTTCCGATCCGGTAGTAGATTCATTCGCGAAACAGTTGCTCTTGAGTTTGTAGGTCTCTATTGGAGACGTTCAGGCAGCTGTTAGCAAATCCCACCCTTCCTGGCTGAGCCTTTGCTCGCCCATCTGTCTTGGTGAAACTGGAAAAACCTCTAGGCCATCAGCAATACTTCAATCATAAAAAAACCACCACAGAAAGAATGAATCATCCATGCAGTTGAATTCAATTAAATATGCACTGTTAAGAATAACTCCAAAAATACTAGTCAGAAAACGATCTTCATACCGCATAAATATTGTTTTGTCAGTCAACGGCCATATTTGCTTCGAATTGTGGGGTCTGACAACCGCACAGTATCGTGTATTAAATACCTATATATTATAATATCGAAGGGTGAAAAGCTGTTTGGTTTAAGCCAAATTTCGCTTAATACGTGAAATTTATCTTTGTAATGAAAGGTTCGTTTTATTTATTTTTATTTATAGGACCTCTTGTGTGTCCGCACGGGTTGGTACCACCACCCTGCCTATTTCTGCCGTGAAGCAATAATGCGTTTCGGTTTGAAGGGTGGGGCAGCCGTTGTAACTATAATTGAGACCTTAGAACTGATATCTGAAGGTGGGTGGCGCATTTACGTGGTAGATGTCTATGGGCTCCAGTAACCACTTAACACCAGGTGGGCTGTGAGCTCCACATATCTAAGTAATAAAAAAATTGGTATTATTATCAACAATTCGATGTTTTTAATTGAACTTTAATTAAGTTTACTCCGTTCAAATAGCTGAAGAAGTTTTTTGTAATTATATTTTTTTTCAAATTTGTATTAAACTTTTAATGGCCCTCCTGAAAAGTTACAAAAAGTCGCTTAAACCAAATAGCCTTTCACCTCTCGATATTATAAGATCCTCTCAACGCCGTTCTTTGATATAGGAATAATATGCATCTCTTTCCTTGTAATAACCTTAGTGGATCGTATTACCACTGCAATGCATTACAGGACAGAGTGAATAATAATTTTAAAATTGATAAGAACGTAAAAATAAATTGTGTTAGATAAATTAATGACTGTTTAATGATGCTTTATTGAACTTCAATTATCGTTTGTAAACAGTTTGAATACGATAGAATTTTACACGAATATTATGTTTTCTTTTGTCGAGATATTTTTATGACCCACTTAGGAAGAAAGAAGTCTCTAGTCGACTGTTTGCTTTAGGTTTTCTGGAGTCTTAGACATAATGAAGCCACTTTTACGGCTTAAACTCGCGTTACATACATCATCTGTAGGGTCACACACACATGCTTAATAACGTACGTGGCGTGTTACCTGGCTACGTAATGCAAGGTGTCATCTTCACCATTCCACGCTTGTGGGAAAAGGATATTGGGACGACAGTCCAGTTGTAACGGTCATACAGCGAACACAGTTCCACTTAGATAGCTATAATAAAACTGTATGTGCCTATTGTATTTTCCGTAAATATATAAGTTGTGAGTTAGTAACGACTTTCATTTACAACAACTGGGCTCATCCAAAATCATCTATAAGCCATTACGGATACTCCCGATCCATTAACGGTGCTTTTAGCTACCTCAAGCACCGGTCACCGTCCTTGCCAAGCCGTCGCTTACGACGAAGGGATCGGCGAGTAAATTAACCCACAGACACAGCCCACTGAGTTTCTCACCGGATTTTGTCAGTGGGTCGCGTTTCCGATCCGGTGGTAAATTCTGCGAAGCACTGCTCTTACTAGGGCCAGTGTCAGCAACACTCCCGGCTTGAGCCCCGTGAGCTCACCTACTCGCCCGTTTACGCTGACATAGCTGACAATATAGTGTATTTACACTGATTTATGATTAAACTTACTGATAGGACCTCTTGTGAATCCGCACGGGTAGGTACCACCACTCTGCCTATTTCCGCCGTGAATCAGTAATGCGTTTCGGTTTGAAGGGCGGGGCAGCTGTTGTACTGTAAAAACTGAGACCTTAGAACTCATATATTTGATTATGTGTTAAAAGCCATAATCTTTTTTATCTTCAGTGCATCTTCGTGATCTGGTGCTACCTGCCGACTGAATACAACGGGTCCCTCGTGATCTACTACCGTATCATTCGTCCTTATTACCAGAAGCACCATGGTCGTATCGATGATATGGCCAACACAGGTAAATATTGGTTATATCTAGTTTGAATCTTGTATATATTTAATAGAGAGATTTCGTCTTTTCGCATTAAAAGTGTAGAATTTCCTAAAATATTCGAAATTGAGTTAATATGTGGAATTATTTGGTATCACCAGTCTTTTTCTCATAAATACTGTCAAGAGCTTAGTTTAGTTTTAGTTTTTTTAAGTTACCTATGTCTTCACTGTTAACAAAATTAATACATAATTTTATCTTACTTTAAAAGACAGATAATAATGTAACTGGTAAAAAAAATGTTGCAAAGATGATTAATATTTAAAAAAACTACCTGACCCCGCAGACTTCATAGTGCCTCAATCGATAAATAAAAGATCTAAACTTTTGTATAAAATGAACTTAAAAGAAACAAAAAGAATCCGTCCGACGGGGAACACATCAAGGGAAAAACAAAATTGTTATTTTCATTGAATTCCGAGCATTTTTATATTTATCTACCCTTTAAACCTTCTCAGGACTTCCCCAAACAATACAAGACAAAAATTAGCCAAATCGGTCCAGCCGTTCTTGAGTTTTAGCGAGACTAACGAACAGCAATTCATTTTTATATATATAGATATCACATGTTAAACCTTTAAAACGCTCTCCTGTAAAATTAGTAAGTTTTGAGATTATACAGGTTTAATACGAGAAGACGATTTATCCTTGGAAGGATATGACGAGTGATGTTTACGAGAACGCCTTTGTTGATCTTTTTTTAAACAATCTGCCCTTATTCATTTGAAACAAGAATTAGCTAAAGATGATTTAGGACTATATATTTGCAGCAAAACAAGTATGTTCATTAATATATTCATCTCTTCATACATTTGTTTATACATACCCGAATCAATACCAGCTAAGAGCTGATAACAAAAAATTTTATACAATGTGAGTGTTCATTCCGCCGGTGCTACTTTTTCAAGTGTCAGTATGTAATTTTAGTGTGGCATTCTCTTAGGCCAGTGGTCGGTAACCTTGTCAACCAAAAAAGCTAAATATAAATAACAAACAATTGAAATTTATTCAGAGAACCATTTTTAACATATATTTTTATAGTCTTGTGTTTCAAAAATGCTCACCCGTCTCTTATAAGGCAAAGCAATAAGCAATATTCTGTGCCTGAATTAAACATTTCGCGGAAGACACGTAGCTGAAGAATCAATGAGCCACGGGCTACCGACCACTGTCTTAGGCCCATCATATCAATCGTAGTTTAAACTAATCGAAGATTAACACCGGTCAGTGAAGATCAACTTGTAATTTCAATCATAGTTGTAACTATACTTGAGACCTTAGAACTTATATCTCAAGGTCGGTGGCGCATTCACGTTGTAGATTTTTTTTATTGCCCTTGTAGGCATACGACTATACGGCCCACCTGGTGGTGAGTGGTTACTGTCGCCCATGGACTTCAGTAATTTCTATGGGCTCCAGTAACCACTTAACACCAGGTGGGCTGTGAGCTCGTCCACCCATCTAAGCAATAAAATAAAATAAAAAGTTTAACTCTCATTCGGAGTTTAACACGTTAAACGCCACATGACAAATCGAGTATTTTCATTCGGGCCACGGTGCTCACCGGTGAGCCTTATCTTACTGAACCGTTCGGGCCATGAGGGTCACCCGTGAGCCGTGTGAGGGTTCCAACGTAAACGCTTCCTACAAATCACAGATTACGGCTATCAAACAAAACGCGTATGGAAGTGAGCCGCGTGGACCTTTAGCCGAACCGAGCGCCTTAGTTTTCAAATCCAATAGAAAGTTGTAGTTTAAAAACTAGACAGTAAAGGTTGCTAATTTTTATCTTCCGTGCAAATTATCGCATTTTTTTAATTTTAGAATGAAAATATCAAGTTGATAAAAATTACCGGTTCCCTGATTTCGGCTTGGCCCGAATGGTATAGTGCGCTAGGCCCACCGGTGAGCCGCGTGGCGTTCAACGTATTAAACTAACACAAAATTTAAATGGTCACTAGAGAGCGTTTATAACATGAGTTGGGTTTAAACAGTTCTTTTCAAAATGGCCGCCCGAAATCAATAGCTGTTGTTTTGTGTCAAAGTGAATGTCACTTTTTTTTTTCTACCTATGCTGATAGCCTTGAGAGGCTATTTCAGTTTCGCCTCAACATGTATGAGCTCACGGGGCTCAAACCGGAGTGTTGCTAACACTGGCCCTAGCAAGAGCAGTGTTTCGCAGAATCTACCACCGGATCGGAAACGCGACCCACTGAGAAGATCCGGCGAGTGACACTAAATGTAATTTAAAGTAAATGTCAGTAAATAGAGATATCTAGAAAATAATTTCCATAACTGCATTGTGTCAAGTAGATAAAAATAAACTGTTGACTTCTTTGGATAGTTTGGCCGAAGTTTGCACCTTCGTCTGATTATTTACAAAAAAAAAATTTTCTTTTCAATATGTTGCCAAATTGTCTCACAAAACTTACCAACAATTCGTTTCTGATTTAGAAAAAAATTAGAGCACGTTTTTTTTCAAAAAGCAATTCATCTGTCAAATACATTAAAGTACTGTCAATTTGAAACCTGATAAAAGATTGAAAACTAAGAAATGAATCGCAAAATGTTGCTACACGTCAAGACATCATCTCGATGCCTCCAATGATCACTACTCTAACTCCAAATTCGTAGGTTTACAGGAGGAGAGTTTAAACGAAAAAAGTTGATAAATATATCTGCAATAATAATTATGGTTTTTTCTTGTGTAACTAGCTGATTTACTCTTGCTTCGAACGCCATCAATAATGATTAATTGTAATACTTTTAAAATAGTGAAGCGATTTGCGTGAAAAACGAAAATTTCAAAATTTTCGAGTTAGACTAGTGTTCATTGGAGGCATCGATCTCAGCTTAGCTGAACTGAATTTGTTTACGAATTATACGAAAAAAGTTTAATGTATAGATCAAATTTAAACTAAGTTTAGTTGATCTTCAGTTTAAAACATGATTGATATTATGGGCCTTAGTCGTTATAAAATAGATCCCAGTGATTACTAAATCGGTAAGAGTGGAAACGAAATACGATTAACATATTCTAAATTACGTCCAAGAAATTAATGTAAATACAACAGATATATAAATATATACATATATAACCACATATACTTATATCAGTGATTCTCGACCTTTTTTTTGTTGCGGCACATATTTAAAGATTTCAAAATTTGGCGGCACACAAAAAAAGACAAAAATTATTTACTTACTACAACACACTGCATAAATAGTTTATCAAAAATTTTTAATATACGAAATAAACTAAAATATACTATAAATTTTTTTATGGAATTAAATATATTATATTCATTTTTTAAATATTTTTCTTAATGATATAATTTAATAATATTAAAATTATTATATATTCGCAAAATTTGGCGGCACACAAAAGTGCCGCGGAACAGTGGTTGAGAATCACTAACTTTTATACTTAGGTACGTGAGAATTCTTATAATTGTCAGAGTCTGAAAATGTTTGTTTTAGATCCCATGAATGATATCATTAAAGACCTCAATGAATCGATTGATAAAACAATGACAGCTTTCAGCAAGACACTTAAAAAGCTGTAAACATATTTAGTGTCTGAAGCAGGTCAGTTGGCTAATGGCTATATAAGGGCTTTCAATACATGTAAATTGCTGTGTCACGTACTTTTAATGTCTCCAAAAAAGATATAAAGCGACCATAATAGTCCCCAAGACGAAATAGTTTTTGGAAACGTTCTCTTTTAATATTTTTATTGCTTAGATGGGTGGAGGAGCTCACAGCCCACCTGGTGTTAAGTGGTTACTGGAACATGTACAAAGTAAATACGCCGCCCACCTTGAGATATAAGTTCTAAGTTCTCAGTATAGTTACAACGGCTGCCCCACCCTTCAAACCGAAACGCATTACTGCTTCACTGCAGAAATAGGCATGGTGGTGGTACCTACCCGTGCGGACTCACCTGTCCTACCACCAGTAATTACCTCCAAAAGGACTGCTTGTAGTCTTGGTCTAAGGGATAAGACGCCCGGAGCACTCGTATCGAGCGATGCGGCTGTCTCGGTGTTCGAATCCCGCAGGCAGGTACCAATTACAGATGTTAGAGATGTTAGCATCTTTGGTCAGAGTCCCACATATCCCGTACTACCCCCTGGGCGAGGGCACCACGTGGTAGGCTTGGTACCCCCGCCTGAGAAAAGGTATTAATTACAGAAATACGTACTCTAACACATCATGTTTACGAACATCTTCCTTATTGAAGCAATCTAATCTCAAAACTAAGATCTAGTAATAAAAATCGTGTGTATGTGTGGGTGTGGAAGTATTCATGACATTTGCTTTCTGGTTTGTGTGGTGGGATAGGCATCAGAAGCGAAACAAGTGATGTGGCGATGTTTGCGAGTGCTCAATGCTCAACCCATTGACTTTATCATCTAAAACAGCGGTCGGGGAACCGGGGTAAATTACCCCAAATGGGGTAAAATGAAAATTTAGGGTGTAAAAATTAAACTTTTGTGAGTAAAAAGTATATATTGAATAATGAAAAGAAACGAAACGGGTTGCGCTATAAACATTCCAAGGTTGTTGTTGGTTTTTTATGTTTTCGATGGCTCATATATTTTGAGCAAACCTGGTTGATGCTTTAAAACGCTTACTAGGAAATATTACCAAATATTACACTTTGGGCGTTCATTGAATCTCGAATTGTTATTCAAAGCTTTAAAAATATATATATGTCTGTAATCAATAATAAGTCGATGTTATTTGAGAACTTGTTCATAAAACTTACGTCAATGAACGTTTTCTCCCCGAAAACCGTGTGCTTAGTTCGAGTTTTTAACGTTCTCGATAGCGTAAAAGTTAACTCAACTTTGTATGGAGTTGTAACGTTTGCCTACGTTTGCCGCTAGGGGCGCTGTTCCAACTTCATACAAAGGAGTTAACTTTTACGCTATCGAGAACGTTGAAAAACTCACTCAGCACACAGTTGAGGCCAGTGGCGATTCTCCAATACGACTTGTGTTGAATATTAATATTATGATGATCGTGCAATAACATATTGATAATTTTAATATAAATTGGAGAAACTAGAAATTAAAACTAGAATCGCTGGGATTTTTGTCTGTCAATTAAAAATATTTATTTATTTATTTATTTTGATATATATTTTATTTGTTTTTAATACTTGCTTGACATATATTTAGGTTGTCCATAATTGATTTCAGCATTGTTGTATTTTTTTGTATGTATACTGTGTTTTCCCTTATTCAAAAGAGTGCACACGCTGAGAACTTTTTATTACTCTTTTCATAGTAATTATACTGTGTATAGGTTTTGTAATGATCCTTTGTTTGAAAATTGAAAAAAAAAGACTCGTATTTTATTACATACACGTAAATTTTATCAGCACAATGACGCCTTTTCAGTGTTTCACTTGTGTAAAATCTTTTTTTTTTTTTTTGTCTTGCTTATACATTTTTTTTCTTCTTTGATTCGATCAGCTAATGTCCAAAAATTGGTGAAGGGAGCGAACGACAAGATCGAGAGTTCCATGAAAAAATTGAGTGATCTGTAATAGCCAAGAGGATTCGTTCGTAACGTTAGTCACATTGAAGTCTTGGAACATGTAGATTTTTGAATTTTATATATAGATAGAGTTGGTTGTCCCACCCTGCAAACCGAAACGCATTACTGCTTCACGGCAGAAACAGGCGGGGTGGTGGTACCTACCCGTGCGGACTAACAAGACGTCCTACCACCACTAAATTAATATTTCTTGTTCTTTTAATTTGCTACATAGCAAACTGTTATGTGTAAATGTTTTCAAGGTTAATAAATAAATTATTATTATTATATATTATACATAATGTCTATTTGCATCTACGTATATGTCTCGTTAGAATATCGAATCTTTGAAATTCACGCAACATCGAACCCTGTTTTGTAAAGTAATAATATTTAAAGCGTTTAATTCAGATTGTCTCAACTAAGTCGAGACAACAACTAAGTTTTTGAAGTCGTCGTGGCCTAAAGGATAAGGCGTCCGGTGCATTCGTATGTAGCGATGCACCGGTGTTCGAATCCCGCAGGCGAGTACCAATTTTTCTAATGAAATACGTACTTATCAATTGTTCACGATAGACTTCCATGGTGAAGGAATAACATCGTGTAATTAAAATCTAACCCGCAAAATTATAATTTGCGTAATTACTGGTAGTAGGACCTCTTGTGAGTCCGCACGGGTAGGTACCACCGCCCCGCCTATTTCTGCCGTGAAGCAGTAATGCGTTTCGGCTTGAAGGGTGGGGCAGCCGTTGTAACTATACTGAGACCTTAGAACTTATATCTCAAGGTGGGTGGCGCATTTACGTTGTAGACGTCTATGGGCTCCAGTAACCACTTAACATCAGGTGGGCTGTGAGCTCGTCCACACAACTAGGCAATTAAAAAAAGACTAAAGAATTGATATCAAAATTAAATTGAATGTGTTTCAGAACAATAAAATAAACTCTTTGAAACATTAATTAATTCTGAATTGACGTTTTGCTGCTAGTGTCCTCTTTAAAACAGCATTTAATATTAAAGGATATTTAAGGATGGATTCTTTAATAAAAATGTAATTTCAGTGATTCACTCGAATAGGTCTTATAGCCCAAGAGTAGAATAGAGTATGCTTTATTGTACACCAAAGTAAAAATAAAGTAAAAAGTAAAAAAAATATTTTAATACTAAAGTACAATGGGCTGTTTACTTGCTAAAAGCGATCTCCTCCATACAACCATCAGGGGGACAAGAACCATTTCAGGAAAGAAATCAACCACTGTGTGCTTATCGCTCGATAAAAAGAATACATTTATAAATAAACTACCTGACCTAGCAGACTTCGTAGTGCCTCAATCAATAAATAAAATACCTAAACTTGTGTATAAAATAAACTTAAAACAAACAAAAGGAATCCGTCCGACGGGAGGGATACTTCAAAGGAAAAAAAAATGGTTTTTTATAATTAAATTCTGAGCGTTTTCATATTTATCTACCTTTTAAACTTTCTCTGGGCTTTCACGAATGATTTAAGACCAAAATTAGTTAAATCGGTCCAGCCGTTCTCGAGTTTTAGCGAGACTAACGAACAGCAATTCATTTTTATATATATAGACTAGCCGTACTTGCCCCCTTCGCTGGGCATAAATTAACATTATTATTTATTATCATTGTTATTAGGGAGTCCAACACCCATATAAATATTAGCCTATCCATTAAATACATATATTTTCTACATGGATACCTACCTAGTTTCAAGTCAATCTGATGCATGGTTCAGTAGTTATAACGGAACATTCATAAAAACCACTGTAGATTTATATATTACTATAGACTATAGATAAATGTCAACAATATACGTATTGTATTTTAATTTTGCTCAATTATTTTAGGGAAACAAGATTAAAATGCCGTTTTAATGCAATCAAAAAAATTATAATGGTAAGTTTTATGTTTCGCTTTGTGAGTCAACAAGATCTGTAATCTTTTTTTTGTGTATCTTACAACATACAATTGTTTATTGTTTATTAACTGTTTCTTGACATCACTGATTTTTGGACTAAAAAATTAAAAATTAAATCAATCCCATCCACATAACCCTTATTCAAGTTTTTAATTACAATTACAGTGTACTAAAAAAATATTGACAAATATTTTAATCTGTACTATTTATCTGTTCCTATGCTTAATACATTTATATATATTTTTTCATATAACTGTATACATACGCTGCTGTCTAATTTAAAATAAGGCTATTAATAAATTGTAATTTTTTCCTTTTTGGCCTAATGACAATACCGCGTCGACACTAATAATATCGATATGGATGATCTAGTTTGTGTTCTAAAAGGAATGACGTAGTTTTTTTTTCCGTGTAGTCTTAATTATTATTATGAGTCCGTAGACAACGTGAATGCCGTCTCGATACATGAGGTCAGCTTTGAACTGCCTCGCCACGAAAATGGCACAAGTGTTGTAATTGTGGGCTCGCAAAACGCCCTACTCTCACAGCTTATGGGCATCAGAGAACAGTTAAATGTAAATGTAGTTAAAATTAGAGCACCGTCCCAGCTTTGTTTGGCTCGGACGTGCGTCACACAATATACTTCAATCTCGAGTCTGGTGATCAGCTAAATACCGGATAGGCAGATTGCGTCCGCCCAACAAGACCAGTGTGCTCAGTGCGAGTTTTTTAACGTTCTCGATAGCGTAAAAGTTAACGCAATTTTGTATGCAGTTGAACAGCGCCCCTAGCGGCAAACGTAGGCAAACGTTCGAACTCCATACAAATATGAGCTAACTTTTACGCTATCGAGAACGTAAAAAAACTAACAGAAAAAGAACCGTTTATGTTAGATTTTTTTGTAACAAAGTTTTTTTGTTTGCCACCACACCATGAAGGTTTTTAATTATTGTTTTTTTTTTATTCCAGCTTCCCGTCTGGTTACAGATACCATCAGAAAGACCAATTAAACCTGCTCGTTTCTTCATATGTTTTAAATAAAATTTAAATAGTACAAATTACAGCACTTCGCTTATGCGCCAATATAAAATTTAATTAAGAAAATAAATAAATTTCACGTTTCAAAATGAAATAGTTTTTGTAAACTAAAAGTTGAACTTATAAGATTTCTGTTTGTTAACTTAATAAGTGTATTTTGATAAACGAATAATGAAATTAAAACAAAACAAAAAAAATAGAAATATTTCATTTTAAAGTCTCATAAAATGTATTTCCTTAAAACGGTTTTATTTCAAGACATTTTTGTGTGCATTTAAAGAAATGCTTTTAATTTTAGGAATTACCTATATGTCGGAACCATCATTGTAAACTTTCTTCTTTTTTTTTTGTCACATATTTCTATATAGTTAATCTGTGGTAAATTAGTTGTAACGTCTCTCTCTAGCGCAATTAATTTTCGCGTGCTAGAGTAAGACGACTATATACAATTACATTTGACGTGAATGATTCAAATCTTGAATAAAATAGTATAAGTTTGTAAGTGTTGTTTTAAAATTTTTGTCGGTATTTTTTTTTTAGTTTTAAAAGGTAAACGGAATGCTACAAACATATTAAATGTAAGCAATTAACCCTTATTGGAAGATCTCTGTAACAATGAATTTCTCTTAGTTCTTTTTTTTTCCATTGAGATTGCTCAAGGTTTTCTTTATTAGTATAGTATTATTATGTTTCTGTATAAATAGGTTTCTGTTCGCGTTGTGTTACCCTAGTAGAATATTTTGGAGTGTTGCCATGTTTTACCCAAAATCAGCTACGTGATTGAGTTTAAATGTAATCATGTTTTTGTTTGAATTAGATTTGAGCTTATGATGCTAATTATTGTGCCTTTAAATTTGCCACGAGAAGTTTCGGATATTCACACTGATGAATTGTCATTTTTTTGCATAATAAAAGGAATTCATTGTGGATTGTGTGTGTTCATTTCACGTTGTGATATCTTTCAGAAATAATATTTATGTTTCGTTCGCCGTAAACTAAGCGGTGTTCAGGCTAAAATTGTTTTCGGTCGAGAAATGGTTACGATATGAATTTGTTGGCCATATAAATTAAAATTATGAGTGTTCAACAACAAAAAAAATTACCACAAAATGGTTTTAAACTGGTGGTAGGACCTCTTGTGAATCCGCACGGGTAGATACCACCACCCTACCTATTTCAGCCGTGAAGCAGTAATGCGTTTCGATTTTAAGGGTGGGGCAGCTGTTGTAACTTTACCTTAGAACTTATATCTCAAGGTGGGTGGCCCATTTACGTTATAGATGTCTATGGGCTCCAGTACCTACTTAACACCAGGTGGGCTGTGAGCTCGTCCACCCATCTAAGCAATAAAAAAAATCAATCCCAGTCTTCATTACTGTTCCGATCGCTAACAAAATCTGGATGAACCTGCTGGACGAATCTGAAGATGCCTTAAGAATTTCATTGAAACCGGTTCAGCCGTTTTGGAGGTCTATATAGCACTCACATTGCTACTTTAATTGGTATGTACCTACCAGTGTTGGGCAAAATTTAATTGGAAGGTACAATTAAAAATAACAATTGATTAACTGTGACGTTTCAGTTAAAAATTAATTAACTGTTAACTGTTAGCTTTTTAATTAACAATTAATCAATTGTTCCTGCAATTAAACTTTAATTAAATTTAAATAAAGTAAATAAAAATAATAGAAGATGGCGGAGTAGCACAGGGTAGGTCTCTCACAAGGTTGACTGATGTTCTTGCAAAAATACATAATAACAAGGAAGATCATTTACATTGTGTGCACCTACAGATGCAGTTTTAATTGTTTCTTACAACAATAAAAAATTATAGTTGCATTATATTAATTGTACCTTGCAATTAACACAACTAAATTTAAATAAATTGATTTCAATATGCAACTAACGGACTACTTGCAATTGTGATTAAATTAAATGCAATTAATCTTTCAATCAATTAATACGATGATTAAAATATTAATTGATTAATGCCCAACACTGGTTTATACAGTGTGCTTAGTGCGAGTTTTTTAACGTTCTCGATAGCGTAAAAGTTAGCCCAATTTTTTATGCAGTTAAAACAGCGCCCCTAGCGGCAAACGTAGGCAAATGATCCAACTCCATACAAATATGAGCTAACTTTTACGCTATCGAGGACGTTAAAAAACTCGCACTAAGCACACAGATACGTTTTCAGTTTGAAGGGGAGCATGAGACATCGCTGTTTTCCCAACCGTACGTCGTGCCGTATGATGATGTGGCCTATAGACACAAACCGCTGAGTTTCTCGCCGGATCTTCTCAGTGGGTCGCGATTCCGATCCGGTGGTAGATTCTGCCCTGCTCTTGCTAGGGCCAGTGCTAGCAAACCGCGAACAAAAAAGCTTCGTGAGCTCACCTACCAGCCAGTGCGTGGCTGGGATGGCCTCATAAGCTACCAACGAACAGGTAGGGAAAAAAGATGAGCTTTGATTAATATTTAAATACCACAGTGGATCGCTGCATATCGCCGAGAATCGTTCAAAAATCGTTTGGACCTATTAATATCATTCAGAAAACATTGTTGATGTATTTTTATTTTTATTGCTTAGATGGGTGCACGACCTCACGGCCCACCTGGTGTTAAGTGGTCACTGGAACCCATAGATATCTACAACGTAAATGCGCCACCCACCTTGAGATTATAAGTTCTAAGGTCTCAGTATAGTTACAACGGCTGCCCTGCCCTTCAAACTAAAACGCATTGCTGCTTCACGGCAGAAATAGGCGGGGTGGTGGTACCTACCCGTGGGTACTCACAAGAGGTCCTACCACCAGTAAAATTATTAAAGGTAAGTTTATTCCAGTGACAAAAAATATACGTAAACATTATAGATGATAGAACCTGATAGAATATTCCCGAATATAGGTAGTTAAAACCTATTTATTACTTAAGGAAAGTAATTAAATTACTGAGATATAAAAACAGATTAATTGGCCTAGACTGGATTTGGATAGCACTTTCCAAAAAATGTTTTACTGGCAGACAGTTGCTGTCTTTGCTGGCGTCCATGACCTACGGTGAGTATTTACCATACGATCGACAGTGAGCTCGTTTTGACTTGCATACGCAAAAGCAATAACAAAACCTGAATAAGAATTTAGTAAAGACAGCTGTATCTAGTAACTTGCCCATAGACACAGCCCACTTGCCCATAGAAACAGCCCAGTGGGTCGCGTTTCCGATTCGGTGGTAGCTTCTGCGAAGCGCTGCTCTTGCTAGGGTCAGTGTTAGCATTACTCCGGTTTGAGACCCGTGAGCTCATCTACTAGTTAAGGTTACTTACGAAGGTTAAGGTAAGTAAAAAAAAAAGTAACTTGTTTATGATTTAATATAATCCCTGCCTCCTGGCGTCATTTTCCTCGTTACTGAGGGTAGTGACTCCCCCGCTGCATCAGCTTCTCCCGTACGATTTCTCTCCATCTGCTGCGATCCTTAGCTTCATGAAGGGCATTGTGGAAGTTGATGTTCAGAGAAGATGTATTTGGTCCGACCATCTCCCAACGTTTGCCACCTACCTTGCCTGTCACCATCAGCTGTTCAAGATTGTGACCCTCTTTACGAGCAATATGCCCGAAGAATTCCAGCACCCTACGAAGGCATATAGTGGAAAGTCTAGTTTTGATATTAAGCTCTCTCAGAATAGACACGTTGGTGCGAAAAGCGGTCTATGGAATCTGTAGCATTTTTCTCCAGCTCCACATTTCAAAGGCGTCTATTCGGTCTCTGTCGGCCTTTTTCAGTGTCCAGGTCTCCGCTCCATAACTGAATGTGGAGAAAACTAGCGAACTCACCAATTTAGTTTTAGTTTTTCGCTAGATGTTACGGTCTCTCCATATCTTGTGGGACATTGCCTTTTTGGCCATCCCTATACGTCTTCTTATCTGTTTTTCGCATGATCCTGTGTTATTAATGTTAGACCCTAGGTAGACGAAGTCGCTCACGATGTCAAGGTTCAGCGTTCCCGTTAGTTCAACGCTGTTTGTACGATCCACAACAATGACTTTGGTTTTGCTATGATTGATTTTTAGACCCAACAGCAAACTGATGTTCTTATTACACTACATTGAATTTAAATAATAGCTGAAATGAATATTGCTAATTCATAGTCAGGCTTAGACTTAACAGATACTACGATTCAGAGTAATCTATGTTCAGAGCTCGTCAGTGAAATACTAGACTTTTTGGCGGGAACGCGAGGAGTGAAGTTGTGTGATTTGTTTTATTTGGTCTATTTAGTGTTTCTTCAGGTTTCAATGTGTAATTACGGTGGTTTGTTAATTGATTAGTATCTGTGAATAAATGTAGGAAAATTAAACAAAGCCGCTGAACGTAACTTCTCGGGATCCTCCAAAAAGTTGACTGAAAAAGTCTCAGTAAATGACCACCATTTTACCGAGATTATATTTCATCACATATCATCTCATATGGTTTTATTTCGTGCCATGTTTCATCTAATCAACTTCATTTCACTTCATATTATCATTTTTCATATAGTGCAGTTTTCGTTAAAATTAAATAAGCCTTGACCTAAGGGTCTTAGTTACCAGATCATAACATATATTAAAAAAAAAGGAAAATATTAGTCTATGGTAGATCATCTGTATCGGGGGATTCCCCCAATGGTGTACTTTGAAAAGTTCTTATTATAAAAATATGATTTCCAACATGAGGTTCAGTATAATAATGATATTTAGCAAGTATTGCGGAAAAGTGAATAGTAATTGAAACGGCACGGATGTCTCAAAGGCGTGACATCAGCAATGCTGACGCCACTACCGTCATAATTAGGGTGTTGCTTATGGTTGGCGAAGTAATAAACAAACCTATATCTGTAGAAGGTCATTTCTCTTTTCAAGAAGCCTGTTCTCGGCGGTTCGCATTCGCTTGTCCCAGTCCTCTGCTGCTGGGTCATAGTGTCCCCCTGTTTTACTGGGCAGAGGCCAAAATTCTCTTCCCGAAAGGAATGGGCAAGGTTTATTCACTGGTTACCAGGTTGCATCTCGCGATGCCCTCGTGGTTCCGTGAAGAGGGAAACGATCCTCGGGACAAAGGCCAATACTAATAAATTACAGTGTGTAAGAATACAGTAGTATTCTTTGTAATTAATATTTTTCAGAAAATCTGTCAACGGATCTCTAACTCCCAACACGTAATACGAGAAAGTTTGAAGTAAAGCTGCCAGCAAATAAATTACAAAATTTACTTTTGACAAATTAAAGCCAGTGATATTTAGTTTACGATTGCGCATTGTATTTTAAATAGTTCGCGCACTCATCAAGTATACGTATTTAACGTACCGTTATTTTTAGTCTATTCAAAATTTGATTCTCGATTCGTATTTGCAAAGCTCACTAAGTTGTTTCAAGAGGTAACACTGAGCACTGAGCTCCAGAGTTATCGCAAAATTGATCAATAAACAGATAAAGATTATCAAGTGTTAATTTGTATTGTATATCTGGTGAGAAGTTACTGTGACTTAAGGTATTTAATATTTATTTATTTTATGGGCAATTACAAGGATAATGCATTAATAAAACAAAGCCTTAACATTTCTTGCAAACAGTATTAACATAGTATATAGTAATAGTAGTAGGGGCATAAAGAAAACCCTTATATTATTTGCTTTTATATTTAATTATTTGCAAGAACACCTCCTCGGGTGAGTGCCTTAACCAAGGAAAACCAATTATCCAAATTCTGAGCTGTATTTAGTTTGGGCAGTTGTCCGTATGATGTCATCCTACTATCTTATGTGGGGGTCTTCCTCTGTGTGGCTTTCCTCGTGAATCATTCCACGAAGTGGTTCTTTTGGTTCATAATTTATCTTGCATTCTTGCTACATGGCCCACTCATTTCTATTTAAGTATTTCGATGCCTCCAATGAACACTACGCTAACTCTAAATTCGTAGATTTACAGGAGGAGCATTTATTTATTTTTGCAGATATATTTATGTTTTTTTTGTGTAGCTAGCTGATTTACTCTTGCTTCGAACCTCATTAATAGGTAATGATTAAATTGTAATACTTTTAACATACCTAGTGAAGCGATTTGCGTGAAAAACGAAAATTTCAAAATTTTGAGTTAGAGTAGTGTTCATTGGAGGCATCGATTTGGGCACAGTTTAGAGCGTCTACTCATAAAGGGGCGCCAAATAGTCCGCAAAACAAAAAATGCTTGATTGAAAAAATGCTATATTGATTTTTTTTAATTGGTTTCTGGAAAATATATTTTAAATTTAGTGCCAGTGTAATATAATTAAAGTTAATTCGTAAATAAAAAGGAAAAAGGTGGGGCGCAATCAAATCAAACAATCAATATCGATTGTGCCCCGGACGCGAATTTAGATCGTTACGTCACTGTTTTGAGATACTTCGTATTTCGTTTTTTATCTTTTAAGTATTCTTTTTTTAATAAACTGCGTTGCGAGCATCGTTGGTATCTAGGTACTTAATTTTGTTCTTAAATCGACTAGTAAATTTCCGGGTCTTTACAGCATAAGTTAGGTACCTACGGTAGGAGACATTCGTTAATCGCTTTGGTTTTAATATTATTTACCATTGTTTTGTATTCTTCGTTCTACTTATAACTCATTGTTTTTGCTGTTAAATCCTATTTGTTATCCAAGTAGATGTTTTTTTCTGTATTAGCAAGTACCTACTTCACTATCGACTGAGAATTCTTGATTTTGTTATTCGTTTTAACCATTGTTATTGTTGAGATCATTTCTGGACTGACTTTTAGCGGGCCTCGTTTTGTAAATGTCATAAGTTGTAATTGTATACCAGTGTGCTTAGTGCGAGTTTTTTAATGTTCTCGTCGTCGTGGGGTCGTCGCGTCCCCTTGCGGGGGCGCGGAGCGGGCCTCAGAGAAACCCCTCTGCCCGGACATGTAGCTCCCCGCCTATTGAGGCAGGGGTGGTGCGCTGCGGGATAGTGTGTAGCAGGCTTGAGGTGTGAGATGGGACGACTTCTTTCTTCACTTCTTCCCTCTTCTCTTCTCTTCCTTTCTTCTCTTCTTTTCGTTCTTCGGGGGGCGGCTGCTGCTCTCCTCCATGTTTTTTTTAACGTTCTCGATAGCATTAGTCAGCTTATATTTGTAAGGAATAGGATCGCATGTCCACGTTTGCCGTTAGGGGCGCTGTTCCAACTGCATACAAAATTGGGTTAACTGTTACGTTATCGAGAACGTTAAAAAACTCGCACTAAGCACACTGATTCTGCAACATTAGATTATCATCGAAACGGAGACGACTAAGGTATACCAGGTAGACAACTTAACAACAGGTAAGCCTGTCTACCTATCTAATCTAGAAGTCGAACGTTCTGGAAGTCAAAAAGTAAACTACCTGATTTAAATACACTTAAAAATCTATATCGTAAAAGAGAAACACTGCGATTACGATTTAAATTGCGTGCAACTTAAGCAATATCGGGTACCTTAATCACATATCACCACTTCGGTCTTCCATTAAAATTTTCAGGGAACACTACTTAAAATTCATGTCACGCTGTTTCAGGATCATGGGATTTTTCACTGCCCTAATAGTCAACATCGTAGGCGGAGCCGTTCTTTGCATGGGAGGGTTTTTGATCCCAATCGTGGCACCTCTGCTCGGCTTCAGCGCATCGGGAATAATGGCGGGAAGCATTGCAGCTTCAGCCCAGTCGTATTACGGGAATTTAATGGCCGGAAGCATTATATCAAAGTTGACTGCCGCCGCCATGATAGCACCAACTCCGTAAGACATTACGTCAGTACTAAGTTTTTTTATTTTATTGCTTAGATGGGTGGACGAGCTCACAGTCCACCTGGTGTTAAGTGGTTACTGGAGCCTATAGACATCTACAACGTAAATGCGCCACCCACCTTGAGATATATGTTCTAAGGTCTCAAGTATAGTTACAACGGCTGCCCCACCCTTCCAACCGAAACGCATTACTGCTTCACGGCAGAAATAGGCAGGGTGGTGGTACCCATCCGCGCGGACTCACAAGAGGTCCTACCACCAGTAATTACGCAAATTATAATTTTGCGGGTTTCATTTTTATAACACGATGTTATTCCTTCACTGTGGAAATCAATCGTGAACATTTGTTGAGTACGTATTTCATTAGAAAAATTCGTACCCGCCTGAGATTCGAACACCGGTGCATCGCTCAACACGAATACATCGAACGTCTTATCCGTTAGGCCACGACGACTTCAAAACAACGACGAATTCACAAATGAACCCATCAACGCCACTGCCTTCTGCGACACTAAAGCGACAATATGGTTTCCGGCTTTTGGGGTGGGGCAGCCCTTGTAATATAGAACTAAGACTTAGAAATCGTGTCTTAAAGTGGGTGGCGACCACGTGGGGACATTGACGTTGTTGATGTTAACACGTGCAAGCGTTATGGTCTAGTTCGACCTTTAAAACAAAATAAACGTAACGCCATCAGTGTGCTTAGTGCGAGTTTTTTAACGTTCTCGATAACGTAAAAGTTAGCCCAATTTTGTATACAGTTGGAACAGCGCCACTAGCGGCAAACGTACGCAAACGATCCCACTCCATACAAATATGAGCTAACTTTTACGCTATCCAGAACGTTAAAAAACTCGCACTAAGCACACCGAGTAGTTTTTTTTGCTATCTATTTATTCACTGGTAGCCTGAAGTGTTATTTAAGCTACCTACGTGCAGACGGATACGTGAGCTCACGGGCTCAAATTGTCAGAATTTGCTAACACTAGCCTAGTAAGAGTAGTGTCTCGCAAGTCGCAGAATCTACCACCGGTATCGCTAGTAACAATGACGACTATTATCAATGAACAAAACTCTTTGAAGAGCATTTAGGTACGTAAGACTAATCAAATTAGATGGTTAATGGCTTGACTATTCCCATTAAGGTAGTCATCTCTAGTCTTTAATGAATCCTTTGGAGTAGTATGTTGGCCCTAGAGTAGTTGGGACGACATGAGCTCAAAATAAATTAGAATGCTGGGCCAATATCACTGTCTGCCTTGGCCGGCTGTCATGAACATTTGAAAAGCAATCTAGCCATACGCAAAGTCCATAGCGCAGTGATTCTCAACCTTTTTTTTTGTTGCGGCACATATTTAACGATTACAAAATTTGGCGGCACACAAAAAAAAAAGATAAAAATTATTTACTTACTACAACACACTGCATAAATACTTTATCAAAAAATTTTAATATACGAAATAAACTATTTAACACTACAAGTCCGACTGGCGGGACTTTTGTGAATTTTCGTGAGTTCGTTGTTCCGGGCTGTTGGCGAAGATGATATAGAAATAATGTTTACACTGATTTGGTATGAGGTTTAATATAAAAAGCGACACAATAACTAAAATAAGATACAAAATGAGTTGAGAATCGTACAGTTAAACTAAGACTCGCAATATTTTACTGGTCGTCGTCGCGCGCGCTGAGGGCGTGTGTTTTCGCGCTCAGAGAGCTCTGTCTCAGCGGGCGGTAAGGCGGCGGCGGGGGCGGTATCGCACGTTCGGAAATTACGTTCCGTTATATCCTCCCCCTCCGAGTCACTAGAACGCCTCGTTAGTGGCTCGGCAGAAACAACAAGACGGGGCCGTCCACGCAGGCGTCGAGGCTGTACTGGAGCTGAGACCTGACCGGTTTGATTATGATACGGCTTCAAATGAGAAGCATGAAATTTCCCTAAAACCTGCGAATTCAAATCAGTAACCTCATAGGTAGTAGGACTAACGATATTACTAATCTGGTAGGGTCCGTCACGCTTAGGCATGAACTTCTTCGTTCTACCTTTGGCGGCATCACTTAACAAGNTTTGTCGCGGCATAGTGTATTTTTTATAAAAAATCAACAAACACTCAACAAATAGCAATGGCAACAAAGTCAACAAGCAATTATAACAAATAACTTAACGATTAATAACGATAGACTTTTCACTGTACGCAAGCGTACTTTTGGGAGCAAGCGGAACGAGGGCGCGGTGCGGGACGCAAGGTTCGACTGATCTACCAATTACGCGCTCGATACGATTTCCCCTGCCGTCGCGCCTCACCCTCACCACCAAAGTGATCTAAAATTCGGTTCTGCGCAGTCAAGGTCATTTGCTCAAGAAGTTTCCCGGTTACTATACCATTGTTTTGTATTCTTCGTTCTACTTATAAATCATTGTTTTTGCTGTTAAATCCTATTTGTTTTCCAAGTAGATGTATTTTTTCTGTATTAGCAAGTACCAACTTCACTATCGACTGAGAAGTTTTGCTTGTGTTAATCGTTAAACCATTGTTATTGTTGAGATCATTTCTGAACCGACTTTTAGCGGGCCTCGTTTTGTGAATGTCATAAGTTGTAATTGTATACCTGATTCTGCAGCATTAGATTATCATCGAAACGGAGACGACTAAGGTATACCAGGTAGACAACTTAACAACAGGTAAGCCTGTCTACCTATCTAATCTAGAAGTCTAACGTTCTGGAAGTCAAAAAGTAAACTACCTGATTTTAAATACACTTAAAAATCTATATCGTAAAAGAGAAACACTGCGATTACGATTTAAATTGCGTGCAACTTTAGCAATATCGGGTACCTTAATCACATATCACCACTCCGGTCTTCCATTAAAATTTTCAGGGAACACTACTTAAAATTCATGTCACGATGTTTCAGGATCATGGGATTTTTCACTGCCCTAATAGTCAACATCGTAGGCGGAGCCGTTCTTTGCATGGGAGGGTTTTTGATCCCAATCGTGGCACCTCTGCTCGGCTTCAGCGCATCGGGAATAATGGCGGGAAGCATTGCAGCTTCAGCCCAGTCGTATTACGGGAATTTAATGGCCGGAAGCATTATATCAAAGTTGACTGCCGCCGCCATGATAGCACCAACTCCGTAAGACATTACGTCAGTACTAAGTTTTTTTTTTTATTGCTTAGAAGGGTGGACCAGCTCACAGTCCACCTGGTGTTAAGTGGTTACTGGAGCCTATAGACATCTACAACGTAAATGCGCCACCCACCTTGAGATATATGTTCTAAGGTCTCCAGTATAGTTACAAAATCAAATCAAATCAAATCAAAAAAAAGTTTTATTCAACATAAATGAAAGTACATACTTGTTGAACGTCAAAAGAATTACCGCCAATTCACAAAAATTAGCCTCCGTCCTGAGAAGAATTGGCAAGAAACTCAACGGGCATGTCATCTTTTTTTTTTTTTTAATTATTAGATTTTTTATTTTATTTTAAATATTAGTTTTTTTTTAAATATTAATTTTTACAGTAAGTAATTATAACATAACAATTATTACAATATTGACATGCCCGGAGCGAGCAACTCATTCCCACTTTGTGCAATCTTCTAGATAATCATTGACTTTATAGTAAGCTTTATTGCACAGATGTTCTTTAATAGTTTTCTTAAACCTATGTATATGTAGGTTCTGCCCCACAAAAGTTCATCCGTTCCGGAATTATTCCGAACATCAACAACGTAAATGTCCCCACGTGGTCGCCACCCACTTTAAGACACGAGTCATATGTCTTAGTTCTATATTACAACGGCTGCCCCACCCTTCCAACCGAAACGCATTACTGCTTCACGGCAGAAATAGGCAGGGTGGTGGTACCCATCCGCGCGGACTCACAAGAAGTCCTACCACCAGTAATTACGCAAATTATAATTTTGCGGGTTTCATTTTTATAACACGATGTTATTCCTTCACCGTGGAAATCAATCGTAAACATTTGTTGAGTACGTATTTCATTAGAAAAATTGGTACCCGCCTGAGATTCGAACACCGGTGCATCGCTCAACACGAATACATCGGACGTCTTATCCGTTAGGCCACGACGACTTCAAAACAACGACGAATTCACAAATGAACCCATCAACGCCACTGCCTTCTGCGACACTAAAGCGACAATATGGTTTCGGGCTTTTAGGGTGGGGCAGCCCTTGTAATATAGAACTAGGACTTAGAAATCGTGTCTTAAAGTGGGTGGCGACCACGTGGGGACATTGACGTTGTTGATGTTAACACGTGCAAGTGCTATAGTCTAACTTCGACCTTTAAAACAAAATAAACGCCATCAGTATGCTTAGTGCGAGTTTTTTAACGTTCTCGATAACGTAAAAGTTAGCCCAATTTTGTATACAGTTGGAACAGCGCCACTAGCGGCAAACGTACGCAAACGATCCCACTCCATACAAATATGAGCTAACTTTTACGCTATCCAGAACGTTAAAAAACTCGCACTAAGCACACCGAGTAGTTTTTTTTGCTATCTATTTATTCACTGGTAGCCTGAAGTGTTATTTAAGCTACCTACGTGCAGACGGATACATGAGCTCACGGGCTCAAATTGTCAGAATTTGCTAACACTAGCCTAGCAAGAGTAGTGTCTCGCAAGTCGCAGAATCTACCACCGGTATCGCTAGTAACAATGACGACTATTATCAATGAACAAAACGCTTTGAAAAGCATTTAGGTACGTAAGACTAATCAAATTAGATGGTTAATGGCTTGACTATTCCTATGAACGTAGTCATTTCTAGTCTTTAATGTGAATCCTTTGGAGTAGTATGTTGGCCCTAGAGTAGTTGGGACGACATGAGCTCAAAATAAATTAGAATGCTGGGCCAATATGTCTGCCTTGGCTGGCTGTTATGAACATTTGAAAAGCAAGCTAACCATCTCACTAGGCAAAGTCCATAGCGAATTTAATTCTAAAATTTTGAAGACAAAGACAATATTTATAACAAATATATTTTTAAATTCTAATTACCGCTTTATTTGTTGCAGATAAGTTTGTCAAAAACAGATAACTGCTGCTCGTCAACATATTCTGGATTTAAAATGTCTTAAATTCCGAAATAAATATGATGAGATGGGATCTCGTTTATTTCATTGAATACGTAAACGCTTCAAATTTATCTGCCTATTACAGTCTTTGATCTTACTTTTAAGAGATAATTCTCTAATATGGAATGGAGTGTAATGTTGTGTTTAGAATGTTCTAAAGGCTCTGCCGATGTCCAAGAACGATTTCTAACAACAATTATAACTGAGATTAAATGAATTTTCAAATGATCTACATTTGACAGCATCAACAAGGTTTACTAAAAAAAAAAAGGAACGCACTTGCTCATTTTCAATGAACATTAAATTGTGAAATTGCAGTTTCTTCTTTAAACGGAAAGCTTTTAGGAAATATCCTACTAACTACTAACCGGATATCTTAATTACCATAGCAAATATGCAATGGTAATTAAGATATCTGGGTCCATGTAATAGCCAGTTACTAAGTCTGTTTTACTTGCACATATACATATATACACCGAGACAATACCAAAGAAATATCTTTCACACTGGTCACCGGGCAAGTGCCCATTCCTAGTTCCTGTTAGAAACGACAGCTCCGTTGTGGCCCTGACATAGTCAATGAGTCTCGATGTGCAACCACTATCAGTTTCACGATTACAATTACGTTTAAGGCTGGCGAAACTAAGTCACCCTTATTGTCTATTATTTTTGCACTAAATACGCTCAATTAAAAGATGGCCGGTCCATAGAACGCCTCGTTGTACAGGGAAGCGTTGATGGTACAAGACCGCGCGGGAGGCCACCAATGCGGTGGACCGACCAAATTAAAACTGCAGTGGGAAGTCCCCTAAATGAGTGCAGTAGAATGGCCTCGAGCAGGGAGAGATGGTGCGACATCGTGAGACGCATCAAGTCTGCCCCTTCCAACACTACATGACGATCACGACCGCTCTGTCAAGAGTGACACGACTGAGAAGAAAGAACCGTCTACTTATAATAAACAAAACTTAAACATAAATGGATTTAGTTATGAATTAATTTATTTTTCCTATATACTAATTTAATGTTTCTATATAAATTTATGTTGCAGCAGTTTGTTCTTTGGCATTTTCTGCTTCTTGTTTGGCTAGGTTCTCCCTTTCTTGTTGTCTATTTCTCCAGGCAGTCATGTAGGTTCGAGGATGTATGGGGAAAAATCCTGAGAGTCCTGAAAATATTAAAAAAATATGTACACTATCTGAAAAACTAAAAAGCCATTTTAGTTAGAAATGTCTTTTCTTGATACAATTCTTTTTTGTTTTATTAGGGTTTTTTATTTATCTTTTATCTATATATATAAAAATGAATTGCTGTTCGTTAGCCTCGCTAAAACTCGAGAACGGCTGGACCAATTTGGCTAATTTTGGTCTTGAATGATTTATGGCAGTACAGAGAAGGTTTAAAAGGTTTAATATAAATATAAAAAGACTCGTCGGAATTAAATAAAAATAATTTTGTTTTTCCTTCATGTGTCCCCCATCGGATGGATACCTTTTGTTTATTTTAAGTTTATTTTATACAAAAGTTTAGGTCTTTTATTTGTCGACTGAGGCACTACGAAGTCTGCTGGGTCTGCTAGTTTTTAATATACTTTTGCTCCATCTACCTTTTTGATGTTTGAGCCAACACATACACAATATATACTTTTGTATATACCATAACTTATAACTTCACCATGAAGATTGTTTTTTTTATGGTTACAACTTTCAAGTATTTTTTTGTTTGAAAATTATTCATAAAACACTATTATTATTGACTAATTAAGTGTCTTGTCCCACATAGGTAAGTACTATCAATATATATTCCTATTATTTTTCAAGAATAGGTCAGCCCTTACACGATAATACTGACTTAGAACTCAAGTCTCAAAGTAGGTAGTGGCATTTACGTTTTCAATGTCTATGGGTTCCGGTAAACACTTAATATGAGTGTGCCGCGATCTTATCCATCCAATTAATTATAAATTTAATAAAAACATGGTATCATAAGAAACTGATGGAGAACCTCATGCAAAACAAAAGGTGACCTGGAAGCCTTCTGTATAGTGAGTTCCACTACAAGTCTAGTGTTCTCTCCGGACCATCATAACAACTTTATCTGTGTTCTATTCGAAGGGAAAAGGTCAAATAGTGACTCTGAAATAAAGAACTGTCCAACTTCAAAAGTCATAAGTAATCATAATTAAAAATTAATATTTACCAAGAAGTTCTGAAACTGGGGTCGATACGTGAGCACCCTTCCCAAGCCAATACTTAAGTCGTTCCAAATTCAAAGCAACTAGCTTTTCATTATTGATGTTCGGCATTGGATCGTATGAACCTAGCTGCTCTATTACTGGCTGACTGTTTAAACGTCTCCTCTAGAAGAAAAAAACCTTAAGATGCATTGTTAAGCAGAATAAAATGTTTACCAAATTTACAGTGTTCGAGAAAATATAGTACTAACTAATAAAATAACAAGTTGAAATGCTAAAGTTAGGCTACTAAAAATTTAAAGTGTATCTAATAATGTTAGTTATAAAACTTGTTTTTTAAATATAATTAATCTGTCAAACTAAATTTAATAGAATACTTCTAACAAAATAACTCAGTCGAATTTGATAAAAACGAAATTATTTAAATTTAGAATCTTACATGGGTTACAGAAATGTGAAAGAATGGTCGATTTGTGCAACCTTGGCGTATTAGGCGAATAGACTTCGCTGCTTTAGCAAAATATCTGCCGGTTCCACTAGCCGGAGGTAGGGACATATTTTAAATTTTGTACTATAATAATATAAATTGGATACTTTAGAATCGTGTAGCAAAATTATGAAAACATAACCTTTATTTTGACATTTATTAATTGACAGTAATAGTAGTATTATAACTTTCCATTGAGAAAGGCGAAGGTATCCACACCACATAACTTAGTCTTTTAAATTTCCTTTATTATGGAAAATATCGAAAATGGTGTGACAAATGATGTTGATGAAATGTGGCGAAGAGTTTTATTTGTAGCTGTTATTTAATTATTGATTAATTTGGATTAAATTAAATGAAATAAGATTAGATGGGATGAAATAGAGTCTCAGTAAAATGGTGATTATTTATTATGATTTCCGTGAACATTTTAGAAGAATCCGGGAAGCCACGTCCAAGTATTGTTCCATTTTCCAATAAGTGCACCTCACAGTTGAAAATTAATCTAAGCAGGCAATATTTTCTTTTTAAAATTATGACTATTATTATTTTTCCCTACCTAAGCTGGTAGCGAGCGAGTAGGTGAGCTCCCGGAGCTAAAACCTGACGACGTTGCTAGCACTAGCCTTAGCAAGAGCAGTGCTTCGCAGAATCTAGACCTAAGCCCGGGCAGAGGGAGCTGCCTCGAAGCTCGTCCCGGCCCCCGTAAGGGGACGCGACGACGCTATGCGTCTACCACCGGATCGGAAACGCGACCCACTGAGAAGATCCGACGAGAAACTCAGTGGGCTGTGTCTGTGAAGCATTGCTCTTGCTAGAGCCAGTGTTAGCAACGTTTCTGGGTTGAGTCCTGTGAGCTCACCTACACGTTAGGGTAAAGCTGAAGGAACCTCTCAAGGCAAACAGGCTAGGTAGGAAAAAAAAGACGTACTTAAAACCACCGTTAGTGAATCGGGAGGATTGGAAAAGACATGCTTAGGGCGAAGTCGACTGTTTAGTAGATTATAGTGTCACCTTATTACGAAGTTAAAATGATGAAAATACCTTACTACTATGAAATGACTCTATGATCGATAGTTACGGTAGTATTACTGTATTAAATTATATGGGATCGCTATAGATCTGTGAATATACAACTGTAAATCCGTAAACAAAATAATAATAATATTAAAGAACTGATAATTGATCTCGATTAAATTTAAAAAAATCATCAATCATGTCTATCTGAAAAAATTATGTACTTTTTGGAAGGAACGCGAGCAGTGGAGTTATGTGATTTGTTTTATTTTGCCTGTTTAGCGTTTCTACAGGTTTAAATGTGTATTATCGGTGGCTTATTAACTGTTTAGTATCTGTGAAAGTGCATATATTTGGGAAAAACAAACAAAGTCGCAAGATTATTTTTCATACCATGTCATCTCATCTCATCTCATCTCATCTCATCTCATCTCATCTCATTTCATTTCACTTCATATTATCATTTTTCATAAAAATAAGAATATAAATTAAAATAAGACTTGACCTAAAGGTCTTGGTTACCAGGACATAAAATCCCCTAAAAAAATGGATAATTTAATAATTAAAATTTTCAATATCAATAAATACAATCTATTGTGTAGGTAGTGCATATTTTCTCCGATTTTTGCGAGTCTTAGTAATTTCGCGTATACTATTTAAAAAAAATTGCCAGAACACAAGAAACGAAACGTAGTTTTAATATTTAAGTCAAAATAGATTCCACAGCTTGACGTCATATGTGGTTAGCTGTGTAGCATAAATTGAATCATTGAGTACCCATTAAGAGCTCTGCGTTTCCTTTCCTTACACGTCAATAACTTTCAATTATGATCATAATTACATTAGCAAAACATCAGTCACTTGATAAAAGCAAAAATCGTGGTATGACCTGGTTTACTGGTGGTAGGACCTCTTGTGAGTCCGCACGGGTAGGTACCACCACCCCGCCTATTTCTGGCTTGAAATGCAGTATGTGTTTCTGTTTGAAGGGTGGGGCAACCGTTGTAACTGTAGTGAGACCTTAGAACTTATATCTCAAGGTGGGTGTCTGGCGCATTTACGTTGTAGATGTCTATGGGCTCCAGTAACCACTTAACACCAGGTGGGCTGTGAGCTCGTCCACCCACCTAGGCAATAAAAAATATAAAAACCGTTAAATAATAGATATGCGATCATATATTAATAATAATAGTATTTATCGATCGTAGAATGCCCCATAAGCTCAAGGGGAAATTTACAAAACGATCTCCTATTGTGCTGTATGAATCTGAACGTTGGGCGACGAAAGTAAAGGATGAAAAAGGAGTGCACGCGGCAGACATAACAAATTATAAAGCGGACGGAGAGGAGAGGAATGTGACTAGGAGATGTATGGAAATGGTAGTGCAAGGTAGGAGGGGAAGAGGTTGGCACGAGAGAGAGAGAGAGTGTTGAGATGTCAGCTGATAGAAGAGAATGGAATAGAGAAAAATGCTGTGCCGATCCTACAGAGGAAGAAGATTCCGATTGGACTGAGACTTATTGATTCGAAATGGAAGACATTCACGTTGGGATCTCTAGGATCCTATAGATCTGTGATATACTGTGAGATGAACATCGAGTCTACCGATCAAATCATAATTAAAAACATCACTATATAGTCGCGGAATAAAACTGGAACATTCTAAACATAATTAAAACTTTAAAATACGCTCTACAATTAAGTAATATACCTAATCAAACAACTAAAAAGGTTTATACAAAACTATATGCTCAATTTTTGAGGGATACATTTGCCATACAGATTATATACAGCCTAAACCAAAAAGGTTTCAATGAAGAAAAAAATTAATAGTTTTTTTTTTTCATTGATTTAAAATACCAGGGCGTCATGGATCTATAAAGTGCTATTAAACCCAATTCCACGCTACGCAGTAGTTCACTAACGACTGCCGGCGACACAGCGGCGACGCCGTCTCATTTTAACTGGTCGCACTGTTAGCGATTTTCCCCTTTTCATTCACCGTACTGTAGCCTTCGGCGATAGTGATGTGAACATATAGCTCGCGATTACGTCATATACACAAATTAATTTAGCTGATAAATACAAATAGATTATTGAAACACGTCAAAGTAAAATGTACATACCTTTTGCAAATAACATTTAAGTTTTGCTTTCTTGAAACAAATCTGTGTCTTTATTTAGCAAAAAAAAATACAATTCGGCAATTTTATACAGGCAACCCAAGAATTATTTGAAATGTATTCGAAAGATTAATACTTAATCCTTTAAAAAACTTCTTTACTAACCAGCTTTTATTGGCTCAGTATGCATTTATGTTTGTATGTAAACGAAATATTTGAACGCTAACGCTACACGCTACGCTAAACGCGAAATAGCGCTAGAGTAGGAAGTCGAAATGATATGAATATAGTAGTTTTAAATAGATTAAAAGTGTGCTGAATGATGTGGGGGTTGAAAAATTTAATACTTTTTGTGACTTGTGTATTTAAAAAATATGGAGTATTTCAAATATTAACTGTTCATTTTATTACTTTTTTCGTAGGAAGCGTTGTTCCCTTCTTAATGAAGTATCCTGCTGTAATAGTTCATGAAATTGTTTTTAAATCTTTCCACTTGCTACTATATCGCCATCTTATTTGGGTCTTTTTCAGTGGACACTTTTTAATATATTGTGGATCTGAGACTGTGATGAAGCTTGGTATATTTATGAGGTAATGGTTTCTGTAAAATTATCATCAAAGTATAATGTGTGCATAGTTTTATGAAAATGTTTTTCATACAATTAGCCATACGTCAAAACGAAAAGTGATTGGGTTTTTGTATTTGGCAATGTAATGTTGAATAATGTTGAAAGTTTACGTTTCGGGGAGATTTTCGTATTTTTCTATTATTAGAAGATTAATTTAATTTATTTAGTAGGTAGGAGTAGACAGACATTGGAAGGAAAGCGGGTAGGTGGCTTACCCAACCACTACCAATCTGTCTATTTATATCGCTGTTGTACTATAGAACTAAGACTTGGAATTATATCTCAAGGTAGGCGGCTTTTGCGTTGTTAATGTCTATGGGCTCCGATAACCATTTAACTCTAGCTAGGCCGTGACTTCGTTCATTCTTTTAGGCTAACAAAAAAATGTTAAAAAACTTATTAAATGAAATCGATACGATAACATCACTAAGCTTTTCCCGATCGCTACCATCGTCTGACCGACATAATCCGTCCTTACTACACCCGAGACAGATATACGAGAGAATTCAGTACGTGCGACAAAGACGGAAGATGTAACTAGGTCACGGGATAAGAGCAGATCCGGCGTTTTTTATTTAGCGTTTTGTAGCGACGGAAAATCCAGGAAAATAACTGAATGCAACTATAAATAGACGATTTGTTTAAAAACTTGTTTATAATTAATGACGTTTTAATGACGCTTTTAACGATTTTGGTTACAGAGTACAAGATTTAGATTTGATTTCCAATGTTTGCGAGAAGCGTTACGTAACTTTACAGAAGACAAAAAAAAATCGATATTTTTCAATTATGATATCAAATATCGACGTATACATGTTCTTTACATTCGATTATAGATGGATCTGTTACTGTTGAAACTATAGGCCTATTATTAATATTGTTGCTAAACTTAATCCAACTTTTTATCATTACACATTTAACATACTCGCAGAATACACGACAGTAAAGGTCAAATGGCAAACAAAAGAAGATCTAACGGAACCATAAATCTGAAAGCATTGATTTTCCCGCTGACATAACATCGAGGTCTATTCTCGTAATACTGGAAGTGCTGGAAATAGCTCGCGATTTATTTAATAAGAAGTATAGCGAGAGCGGGCGTCGGGAGCGACAATCAATCGCGTAGTCGGAGCGGCTGAGTCGTGGGGCTACGCGCATGCGCTCGCCGGGAAGCGATCGATGCGCCCGAGGGAACGCTCAGTGGTCGCGGAGCCGTCGCGCAGTCGAGTGCACAATGCGTCCCCAGTGAGGCGGGAAACGAGCCAAGCTGTATCTCCGCGAGTACGGTGCGGAGGAGGAGCGGCCGGCGTGCCGGGAGGAGTGGCGGCGCGGCGAGTGGACGGGCGCGCGCGGCCGGCTGCCCCAGGTGGACCGCAGCCCCTCACGCCGCAGCCCCTACCTCGCGCGCGATGACGAGCCCTCGCCCGCGCCCGACGAGCGCGGCCGCTCCGCCTCGGCCGGCGCCCACCACCGCGCTCGTCCGCGTCCCCTGCGCTACCAGTCGCTCGAACGCGACTACGACCGCTCGTACGCGCCGCCGCCACCCCCCGAGGACGACTACTACCGCCGCGAGCCGCCCCCCCTCTTCCTCGGCGAGCTGCAGTCCCAGAACTCGGATCTGCAACGGGAACTGGGCAACCTCAAGAAAGAACTCGAATTGACCAACCAGAAGCTCGGCTCCAGCATGCACAGCATCAAGACCTTCTGGAGTCCGGAGCTCAAAAAAGAACGGGCACTGAGAAAGGAAGAGAGCGCCAAATACAGCCTCATTAATGACCAGCTGAAACTGCTCAATCAGGAGAATCAGGTAACGTACGACATTCTCAACTCTTTGCCTATTAGCAACATCCTGATTTACATTTTCTTACCCTATTAACTTGCTAAACGTAGCTATAAAGATATAGATTTCCTTTATTAACAATCTATAAAAACTTTAGTGCCATTTTTTCGGTCTTATTTTAATAACTAAGGTGGGTATTAAAAACTTAAACATGTAAGTATGCACTTATGATCCAATTTTCTTATTCGACATCGATTTCTTGACCATCTTTCTGTACAGCACAGGCCTCCCCAGGAAAAGTAGCACGGTTTTACTTAGGTTTAGCTTTTGTAACTTCTGCTTTAAATTTCAATGATTCAATCTCGATTTAATAAAGTTAAAAACAGCCAACAGCTCTAAGTAAATTAAAAGCCTGTTCACAAAAAGAAAATGTCGCTTGTATTACGAATAGAATCAAGCGAATTTAATTATAAACAATAAAGGGGCAAGGTCGATTTTTCACGTCCCAAACAAATTAAAGAAGTAAATCAACAAACAAGATGAATCATCGGGGCAGCGCTCTATCCGGGAATTGGGGGCCGTCGCTTACGTCACACGCATGCCTAGAACGGCCGATTCTAGTTTCATTGATGCGCTAGTTCAATGGAAGAGGCTCGCAGAACTCTCCGATATCAAATATGCTCAAATGCCTATTATTGCATGCTACTTTTTTTATATCTATGTGGATATTGTTACGTCAAATTTTAAGTGACACTCAAGATATTCTCGTCGACTATAAAGATTTCTTGATAGCGTAAATTAATGATCTCATTGATGGGTTTTATAGTTAATGGTCCATGGACAGCAAAACATGAACGCCACTGTTCAAACTGTGACGTAATATCGCCGTCTGATGCACTGGAATAACAGCTGTCTTCATCAGGTCACGAAAGGGATCGTGCTAGAAAAGGAATAACTAGACGCTTGTGATCTTCTCGCTATCTCTTTCGCACTCCTAGTAATGACAGTGAATCTTTGCTTTTTTTTTAACTACCCTCCAAAAGTAAACGGTTTATTATCATTCATTTCTGAATATGTTTAAATACGTTTTGATTATGTAAGCTAATTTTGACAATAGCTTGGGCACTGTAGATGCGACAAATAGACAATCCTTAAAATAGTTCACAGTTCCGATATAAAAACATGTAAAACGTGGTACCTATCCAGTCAAGGACTATGATGTGCTGTGTGAAATAAATTCGCCGACACGACAACGTGTAGTTTTTTGTCTCGTTCTCGCAGTCGCTAAGTCTGCACGACTTGACGTATATATCTAGTAACAAAAAAAACAGTTTATTATCAAAGAAAAAATTTCGGGCCAATACGAAATAATTGCCGTGAAATACGCAGCGTAAAAAATAATAAAAGTTGACACTTAGTCAATACGTCAATCAACTTAGCGAGCTTAATTTTTTTTCAATTGATGAAACGCAAAAGCGACACCTCTAAGATATAATCTATAGAATGTACGTTGCGAAAATTCTCCTTCAAAAGTCCTCCTTCCTCCTCATTCGAGATATACTTAATACTTTTGAAGGTTTTACAGAAATAGTTCTCATATTCCCAATTTAGTGAAGGCTAATTTTAATTTTGAAAGAATAAATAGATTATCCCTCAATGTATTGCAAAATATTCGTTCAGAATGATTTTCTATTCATCGCAAAGTCTCTGGAGCTTAATATTCATTTAGGGGGGTAGAGGATTTCAATATTCTGGTGGGAGAGCGTCTTGTAAGCCCTCACGGGTAGGTACCAAAACCCTGCTTATTTCTGCCGTGAAGCAGCAATGCGTTACAGTTTGAAGGGTGGGGCAGCCGTTGTACGGTAAAACTGGGACTTAAAATTCGAGTTTGGATGGGATTTAGATTTTTAATGTCTATAGGTTCCCGTAGCTACCTACCAGCCAGAGGTACCTAAGTTTAATGTTCCGAAGTTTAATGTTCCGAAGTGGATGACGGCGTTCGAGTTAACATATCTATGGGCTGCGGTGACCATGTGGCATCGCGCTTGGCTGTTTCTGCACCCGTCATCTCAGTAGTAAATAAATCAGGTCTCAAGCCCACCCCGAATATTGCCATTAACCATTTAAGCCCTCGTGGCGTCATCTTACGTTACGTTCATTTGAATTTCAGGTTCATGCATAATAATATCGTAACCGATTTATCGTTATTAGATGTCGGTAATGTAACGATGGATTTCGTCTGAAAACGATTTTTTTTTCTTTTCTCTCATACTTAAGAAAGCTTTTGTGGAGATCAATCACGCTTTACGCAAAATCCCTCTGTTGGGCACTTTTAGGACGATTTTTCATTGGTCCTAATGTGTGACCATTAACTAGTGATTACACAGATTTATAAATTTTCTTGATGTGATTTGATCCCACGAAGTTTTTGTCTTCATTGTGTAACTCGTTCCCATACATCAGCTCGCCGAGTTTCTCGCCGGATTTTCTCAGCGGGTCGCGATTCTGATCCGGAGTAGATGCATTCGCGAAGCAGCTGCCCTTGGGCTGTTAAGTCTCCTTCGGAGGCGCTCAGGCAGCTATTAGCTAATCCCATCCCTCCTGGCTGAGCCTTCGCTCGCCCACCTGTCCTGGTGAAACTGGAAAGGCCTCCGGGCCACCAATAATCCTTCCTTCCTAAAACAAAAAAAATAATTGCCCGTGAACATAATATTTTAAATAAGTATTTATGTAGAAATAATGTGTAAAAAATATCATCTTTTTTTATCTTTTTGATACTGGTCGAAATATTAGAGCGAAGTTATTTAATTATTCTACTGTCATCGGTCCTTGGTGGGTTGTGAAGTTTCAAGTAGAATAAATAAATACCACTTCTTAAATGAACAAATTCTATATGTATGTTTTCATTTTGTTCTTCGACAGCAGACGAATATTGTGTGGTCTTCGTTGGTTTTGGACCAAAGAAATGTTAGGGGACAAAAAGAAACTATAGATGTTTGTCTGAAAGTCTCTACTGAAAATAAGGCCCTTACTCATAAAATCAATGTAGATACCCCGTGAAAGTCAAAGGAAGTATGATTTATATTCGTTGGCCTAGGGCTTAGGGCATACTTTTGCGATGGGACGTTCAACTCGTCTAGATAATATTCTTGATTCTTGTGCCAAATTCCCTCACTTGGCACGACGTCAAATATACTTGAATGTTGATTAATTTTTGGTGTTCAATTTACATTGTTCCTTTTGTAATGAGCATTTTTAACTGCTTCTGAGTTTTAATTCAATGTGACGGAAACTGAAGTAAAAGTTTTTAAAGTTCGGTTCATTGTTATGAATGGAAATTAGTTTGGTCATTTTTGTATTGCGTTTTCTATTTTGTGTTGTAATAGACCTTTCGGAAAGAAAACCATCATCATCATCAGCGTGTCGACGTCCATTGCTGGACATAGGCCTGCCCCAGGTCTCGCCACAATGACCGGTCCTGCTACCTTATTTATCTATTCCGTGGTACCACCACCCCGCCTATTTCTGCCGTGAAGCAGTAATGCGTTTCGGCTTGAAGGGTGGGGCAGCCGTTGTAACTATATTGAGACCTTAGAACTTATATCCCAAGGTGGGTGGCGCATTTACGTTGTAAATGTCTATGAGCTCCACAACCACACCAGGTGGGCTGTGAGCTCGTCCACCCATCTAAGCAATAAAAAAAATATATTATATTCAAAAATGTACCTAGAACGACCTTTTTCAGCGACTCCTAATAATCAAATGACCAAAAGTAGCTTAGAAAGGGACAAACTTCTCCATTGGTCTCTTTCACTCCGTCCCCTTCCTCTACGTCTTTTCGGTTTAAAAACTTTATTCGATGTTTTCTAGAAAACACATTTTGGATCGGGTCCCTATAATTCTAAAGGTGCGATATGCTGTGGCTGTAGTTCTGTGACCAAACTTTGTTAAACTAACAAAGAAATATTGCGACGAATCTCAGACAGAGCAAACGCAAAAACTCTCTCCTCATAAATTCGATTTCGTCTCACTGCCTCTAAGTACTCTTTTCGGTGTGTGTGAGTTAGGATTGTTCTTGAAATACAATTTGTTCACGCAATAACCTTGTGTGGGTGCAGGATGAAATCCATTAATACACTAAGCTAGATCATATGGCCAGACGGTCATCGTGGATTGAATAAGTAAATCTAGGACAATTGGTAATAAGAATTAGGTTAAGAACACAGTTAAATGTTATAATAATATTTTAACGTTCATTGAAACATCAATAACAAATTGTATGTAGTGTTATTATTAAAGAATTTAACTTTACCCTGGTAAATTTTCTGCCAAAACAAGTAAAGATAAGTAATTTCTATATTATACATACCAACTACTTCCATTTGATTCCATACAGAAGAGGGCCGTTTGGATTGTCGATAATTCCATCCTCACGGATTGTTTGGAACCTCTGGGTCTGCGGAGGGACTTCGGTTCTCTCTGTATTTTGTACCGATTGTTCCATTGGGAGGGATTATTTGATCCCATCATCTCGTTTTTACGATCGCACCGCCTGCCACAAGTAACGTAACCACTGTACTGTGTACTTGTACTGGTGGTAGAATGACTTTCGAGCCCGCACAGCTAGGTACCANCCATCCTCACGGATTGTTTGGAACCTCTGGGTCTGCGGAGGGACTTCGGTTCTCTCTGTATTTTGTACCGATTGTTCCATTGGGAGGGATTATTTGATCCCATCATCTCGTTTTTACGATCGCACCGCCTGCCACAAGTAACGTAACCACTGTACTGTGTACTTGTACTGGTGGTAGAATGACTTTCGAGCCCGCACAGCTAGGTACCACTTGCTATTTCTGCCGTGAAGCAGTAATACGTAACGGTTTGGAGGGCAGCCTTTGTACTGTAAAAACTGAGACCTTAGAACTCATGTCTCGAGGTGGGTTTTTTTATTGCTTAGATGGGTGGACGAGCTCACAACCCACCTGATGTTAAGTGGTTACTGGAGCCCATAGACATTTACAACGTAAATGTGCCACCCACCTTGAGATATAAGTTCTAAGGTCTCAGCATAGTTGCAACGGCTGCTCTACCTTTCAAGCCGAAACGTATTACTGATTCACGGCAGAAATAGGTAGATAGTGGTACCAACCTGTGCGGACTCTATGGGCTCCGGTAACTACTTTACACCAGGTGGGCTTTGAGCTCATTTATGCAATAAATTAAATAAAAAAACAGTGTACCAATCGCACAACGATACGCTTCCGAAATTTGAAACCGTTAACGCTAATTCGGAACATGTTAATTTAGGCTTTAGCATTTCAATTTTTGTTCATTCGAGCCTTATTCCGAAGTCAGAGTCAACAGGTTCAAGAGAGAGGTTTTCGAACTACATGTTTTGGCCACGAGCCAGCCTCTACAGCCGTCGCGGCGCCAACCTTCAGCCCGGAACAAATAAACGAACGGTTTTAATGAAATTCTTCATTAGTAGACAGAGGTCACGACTATATTACGCGAAAGCTGCCTGAGCTTTTGTGTACGCACTATAAGAGTTGTTCAACGTTTTAGCTAAGCTAATTTCCCAAATTCTAGGAAGGAAGTTCTCTTATGAAAGCACCGGTGAACTTAATGACCAAACTACCTAGTTCCGCAGAAACTAGAACCGGCCGTTCTAGGCATGCGTGTGACGTAAGCGACGGCCCTTAAATCCCGGATAGAAAGCTGCTCCGATGATTCATCTTGTTTGTTGATTTACTTCTTTAATTCGTTTGGACGTGAAAAATCGACCTTGCCCCTCTATTGTTTATAATTAAATTACAGAAAAAGAGGAAGGGTGATTTGAAATGTCGACCCTTTCGACCTTATCCCTCGAGGTGGCTTTATTGAGGTTAAGGATTTCGCCGAGCAGTGGCTGTGTTGTCGGCTACCCAAGCATAACTGAAGGGCTCGCCCCCACAAAGACCGGAGGGAAGGGATAAGATTTTCATAGTAAATTTCAGAGTTTTTCAAAAGTGAGCACAGATTTTTTAGGGATATTTTCGTGATAGGAAATACAACAGTCCGCTTGTCCACATTTCTATACTTGCGGACTTCTTAAATTATGATCAGACGCGGCTCTGCGGATCACGACGACAACTGACGTACGGGCCAATCTATGCTAATATTATAAAGCTGTAGAGTTTGTCTGTTTGAACCTTCGATCAATAATTATTGATCGAAGGTTTGAACGCGCTAATCTCAGGAAATACTGGTCCGATTTGAAAAATTCTTTCAGTGTTAGATAGCTCATTTATTGAGGAAGGCTATAGAACATCACGTAAGAACAATACAAGTAGAGCACCAATAAATAATGTTTCAAAATAAGGGCTTAAATAGCTCCTTAACATTTTATAATTCAAAAATATTTTCACCTTCTACGTAAATGAAGTGGAGGTAAAATTTAGCGTTATGCCAAAGTAACTATTCCATGCGGACGGAGTCGCGGGCAAAAGCTAGTTTAAAATAATTCGCTTTCAGACTTCTCTGCACTAAATCGACCTTCAGTCGTTAATGGTCTAATTGTTTATTCATTTAATGGGTGCACTCGATGCTCTTGTTACGTCAATCAGCTAGCAGATCTGGTGTCGCAACAGCTGTTACCTATTGAACAGTCGGTTCGTTCTCTGTCGTCTGGTTCGTGTACGGCTTTTAAGAAGGCATTGAAAATACTCACTACCGCCAGTCACATTCCATTTCTTTAGTTTTCTTTATTTTCAAATCACCTGTCAAGTCTTTTTTTCAGTCTATGTCTAGTTATTATAGGTCGTATCTCCTGTCAAAGACACTCCACGGAACTCGTCCCAATTAATAAGGTCGTAGACTACAATTCAGCAGCGCAGGACCAATCGTTGTGGCGAGGGGTGGGGGACATATGTCCCGCAGTGGACGGATAATAACGTATGAGTAGAGCTGTCTTAGATAGCAACCTAGCTCACTATAGATCCAGCATAAATGAAAACACAATATAAAAAGCAAATCGCTAAGCTATAAAGCTATCATGAAATCTAAACCAAACTGATGTACGGTTTAGACCGAAATGAACTTTATTGTCTTTAAGGCAAAGGCGATTCTGATGTTCAGGACATAGGACGTTTTCAAAGTAACGAAAGGATATTGACGACGCGCAGAATCCCGCGCAAACATATACATAGATATTAAGTTACTTTGTTTTGATGATAGAGAGGTTTATGTGCCTCTGTTTACTCGATATTGTCTTATAGGGCACTTATGATATCCGATTACTATACATCATCATAGTCGGTTACTCTCGGCAGAGCAGTTGTGGTCATTTGGGATCCCTGTTTATTAAAGCCTTGACAGCTGTTCTCCATACAGTACTGAGGCTTGGCGCACGCACTCGTTAAGTGGGGTTTTGGTAAGCATTGTGGGGTTTTGGTCAGTCCAACGCATGGAGTTTTGTCCACGAGATCTTTTACCATTGACCCTACCTACTATATAAAGTGATATAAAATATTTACTGTCTCATGTCAGTGTCTCGTCAATTTCGACGAAAATACAAACCCATAGACACAGCCTACTGAATTTCTCACCGGATCTTGACAGTGGACCGCGATTCCGATCCGGTGGTGGATTCAGCGAAGCACTGCTCTTGGTAGGGCTAGTGTTAGCATATTCTTTCAGGTTGAGCCCGTGAGCTCACCTACCGATCCGCATGAAGTTGGAATAGCCCCTTACTGCCCGTGAATAGGTAGGGAAAAAAAACTAGCGTAACCTTAAAGGGTAAATGGCACGCTAAATGTTTTGAAGTCGCCGTAGCGTAAAGGATAAATCGCACGGTGCGTTCGTATCGACCGATGCGACTGTGTTAGTGTTCGAATCCAGCAAGCAGGTACCAATTTTTCTAACTTAATTCAAGCTCTTTTTTTATGCTGAAAGTTCGTCAGCACATGCTCTCAACACAGGTAAGAACAATGGCTCATTATGAAGTTTGGATTACAGTGGCTTTGGCTTTGGCAGTGGATTTCCGCTTTGACAAACTTTTATAAAATAACGAAGGTTTGGGGTTCACGGGCTCTTAGACTATTAGCTTCGAATCGTGAACTTTGTCTTGGTTCATTGGACATGTTTCGGTTACGAGTCATCGCACGTGGAAAGTCGAACGAAATAAAACAATAGAAGTGACCGTACTTTAATTTATACCTGTAATAGCCATGTGCTATTACGTCATAACGTTGACAAATATATTTAGACCCGGCTCACGGAATGCTGGATATTGGTGGTAGGACCTCTTGTGAGTCCGCGCCGGTAAGTACCACCGCCCTACCTATTTCGGCCGTGAAGCACTAATGCGTTTCGGTTTGAAGGGGGGAACAGCCGTTGTAACTATACTTGAGACCTTAAAACTTATATCTCAAGGTGGGTGGCGCATTTACGTTGTAGATGTCTATGGGCTCCAGTATGGGCACCAGGTGGGCTGTGAGCTCCTCCACCCATCTATGCAATAAATAAAAAAAAGACATGTTGACTCAACTATAATTGGTCTGGATATCAGCTTCGACCAACGTTTTAAGAAGCTCTCGGTATCCATCTGAGTTAAAGGGTAGACATAGGTAGTATAGTAAGGAGGTCTCTCACTCCGGTGCCGCGGTGACTAGTATCGTAGACATTAAAAAGGAGGAGGTTTTTTTTTACTAGAAAGCCAGTGGCTCTCAAATGGTCCCATTTAAAATTTATCAAATTTTTTTTTTTTTTATTGCCCTTGTAGGCAGGCGAGCATACAGCCTACCTGATGGTGAGTGGTTACCGTTGCCCATGGACTTCAGCAATGCCAGGGGCAGAACCAAGCCGCTGCCTACCGCTTAATACTCTCCACAAGCCTCGTTTGAAGAAGGACATGTCATAGCGCTCGGGAAACACCGTGGAGGGGAGCTCATTCCATAGCCGGATGGTACGTGGCAAAAAAGATCTCTGGAAACGCACTGTGGATGACCGCAGTGGCTCCAGGTAGTACGGATGAACTCTACTCCGGTGGCGGGCGGTGCGCATGACCACCAGTGTCCGATTTAATCTTAATAATGGAATATTTAATAGACTTCGACTACATTAGTGGGATGTATTAATTGGATATATATAATGTGAAGTGCTCTGACGTATTTCTTGAGATGATCCCATCATCCGTACCTAGAAGCACTGCTTTTATCCACAGTGCGCTTCCAAAGATATTTTCTGCTATGTAACGTCCATCACGTTTTTCTAAACAAGTCCTTTTTTACACGTAGGTAGTTTTTTTATTTTTTATTATCCGTGTAGGGAGATGACCATACGGCCCACCTGATGGTGAGTGATTACCGTCGCCCATGGACTTCAGCAATGCCAAGGGCAGAGCCAAGCCGCTGCCTACCTACCTACCTACCTAGTTTGAGGAAGGTAGGCAGTTTTCTTTTCCTACCTAAGCTACGGGGCTATGCTATGCCAGCGTAACCCATCGAGTAGGTGAGTTCAAGGGACTCTAACCTGAAGACGTTGCTAACAATCGCCCTAGCAAGAGCAGTGCCTCGCAGAATCCACCACCGGATCGGAGTCTGTGTCCTTCGCATTGCTGATTTGCAAGAGCTACCACTCACCACTCACCATTAGGCGGCCCGTATTCCTTCTACGTATTATTTACTAGAAAGTCTCTCTTATCCATCTCTTAGTATCAATTTATAAATCTACTAGCGACCCGCCCTCGCTTCGCTTCGGAAACTGTAATTTATTATTGATTTCTCCACTATTTAATGGATGTTATTATACATATAAACCTTCCTCTTCAATCATTGTATCTATTAAAAAAACCGCATCAAAATCCGTTGCGTAGTTTTAAAGATTTAAGCATACATAGGAACAGACAGATATAGGGACAGAGAGAGCAACTTTGTTTTATTCTATGTAGTGATACCGCATCTCCATTCTCCATATCCACACTGTTCTGTAATAACTACTCTTTGACGTAATAAACTACTGAAATGCCATCATTATTCTCTTATTGAATACGTGATATTAATAACAGAGTCGTATATCACGTCGTGTCGGGAGTACTTTATCTGACGTGATGACGTCATCGGCGAACTGCTCACTGTATTAGCTTCGGTTTTCTGAAAAAGTCCACTTTGAATGCCACTTATTGTATCGACACGGGTGAAAGGTGAAAGGCTTAAGCGACATTTCTGCAACTTTACAGGAGAGCCATCAATAAGTTTAAAATTTGGAGAGAATATCATGACAAAAAAACTTCTTCAGCTATTTGTATGGGGTAAACATAATTGAAGTTTAATTAAAAACATCGAAATGTTGATGCTAACCTATACTAATATTATTAAGAGGATAGATTTGTTTGTTTGTTTGTATTGAATAGGCTCCGAAACTATTGACCGATTTGAAAAATTATTTCACTGTTTGGAAGCTACACTATTCCCGAGTGACATAAGCTATAATATTTTTTGAAAAAATTAGGAATCTATATCTATACTATAATAATATTACAAAGAGGAAAGATTTGTTTGTTTGTTTGTTTCGAATAGGCTCCGAAACTACTGGACCGATTTGAAAAATTATTTTGCCATTAGAAGCCGACATTGTCTCTGATGAACATAGGCTACTTTTTATTTTATTTTTATTTTATTTTTTTGGTTTCATGTGTGTTTTAATGTTTCCGAAGCGAAGCGAGGGCGGGTCGCTAGTCCTTAATAAAACTCCAATAATGTAACCCAAGGTGTAAAAAAATTACCTAAAATATTCTTTACATTTCTCTTTCCTGCGAATACTTTTTCTTTCCTGCGAAAACTATTGATGATAGAATAAAATAATGTACTACGACTTTGTAGAACACATTATTATTTACAAAAAGTGTCGCGACAGCATAAGTTTAACTATTATATTATAGTTATAAAAATAAAATAACGTCAAATACCGTTGAAATTTTTGTTAAAGACCCGAGCGGAGCTGGGGCGGGCCGCTAATACCAAATAAAACGGACCTTTAATTACAAAGATTAATGTAGCTTATTAAGCGAAATATCGCTTAAACCAATTTGTCTTTTGTTATACAAGAGTTTTTTTTATAATAATTGCCACTTCTCGGAGATTTCGATGACAAGCATACCGAGGATCTCATGTTACGCTCACACTCCAATGATACATGAGATCGCATCTTCGATTGCATTAAAATTGTAAACAAAGAAACGTTACGCACACAATAGCGATTCTTAACCACAACGCCGGAGCAATTTCGTGTGCCGACAAATTTTACATTCAAAATTGTAACTAGAGGTCCCGTAGTAGTCGAAATTCGACAATAATTAATTGGAATTGTAAGTTTGTACACTATTATGATTGTATCTTATACTTCTATAATCACAAATTTCGCCAAGACAGTGTAAAAAATATTAACAAAGACAAATAATATTTAATCTATTCTTGACAACAAACGTCAAGAACAAAAGCTTGACAATAAATAGTATGCATGCGTGTGTGCGTCAAATACATGGTACGTAGTGTGTGTAATGTTTTCTTTATCGATTTAATGTATCTTTTATGCATTATTTTAAAAAAATATTAGCGTTGTGCACTTCTTCTCTATACTCTCTATAAGTGTGTAAAATTTGATACTCCTCCGTCCGCGCAATTTTCGTAAAAAGGGATACAAAGTTTTTGCTTCACGTATTAATATATAGATACAAGTACTCATAGTACAAGACAAGGTCTCAAATTTTTTAAATCGCCATAAATGTGTCGCGACAAAAAAAAAGGTTGAGAGCCACTGACAGAAAATATGTCTCGAGACCACGAACACAAAATATATACGGTACGAAAGAAACGCACCGCCATTAAATTTACAGCTACAAATAGATAGCAGCTACGGCATAACCCCGTCCAGACATAGATAGCTCCATAATAGAATTAGGGATCCAAATATATATCAAAGTATGGCATTATCTCGTCCAAGCATAACTCCATCAAATGTCTATTCTAAATTCATGCTAAATAAATTTTACAAAACTAGTAAAATGACATAAGTTCACTTTCTAGTGATCGAAAATAAACCATAATGACTGTTACCTCAAGATATAAATCTATTTTATGTATTAAATTTAATATTTGATTTTAGTATATGTATTTCGAAAATAGAATCCTTTTACATTTTTTTTTTTTTTTTCCTACCTAAGCTGAGAGCCTTGAGAGGCTATGTCAGCGTAACCCTAACTTTTGTAGGTGAGCTCACGGGGCTCAAACCTGATGACGTTGCTAACACGAACCCTAGCAAGAGCCGTGCTTCGCAGAATCTACCACCGGATCGGAAGCGCGACCCACTGAGAAGATCCGGCGAGAAACTCAGTGGGCTGTATCTGGGAGTTAATTTACTCGTCGAGCCCTTCGTCGCAAGCGACGGGTTCGCCGAGAACGGTGACCGGTGCTTGAAGTACCTAGAAGCACCGTTAGTGGATCGGGAGGATCCGAGATGACGTGTTTTGGGCGACGTCGACTGCTTTCCATTCTGTCCGCAGGATCGGGAATGTAGTTACCGGCGGCCACGATGAGAGGGTTCTCGTGTCGTGCCGCTTTATCGAAGTGGTCCTTTTTCAAATTATTTGATTGCACTGTTTGGCGCCATAGTTATTTAGCAAAAAAATTACATAGATAGATGACATATTGATAAATAGATTAATAAATCAAAAGATAACTTAGATATTTTTCTATTTTTGATATAAAATACATTTTAATAACATAACAAACGCCTGATACTTAAGAAACAACTGAACAGAAAAGTCGTGCACATCCGGTTCCCAAAAGCGAGCGGATCAATGAAATATTTTAATCGCGACATCTAGCGGCGAGCGGGGTCAACGTACCGGGCGTGGAGTGAACACTAAATTAGATATGTGTTTAAAATTAAACTTTTAGCGCCATACGAAAATAAATTCTGTGACTGTATCGAAATTGATTCATGTCATTTTTTTTAATTATGATATCGCGTACGGCACGTAATTTAATTATACGTGATTTTTTCATTAAAAATTTACCAAGAAATGTTTGACAATTTTTTCCCTATCTAATCGGTGGTTGCCTAAGTAGCTATATCAGCTACGCTCGGACTGGTATGTGAGCTCACGGTCTCAACCTAGGAGGATTTTCTGACAGTAGCCCTAACAAGAGCAGTGCTTCGCTGAATCTACAATCGAATCGGAATTGCGACCCACTGAGATGATCCGGCGAAGAATCATTGGGCTGTGTCTATGACCTAGTTCGTACGTCGAACTCTTCGTAATCGACGAGAATGTCTAACATAGTTAGAACTACTTTTGTAGCTTAATCTCGCATTGTCATTTCGTGTCCATTATAAGACTCGAGTCAAAATGTCTAGAAAAAATGATTTTATTGTAAAAAAAAACGTGGAGAGAGAGAGACCCAAAACCCTTGGTTTATTGGCAGGTTTTTTTACTATTCGCTGGTAGCCTAAAGGGTTATTCCAGATACGCCTAGACGGGTAGATGAGCTCACGGGCTCAACCTAAGAGAATTAGCTAACACTAGCCCTAGCAAGAGCAGTGCTTCGTAGAATCTACCACCGGATCGGAATCGCAACCCACTGAGAAGATCCGGCGAGAAACTCAGCAGGCTGTGCCAAATAAAATTGGTCAGTGTCATTAACACTGTCAACGGGCGATCGATGTGAAGGCCTCATTAACGAGTAGGTGAGCTCGCGGACTCAACCTAAGAGAATTTTCTAACACTAGCCCTAGCAAGAGCAGTGTTTCGCAGAATCTACCACCGGATCGGAAACATGACCCACTGAGAAGATCCGGCGAGAAACTCAGTGGGCTGTGTCTGAGGGTCTGGATGTTGTTGTTCGGAACTTGTATATATGCAAGCTTATCTTGAAAATGTCGTAAGTGAGATTCAGGCATCTGTCAAATAGCTTGCGTTGTATGATGGCTACCCTCCACGACCGGTTCGATAGACGTGGAGTTTCGTGTGCACGAATTAGCTTTTAAATGAGCTTTTAGGGCTTTTAGATGAGCCCCAAAAATGACTGTTGTGTGAATGAAATAATTGAATCTCCGCAGGCTGTGCCTATAAGATTGGTCATTAGTCAATGTCATTAACATTGTCATGTCGATGTGAAGGCCTCGTCTCGTTGCTGCTACAATGCCACCGTTAACGTAAAGTCCACTCGTCTAGTCGAGTTAAAATACGGCGAACGTAAAATCGATACGGCATTCGCTCCAACTCCAAGGAACGGGAGCCTGAGCTCCACCCACCACCCCAGAGGGGGCGGGGAGATATAATCAGCTGTCATTTTACGTAATTTAAAATTTATCCGCCCTCGCACTCCTGTTAGGGAATTACTGGGAACAGAGATTTTATTGGAGAAATTATACTCTGATTCGGCTGCGTTCTGTTTTTACGTAATTGAGAGAGGATCTTTTTAAATAAGTCTTTTATGTTTTTTTTTTTTTTTTTTTTTTTTNTGTTTAAACTTTATCTAATTTAACTTTTTTGTATTCATGTCTATGATAATAAAATCCTTTTGTTTAAACTTTATCTAATTTAACTTTATTTAACCAATTTCTAGAAAGTTGCATGTAGATCATTTTTCGAAAAATAAGGCCATAAACAAGTTTCACTTCTTACGTGTGTACACTAGTACACGCACACATTTTTTTTTTATTATTATTATATCGTGTACGGCACGTAATTTAATTACACGTCTTTTTTCATTAATAATTGACGAAAAAATGTTTGACAATTTTTTCCCTATCTAATCGGTGGTTGCCTAAGTAGCTATATCAGCTACGTTGGGACTGGTAAGTGAGCTCACGGTCTCAACCTAGGAGGATTTTCTGACAGTAGCCCTAACAAGAGCAGTGCTTCGCTGAATCTAGAATCGAAGCGGAATTGCGACCCACTGAGATGATCCGACGAAGAATCATTGGGCTGTGTCTATGGCCTAGTTCGCACGTCGAACTCTTCGTAATCGACGAGAATGTCTAACATAGTTAAAACTACTTTTGTAGCTTAATCTCGCATTGTCATTTCGTGTCCATTATAGGACTCGAGTTAAAATGTCAAACGCTAATCTCTACGAAAACCGATGATATGAAGAATAGTGGAAATTGTTACGTAAAATGTACTGACGTTAATCGATGACTTCTCTTTGGTATTACGAGTATATATTAAAAGAATACGTCTACTAATAATAGCGGTAAAAGTATGAAACTGCTGTTTTATTGTAATAGATACTCGAATTGACATAGAACCTTGGTGGTTTGAGATTTTTGAGTGAAACTTTTTCCAAATGGTGGTAATAAGGTTCTTCTTTTAAAAAATGTGCAACATTCGATTAGGTATCGACTTTCAGTTGTTTTTTTTTTATTCAGCTTAGACAAGAAAGATGGATACTTCGAAACTTCGAGTGATTTTAATACGTTTTTATATTAGCTTCAGACGTATGTATGTTAGTATGTAACGGAATCTTTGAACATGATTTTGACCCCCTTCAAAAGGTCGGATTAACTCGAAATTTGGTATACTTATTATAATAAGGACCGACGAAAATTCAATATTAAAAAAAATATATATTGAAAAAGATGTAATTCAACTAAAAAATAAATAATAGTTTAAAAAAACTAACAGAATACGCTTTTATAGAAAATCCAACTAAAAAATAGATATTTTTTTTAATAAATTTGAATTAAAAATAGTGTAAGAAAAAATGATTTTATTGTAAAAAAAACGTGGAGAGAGAGAGAGACCTAAAACCCTTGGTTTATTGGCAGATTTTTTTTTACTATTCGCTGGTAGCCTATAGGGTTATTCCAGATACGCCTAGACGGGTAGGTGAGCTCACGGGCTCAACCTAAGAGAATTTGCTAACACTAGCCCTAGTAAGAGCAGTGTTTCGTAGAATCTACCCCCGGATCAGAATCGCAACCCACTGAGAAGATCCGGCGAGAAATTCAACGGGCTGTGTCTATAAGATTGGTCAGTGTCATTAACATTGTCAACGGGCGATCGATGTGAAGGCCTCATTAACGAGTAGGTTAGCTCGCGGACTCAACCTAAGAGAATTTGCTAACACTAGTCCTAGCAAAAGCAGTGCTTCGCAGAATCTACAACCGGATCGGAAACGCGACCCACTGAGAAGATCCGACGAGAAACTCAGCGGGCTGTGCCTATAAGATTGGTCATTAGTCAGTGTCATTAACATTGTCATGTCGATGTGAAGGCCTCGTCTCGTTGCTGCTACAACGCCACCGTTAACATAAAGTCCACTCGTCTTTAGTCGAGTTAAAATACGGCGAACGTAAAATCGATACGGCATTCACTCCACTCCAAGGAACGGGAGTCTGAGCTCCACCCACCACGCCAGAGGGGGCGGGGAGATATAATCAGCTGTCATTTTACGTAATTTAAAATTTATCCGCCCTCGCACTCCTGTTAGGGAATTACTGGGAACAGAGATTTTATTGGAGAAATTAAACTCGGATTCGGCTGCGTTCTGTTTTTACGTAATTGTGAGAGGATCTTTTTAGAAAAGACGTTTATAAATTAACTAGCTTTTGCCAGCGACTTCGTCCGCGTGGAATAGTTACTTTGTCGTATATCTACATAGGTATAGCGTAAGCTCTCAAAAGGGAAGAATACCCCGATTTTGAAATATTCTTTATTGGTGCTCCGCTTGGTCCTATTGGTCCTATTAGTCTTAGCGTGATGTTATATAGCCTATAGCCTTCCTCAATAAATGGTCTATCTAACACTGAAATAATTTTTCAAATCGGACTAGTAGTTCCTGAGATTAGCGCGTTCAAACAAATAAACTATTCAGCTTTATAATATTAGTATAGAAGTATAGATAAAAAACGATAATTATATCGACAATTACGGCAGCCGTGTCGCGCAGTGATATGGGAATCGGACTGACTGGGAAGGAAGGGATTGCTCTGTAATAAAGGATCATGAGTGCTCAAGCTATTCGGGAAAGGTGATGATAAAAGCAGAGTAACCAGAGGGCATCGTAACAGTTCGTACTAATGGCGTTGTACAACCGAAAGTCGTCACCGTTTTTATTGAGCATCATGTTATTAAAGTCCAAAATTGACGAGCAGCAAATCATTGATCGCACGCAACGATAACCACATGTGACGTCACGCGTTATGAGTAACGTTTAACTTTAATTGGACAAAAGTTAGAGTGATTAGATTTAATTTGTTGATTTAAAATATTTTATATAACAAACAATGATTGCATATTATTTTGATTTAATTATAATCGTATGTGTATTTCGTACTTTTTCTTTTTAAAATTCCGAGCAATTAACAAATTAGATTAGTTTACAGTAAAAACAAAAAAAAACAAACTAATTTGACGCTTCCGTATATATTTTTTATTGCTAATATTTTGTGTACGAGCCCACGGCCAATCTGGTGTTAAGTGGTCGCCGGAGCTCTTAGTCATCAACCTCATCAATGCCGCCATTTATCTTGAGACATGAATTCTAAGTTCCAAGGCTACCACATCCTTCAAACCGAAACGCGTTACTGCTTCACCGCAGAAATTGGCAGGGTGGTGATATCTAGCCGCACGGATTCTAGCACACGTAAAAAAAAACCTTTGACACACGCCAAAATACCGGGAACTCATTACAATAGGTTGGGGAAAAAGTTTCTTCGCATTTTTTAATATAGTTGAATTTTAGAAAATTCACAACATTTTTTAATATATGTAGTTTATTTACATTTAACTAAAGTATGTACTATTTTGTTCAATAACTTTTTACCATCTTGTAGGCAGGGACATGATTCCATTGCTATAGAAATTTTGGGGCTTCTGATCAAAATACCGCGACAATTGGTTTTGACAGTTCTCTCGTGATGTTAACCTCATACTGCGCCTAAAGAATTCTAAAGAGACCGAAACAGGTGGAAATCTGAAAGTGCACGATCAGGACTATACGCCGACGCATTAACACCTCCCAGCCAAGCTCTCTTAATTTTTGCCGAGTGGCTAAAGATGTGCGAGGTCTAGCGTTATCATGATGAAAAACCACACCCCTTCTGTTGATTAATTCCGGTCGCTTTCTCTCAACTTCTTGCTTTAATCTCATCAGTTGTTCGCAGTAGAGTTCGCAGAGAGAGTAAAAATGTAGTAATTTTTTATTTTTTATTTATTTAATTTACTTCAGATTTTGCATCCATATTACACTTCGTTACACTGAATTAACATTTCATTTATACTAGAATTAAATAAAAATAATAACTACAATCTCGAACTAAAACAAAAGCAATAATAATAATGTTCAAATTGAGAATAGATTAAATATTGTTTGCCTTTGTTAATATTTTTCATAGTGTAGTCTTGGCGAAATTTGTGATTATAGAAGTATAAAATACAATCATAATAGTGTACAAACTTACAATTACAATTAATTATAGTCGGATTTCGACTACAGACGCCAAGAACAAAAGTTTGACAATAAATAGTATGCATGCGTGTGTGCGTCAAATACATGGTATGTAGTGTGTGTAATATTTTCTTTATTGATTTAAAGTAACTTTTGTGCATTATTTTAAAAAAAAAAATAGCGTTTTGCACTTCTTCTCTATAAGTGTGGAAAATTTCATACTCCTCCGTCCGCGTAATTTTCGTAAAAAGGGATACAAAGTTTTTGCTTCACGTATTAATATATAGATAATAATAAAACGGTAAAAGTAATAACCCCTGTAATTAAGTATGTGTATAATGCATTTAATCATGAAAGCTCAAAACATTAATTCTGTATACGAGTTGGTTTGTAAGAATTAGAATAATTGATGATTTTTTTTATTTATTGAGTCGGCATTAAATGGTCGTGCATGAAAGCTATTAATTTTAAATTGTTCGAGTTAGTAAGGGCAGTAATTAACCCTGTTTGAGTTCTTTATAGTTCTTCAAGCAGTGGCTTTGTACGTAGGGTACTCAGGTTACATTTAATTTGGACTGCTACAAAAGTTTATTGTTGTTACATATATTGTAACATTTCGCGGAAGAGACGTAGCTGAGGAATCAATGAGCCACGGGCTACCGACCACTGTCTTAGACCCATAATATCAATCGTAGTTAAAACTAAAATCGAAGATTAAAACCGGTCAGTGAAGTTCAACTTGTAATTTCAATCATAGTTGTAACTATACTTGAGACCTTAGAACTTATAACTCAAGGTGGGTGGCGCATTTACGTTGTGGATGTCTATGGGCTCCAGTAACCACTTAACACCAGGTGGGCTGTGAGCTCGTCCAACCACCTAAGCAATAAATAAAAAAATTTTGAATTGTTACGCGCTGGGGTTCGGGATAAATAAAATTTCACCAAAGTACAACTTAAAAACTGTATTCAACACTTAAAACACTTCACAAACACTTTAAAACACTCAACAAACACTTTTTTTATTGCCCTTGTAGGGAGACGAACATACGGCCCACCTGATGGTAAGTGGTTACCGTCGCCCATGGACTTCAGCAATGCCAGGGGCAGAGCCAAGCCGCTGCCTACCGTACTTTAAAACTCTCAATTCGCTTGTTCGCTACAGGTGATCCGTTCGCTGTTTCGCTTCGAGTAGTTCCGATTACTGACTGACTGCGTGCCATCTCTGCAACGCTTTTATAGCCGATACCTCATCCCTAGAATTATCGAGAATATTCCACACATCTCTAGCAGTGGTTTCCGCTATCTGACAATAGATGGCGTCGTAATTCTCGAGCATTCTGTGCGCTACTAGATCCTTCTATATTCGTTCGACTATTCGGCGATAGATGGCGTTACTCTTACCGGCGTAACAGTATTAAATCGTTTTTTTTGTGTTTAAAAATTTTGGTTGCGATGCGATCCGGCCGTGTTTCGATTCACGCAGGCAGGTACCAATTTTTATTCATTAAAATACAGGTAGCCTTCTGATAACCCGGTATTTTACAACAACAACAACACTAACACTGAATGAGAAATTCCTCACAAGTCTTTAATAACAAACTACTTTTACTTGAAGCATAGATACAGTCTACAGTAAAAATAGAGCCGTCCAACCGAAAATATTTTATTTATATTTTTTATTGCTCAGAAGGGAGGACGAGCTCACAGCCCACCTGGTGTTAAGTGGATACTGTTTACCGATAGACATCTACAACGTAAATGCGCCACCCACCTTGAGATATAAGTTCTAAGGTCTCAAGTATAGTTACAACGGCTGCGCCACCCTTCAAACCGAAACGCATTACTGTTTCACGGCGGAAATAGGCGGGGTAGTGGTACCTACCCGCGCGGACTCACAAGAGATCCTACCACCAGTAATTACGCAAATTATAATTACGCGGGTTTGATTTTTATTACACGATGTTATTCCTTCACCGTGGAAGTCAATCGTGAACATTTGTTGAGTACGTATTTCATTAGAAAAATTGGTACCCGCCTGCGGGATTCGAACACCGTTGCATCGCTCAACACGAATGCACCAGACGTCTTATCCTTTAGGCCACGACAACTTCATAGATATATATGCTTAAATTGTACGTGAAAAGTTGACGTAGTAGGTAAGCCCGATTTGGTTGTACTACAGGGGGAGGGCGGCGGCACCCCTCCTAGTCGTAGGAGGGAGGCGCTACATATTTAATGAACTGTGATTCGAAATTACGTATCAAATAATCACGTTAGGTTCTGTATTGTTACGGTTTAAGTTGTAATACAATAGTGATTTTAAGATAATTGTAGAATAATTATGTGCTGAGACTATGACTATGACAGAGAAGCTGAGGAGTGCGCGTTTGGGATGGTATGGACATGTGATGAGACGAAGTGAAGATGAGGTTGTTAAGAGAGTGTTAACTATGAATGTGGAAGGATTTAAAGGAAGAGGTAGACCTAAGAAGAAATGGATGGATTGTGTGAAAGACGATATGGGTAGGAGGAGAGTGAGCGAAGAAATGGTATATGATAGAAGAGCATGGAAGGAGAAAACATGTTGCGCCGACCCCAGGTGACTGGGAGAAGGGCAGGATAAGGATTATGTAGAATAATTATGTGCGTTCCTCATTGAACGCTTCAAAGCTAGATTTTTTCTCCTGTGCTATGAGTTTCGGGGACCTACGATAAGATTAAAGAAACCTAGACCCGTAATTAATTGAATCCGGATACAGGTTATTTAAAGCATAGATAAAGATAGGTCCTGGTGGTAGGACCTCTTGTGAGTCCAGACGAGAAAGTACCACCACCCTGCCTATTTCTGCCGTGAGGCAGTAATGCGTTTTCTACTGCTTCTACGTTTCGGTTTGAAGGGTGGGGCAGCCGTTGTAACTATACTGAGACCTTAGAACTTATAACTCAAGGTGTGTGGCGCATTTACGTTGTAGATGTCTATGAGCTCCAGTACCACTTAACACCAGGTGGGCTGTGAACTCATCCACAGATTTAAGCAATAAAACAATAAAAAAATAGTGTCAATAACCACTTAATCAAGGAGGCAAAGGGAAAATGCTATGTATAATCATCATTATGTATATACAGAGAAACGGTTTATGAAGTAAATTGAATGTGAAAAATACACTTAAAAAAAAAAAAAAAACAATACATTCATTTGCAAATCTAATTATAGTTTTTATTGGCTCGTAGCCTATCTCGGACAAATTCGGAGGTCAATAAACGCGGGGTCAAAGGCTTAATTTCTAAAACACCGAAATCTTGATATCTATGAACCTAGACTCAGGGGATTTGTCAAATGTGTGAAGGATATCATATTTAATAATGGCTAGTTATCAATATTTGTAATTTCAATTGTGTTTTCAATAGCCAAAGCTATGCACGTTAATATGGTTTTGCTGAGTGCACATACTATTTAGATTGCAATCCGGATTAGATCTAGGTACTACTTGTACGATTTAGCAATAACTGTAATGATTGTAATTTGTTTTTTGCATCAATAAATTAAAAAAAAAATCGTAACAATTCAATTCACGTGGCTCTATAAATATTTTCTCGTTTTTATGGAACGTGAAAAACTTTTGCTTCATTTCATTTTCATTTTCGTAATACCGTACTTCTAGGTATTCGATTTATGGCAATCGAGTTAGAATAAACTATGAGAGCTATTTTCACTGCCCTTTAATAGTTGAAGGCTTGGTTTGTAAGTTGAAAAAAAATTCGAAACCAAATAGAGATTACGTTTTTTGTTATAGTCAGGACGCTGAAAAAATGCGTTGCTAACACTAGCCCTAGCAAGAGCAGTGCTTCGCAGAATCTACCACCGGATCGCAAACGCGACCCACTGAGAAGATCCGGCGAGAAACTCAGTGGGCTGTGCCTATGGGTTAGTTTACTCGTCAAGCCCATTGTCGCAAGTGACGGGTTCGGCAAAAACGGTGACCGGTGCTTGAGGCACCTAAAGGCACCGTTAATGGATCGGAAGGACCTGTAATGACGTGGTATCGATTGCACACTTAAGCTTCAGAGAAAAATATATGAGAGGAGTTTGATGTTTTTTTTTTTCTTAATTAACATACCGTAATAGAAGTCGTAACATGAGCCCGTTAATGTTTTATAACAAAACGAGTGTGTGAGCCTTGAAATTATCGATTGCGTTCGAATTATGGGGGAAAATGGGCCGACGGAAACTCGGAAGGGTCGTGCGAACTGCGGTCTTAGTGTGAATCGAAAGGCGAAACGAAAATCTAAAATAAATAATTAATGCTACTTTTACGATTTAATTTCGCGCCTTTTTATTTGTTTGGCATTTCGAATATTTTTCAAGTTTTTCCTTTTTATGTCTAGAACTCGCGAAAATTTACGAAAATATATTATTATAACGTTACACACATTACCACAGTCTTTATTTGATAAAGACAAATTGATTAAATTTTATAACTTTGTGGTTTCCAGAAATTTACAAAATCCTTCATTAAAAATAAAATATAGGATAGTTAATGTTACTGCCATCTACACGAGCAATGAGAAACTAATCGAAGTGAAGCCATCTAGTGGCCGACGCCCGTAAACATTTTTGTTGAGTGCTTTGTTGCTTGCTTATCTATAGCTTATTTATGTGTATTATCTATGACAAAGACTTGTGCGTTTCGGGACGCCCGACAGAAGTGATAACTAAAACTAATCTAAGTTGAACTATTTAATGTTGAATTTGCTTAACTTGAAAAAAAGCTTAGGGTATTACTTAAATGTTATGTATATCAATATGATAATGTATGAAAAATTGTAACATAAATTGAAAAATATATAGGTTTGTATAGATGTATCTGTAGAGACTAGAGGCCCCGCAGTAGTCGAAATTCGACTATAATTAATTGGAATTGTAAGATTATACACTATTATGATTGTATTTTATACTTCTATAATCACAAATTTTACCAAGACTACACTATAAAAAATATTAACAAAGACAAACAATATTTAATCTATTCTCAATTTGACAACAGACGTCAAGAACAAACGTTTGACAATAAATAGTATGCATGCGTGTGTGCGTCAAATACATGGTATGTAGTGTGTGTAATGTTTTCTTTATTGATTTAATGTATCTTTTATACATTATTTTAAAAAAATATTAGCATTGTGCACTTCTTCTCTATATTCTCTATAAGTGTGGAAAATTTCATACTCATCCGTCCGCGCAATTTTCGTAAAAAGGGATACAAAGTTTTTGCTTTACGTATTAATATATAGATGGATGTATAGAATTTAGCTTTACATAAGTTCTCAGTACCACTGCGCCCACTGAGTTTCTTACCGGATCTTCTCAGTAGGTTCGCGTTTCCGATCCGGCGATAGATTCTGCGAAGCACTGCTCTTGCTAGGGTCAGTTTAGTAAAACCTCCAGTTTGAGCCCCGAGAGCTCACCTACACGCTAGGGTAACTCTGAAGTAGCCTCTCAAGGCTATCAGCATAGGTAGGTAAAAAAAAGAAAGGGAAGCCATACAGACTGGCGCCGTAAAGCTTTACTTAACGAAGCGCTTTACTCTCCCATAAGAAGCTATCACTTCAACAATGTACTCGTGAAAACAATATTTTTTTTACCAAAATAATAAATCTATAAACGCTTCCGCTACCGCTTACGCACACACAAACACCCCGAAGCCCGGTGCTGACGACCAAACGGATTCCCATACAGCCGCCGGCCTGTTATTAGCTACATTCTAGTCCTACACAAATATTTATGCTATTGTAGCAACAACGGACGTGCCTTTCCGTGTGGAAACGATGCGGCGCGTTCAATGTGCTTAGTGCGAGTTTTTTAACGTTCTCGATAGCGTAAACGTTAATTCAAATTTGTATGGAGTTGGAACGTTTGCGTACGTTTGCCGCTAGGGGCGCTGTTCCAACTGCATACAAATTCAAGTTTTTACGAGAGCGTTATAAAACTCGCACTAAGCACACAGGTGTAGTTCGGGTACTGTTGTTGTCATTGATGACGTAATGGATAAAGAGGTTTTTACGAGGGTTTAGTGAACTTGTACAAGTACTCAAGTGCTTACACACGACTAAACCCAGCTCCAGTTGATATGACGTCTACGTCACCTCATCTGAAGTCTTATTAACACAGCCTAAAGCAGCCAGTACTATTGTCACTTACTTTTGTTTCCAGCCAGCAGGAATCGGATCTGGAATCTACTACTGTTTCCCCATACCTCATCATTAACGCCATATATAGTGACAGAAACCAATGATACCACACATCCGGTCATTTTTTTTTTTTATTATTATTGCTTTGATGGGTGGACTGCTTCACAGCAGAAATAGACGGGGTGGTAGTACCTACCCGTGCGGACTCACAAGAGGTCCTACCACCAGTGATTACGCAAATTATAATTGTGCGGGTTTGATTTTTATTACACGATGTTATTCCTTCACCGTGGAAGTCAATCATGAACATTTGTTAAGTACGTATTTCATTTATTGGAAAAATTGGTACCCGCCTGCGTGATTCGAACACCGGTGCATCGCTACATACGAATGCACCGGACGTCTTATCCTTTAGGCCACGACGACTTCAAAATAATTGTAGTCGAACCCGTCGCTTGCGACGAAGGCTCTGCGAGTAACTTAACCCACAGACACAGCCCACTGAGTTTCTCGCCGGATCTTTCCACTGGTCTTGCTAGGGCTAGTGTTAGCAACGTCGTCAGGTTCGAGACCCGTGAACTCATCTACTAGTTAGGTTACGCTGACATAGCCTCTCAAGGCTATAAGCTTAGGACGGAGAAAAAAAACCACACATGGACCATGTAAACAGTACAAATTTCTTTCTCTTCTTGCCCTTAACCGAGATTACGCGAGATTGACGCTGCATCTCCTCTTATTATGCAGCAGAGGGATTTGGCACGAGTTTTACGACAACCCTACTTAATTTACCCTACTACTGTATCTCCGTGTATCCATTGCAACGTACCACAGGGATTTTTAAGTTTCTTCTTTTGGCGTCTCTTTCAGTACAAGCATCGTATGATAAATAACACATACAGAGATGAGGGTATGTGGACGAATGAAATCCGACTCGCGTACGAAAGTCGAATACTAAAAAGACCTTAGCTTTAGTAGGGCTGTCAAAGAGTAGGTTTTTTTTTTTTTTATGATGTTAAAAACCGTATTATTTTTTGTTGGATAATTGTTATTATAAAGTAATAGCTGGTGCTTAAATCAGCGCGAAGCCTCAAATTTTGCTACGGAAATACGTACTTACGTATTTAGTGATTTAGGTAAAATATCGTGTAATAAAATCCACCTTGGCAGTATGTGCTATGTAAATAGAACTAGCCCTTATGCCCGGTATTCAAACAAATAACATTATTAAATTTCGTTTATAGAAACAAAAGCAAATTAATTATTTCTTGAATGCCGAATCTAAAGCCCTTATTTAGCTTAAATGTATTCTTATCACTTGTTTATGGATTATTCATCTACAAAAAATATATATAAAAATTCCACAGCATGTACATATTATGTAGGTACGCTCTGTACGGATTGTCCAGACAAACATTTGATGTGATAGTGATAACAAGTCCAATGGTTTATTGATAAGCTTATAGTAAATGATTGATGTTCATATGATACAAATGAAATAATGACTGAAAAATGAATCACTTTGATAAAAAAATGCATCCGTATGCAATATAAAGTGCGCGCTTACCCGTACACGCTCTTCAAGAAAATCGGGAACAAACAAAAAAAATATCAAAATCGATTTTCACATTTTATTTAAACATTGATTTAGATATTTATGTTATACCGAATACAACATACTACTTTTACGTAGCAACCCTATTGCGTGAAAGATAGAGAGTGTCACGAGTTTTATATCGATAGCGTTGCCTCGTAAAAATTTGTTACAGCCCGAAGAATTTATACACGAAATCGAATGATACAGACCATATTTTATCTTTAGTTTATAACCCGTTTGTCCTTCGTTTTATTGTGGATCCAGATTAGTGAGGGCCCGTCGTGGATTACGAATGCACGTATTAATCTGTACAGTATTATTTATATACGTAGGAACAGAATTTATGGATGATCATTCCCGTTCCCGCGGACCGAATGGTAAACAGTAGACGTCGCCCAAAGCACGTCATTTCGGATTTTCCCGATCCACTAATGGTGCTTTTAGGTACCTCAAGCACCGGGCATCGTTCTCGCCGAGCCCGTCGCTTGCAACGAAGAGCTCGACGAGTAAATTAACCCATATACACAGCAGATACAGCACACTGAGTTTCTCGCCGGATCTTTTCGGTGGGTCGCGTTTCCGATCCGATGGTAGATTCTGTGAAGCACTGCTAGAGCCAGTGCTAGCAGCACCTCCGATTTGAGCCCCGATAGCTCACCTACACGCTAGGGTAACGCTGATATAACCTCTCAAGGCTATCAGCATAGGTAGGAAATAAAAAAAAGCTCTTCTTGTTCAGCGCAAACTAGATAAGGCCATGTACATCTTTTTTTAATTTTTTTATTGCTAGATGGGTGAACGAGCTCACAGCTCACCTGCGGTTAAGTGGTTACTAGAGCCCATAGACATCTACGACGTAAATGCGCCACCCACCTTGAGATATAAGTTCTAAGGTATCAAGTATAGTTACAACGGCTGTCCCACCCTTCAAACCGAAACGCATTACTGCTTCACGGCAGAAATAAGCAGGGTGGTGGTACCTACCCGCGTGGGCTTATAAGAGGTCCTACCACCAGTAGATCCCATAGTCGCATAGTAAAAAGGGCGATATAATTCTACACCATTTTTATTGACCAATCCACGCTTCGGACTGGCTCATACTATTGTCGTGGCGCCCAATGATTTTCTCGCCGGATCTTCTCGGTGGGTCGCGTTTCCGATCCGGTGGTAGATTCTGCCAAGCACTGCTCTTGCTAGGGTCAGTGTTAGCAAAACTCCGGTTTGAGCCCCGTGAGCTCACCTACACACGTTACGGTGAAGCTGAAATAGCCTCTCAAGGCTATCAGAATAGGTAGGAAAAATTCTCGTGGCAGGCATTGATCAAGAGCTTACGAGTGGCACACTTTCCCCTTCACCGGTCCTCGGCTCAATGATTGTTCTATTACAGAAACAAGCGATGCTGGTACGTCAACTGGAAGAAGAGCTGAGGATGAGGATAAGGCAGCCAGCTCCTGAACTCCAACAACAGCTGGAGGCACTGTACGCTGAGAACGAACACCTGCAAAGGGAGATAGCGATATTAAGAGACACTATCAAAGTAAGATAGCTATTTCTTTCTATTCTATTCTATCAGCCCATGGACGTCCACTGCTGGACATAGGCCTCCCCCAAGCCTCGCCACAAAGACCGGTCCTGCGCTGCCTGCATCTAGCGGATACCCGCGAACCTCAATAGGTCGTCGGTCCACCTTGTGGGAGGCCTACCCACAATATATAGCTATAGCAGTTAACAATTATAAAGTAAATAATAGTTTAATAAAACTAACAAAATACGCTTTTATAGAAAATCCAACTGAAAAATAGAAAATAAATTGTAATAAATTTTAATTGAAAATAGTCTAAGAAAAAAAGATTTTGTTGTAAAAAAAGCGTGGGCTGCATGGTATAAGTAGTTATAAATATTTTATGAACAGATATGAGTAGAAGGGGTATTTTGATAATATCCTGAAAAGCACCCCACGCTTTTTTTACAATTAAAGAATTTTTTCTTACACTATTTTTAATTCAAATTTATTTTCAATTTTTTAGTTCGATTTTCTATAAAAGCGTATTTTGTTAGTTTTATTAAACTATTATTTATTTTTCATTTTTTAGTTGAATTTCATTGTTTTGAATTTTTATTTTTAATTGAATTGTCATCCTAAGTATACCAAATTTCGAGTTAAACCGACGTTTTGAAGGGAGTTAAAATCATGTTCAAAGATTCCGTTACATACTAACATACATACGTCTGAAGCTAATAAAAGAGTATTAAAAATAAGGCATCGCGGGAATGCCGCTAATGCAATCCTATCATGAGAATTTCCATAGTGTGATTCATGTTTTTGTTGAATTCCATGATATATACCGCTACAATTTCAAATTGCTACAACTGTCCCGTCAATACCCATTCCGAATGAAACTTGCATACCTGTCTTACGGATAGAAGAACATCATTATACAATCATCTTCTTGTCGGTAGTTCCGTCATTATTTTGAGCCCATAGACATCTATAACTTAAATGCGCCACCCACCCTGAAATATAAGTTCCAAGGTCTCAAGTATAGTTACAACGGCTGCCCCACCTTTCAAACCGAAACGCATTACTGCTTCACGGCAGAAATAGGCAGGGTGGTGGTACCTACCCGCGCGGAGTCATAAGAGGTCCTACCACCAGTAATTACGCAAATTATATTTTTGCGGGTTTGATTTTTATTACACGATGTTATTCCTTCACTGTGGAAGTCAATCGTGAACATTTGTTGAGTACGTATTTCATTAGAAAAATTGGTACCCGCCTGAGATTCGAACACCGGTGCATCGCCCAACACGAGTGCACCGGACTTCTTATCCCTTAGGCTACGACAACTTCAAAAACTAGTACCTACCCGCGCGGATTCACAAGAGGTCCTGCCACCAATAATACCACCAGTAATTTCTTCGCTCACTCCCCTCTTACACATATCGTCTTTCACGCAATCCAACCATTTTTTCTTACTACCTCTTCCTCTAAATTTAAGACTATACAGAGCGTAATTTGGAGCCAAAGAACGTCTGAAAAGTGCACTAGAACATAAGACTGTAGGTGTTTAGGATACATTAGGTAAGTTCATTAATATAGGGAGCGATTGATCTGTCAAAACTGTTTCCTTTTCTGTAGGAATTGGAACTGCGAATCGAAACACAGAAGCAAACGCTGCAAGCTAGAGACGAGAGCATCAAAAAACTACTCGAAATGCTCCAGAACAAAGGCATGGGTATGCTTTTTGGTATTTCTTTTCAAACTTCATTCCCGAATCCAAACGACGTAACTACAATTCGTATACATTTCAGGTAAAGAGGAAGAACGTCAGATGTTCCAACAGATGCAGGCGATGGCCCAGAAACAGGTGAATATTGATTTGCTTTTTATCGCATGTACGCATAGTAAAATTTCTAATGCTTTCAAATGTTCCATTAGAAATTTCACTATGTTTATGAGCTTCTGAATGGAGTCGTATTAAAATGCACGTCATCGCTTCCCTATACGTATTTATGTATATGTGTATGATATGTATACTCAGCATTGTAACGTGGGCGTTTTATTTTGTGATACCTTCATCATCGTCACTGTGTCTGTTAGCCGTATTTAGTTTACTTTCATTCATTTCCTAAGCCGATGTCTTTTAGTGTCGCGACACGTGTTCCGTGACGGACTCTAAATACCGCCTACACTCATCTCTCGCTTGTCACCGTCGCGAACTATCGCCTCTTCTATCTTCACTTGTATCCCGAGCACTGCTCCGTTTACTTTCTCAGCTCCAACCAGCCACGACACGACGTCCACTCCCACCGCAACCCTTGCTCCAACAACAATCCACATATCGAACCGATTTCTCAGATTCCGCCCGTACACGAAGGAAGTTTTACAATATCGACACGAACACGATAAATCACGACATTGCATGTTTAGCAGCTCATTTTGTCCCCGTCACACGAAACTTAGAGGATGTCTGTCTCGATTTAATTAAATCATTGGAGATCATGTCGAGCATTCATAGCTTAGAGAACAAAATTGTTTTGTGGCCGCCTCGCTGTGGGGCTGCGGGCTCTCGTGGCGGTCGCGCAGCCCCAGCGAGGCGCGGCGGGACGCGTACCGTAGACAGCCGCGGGCGGCGGCGGCGGCTGACCGTCTCGCGTGCTGGCAGGAGCTCAAGGCGACGGCGGACACGCTGCGGGCGCTGCAGGCCCAGCTGGAGCGCGCGTTGGCCGCGGCGGGCCTGCCGGGGGGCAGCGCGGGCGCCACGCTCACCGCCGTGCTCGAGACCAAGGAAGCGCGCATCGCGACCCTCGAGCGGCAGGTCGCGTTGCTCGAGAGCGAGCTGGCCGCGCTCGTGTCGCCGCCGCCGCCCTCCTCCCACGCCTCGCTATACGATAAGGCCGACCCTCCCTTCAAGAGACAAGTAAGTTTTCTGCTGAACGACGTGCGGGTGATGAAGGACGGGCGCACCAGCGCGCCGCCGGCGAGGCTGCGGCCGGCGCTGCGGCCCCCGCCCCGCGCGCCGCCCTACTCTAGCGCCACCACTCTGTGACTCCGCCTCGTCGATCGACCTCTACCGTGTCAATTTATCGCTTTAAGTCCGAACTTAGCCGAAGTCGCCGACTGTGTTGGATCCTTATATTTTTATGTGAACTTGTTCGTTGTTAAAGCTACATATTTTTATTAAATCTAGAGACGTATTATATATTTGAAAGATGTCAAAGAACTATTTTTGTTAATTAGGGCTTTAGAGAGAAAGAAAGAGAGAGAGAGATAACGTTTTAGAATTAGATGTAATCTGTACGATAGGTGAGACGTGTGAGATCGAGAGCGGTAGACGCGGAACTTGAGTATATAAGATAGACTGACAAAGACTGTCGCAGCTTGAGGTCATGTACCGAACTGGCCGAGTGCATTACGATTTCCATGATCGCTTTATGATTTATTGATCATGTCGCTGCTTTCGGTGTTGATCACCTCATACCGGCGGCGGCTTGGTGCCGCGTCATACGTCATCTACATCTAGAGTAGATCTCATCACGACCCGACCTCTCCATTTAGCAGTCACACGCCCATCAGTCTGTCTCACAGTAACGATAGATAAATGTATCACAACGTATGCGCCCGTGCATTCTCCAACATGTGTTCTATCGGATCATCCTACGTTAGTGCGTGCGATACTGGGAAACTTTCTTGTTGCTCAACGAAGCTAACTAATATTTAACTAGTTTATAGTGTTGAAAGTTTTCCAGCTATTATTTAATATAACTAAAATGTCCATTAGTGTATTGACGATGGGTTGTTTTTTATATATGACGACGCTTACATTGGACTGAAATGTTAGCATGTCGAATTTATATTAACGATAGTCTCGTTAGCTATTATCGAAATGTCTTCCTCGGCACTGTTAATATTATATATATATATGTCGTGTGTTCAATCATAGTGCTGGAAACATTTCGTTGTAATCTAAATATATAAACTATAGAATATTAACACAAGCTTACGTGGTTCAAATATCGTTACTAAACACATTAAAACTACTAACATGTGTGTGTGTGATAATGTATTATCGATTTCAATATAATCGAGTAGTTTTTGGGTTACATCAGAATCATTTCCGCCATCACTGTTGCCTAAGTAGATAGTTTTTTTTTTCTTCTATAAATGTTTTTTGAGGAACGTGGTGGTTTTTGATTTAAATCTTCGTTCTACTAATCATGTTTGGATTTTATTCAATTTTTACATCGACTTTGGGACGGATGGAATATTACGCAGCTGGACGAATTCCGGTTGGAGATACAGAGACGGGACCAGGAGATCCTGGCGATGGCCGCGAAGATGAAGGCTCTGGAGGAACAGCATCAGGATTACCAGCGCCACATTGCGGTTCTCAAGGAATCGCTATGTGCTAAAGAGGAGCACTATAGTATGCTTCAGACAGACGTGAGTAATCGAAATTGTTAACATCGAAAATCGATCTTAAGTTCTTTATTTTACATGCGATTTTATCATGTATTTATTAACGGGTCGATGCCATTCTATTTTTTAAGCAAATCTGTACCTAATAATTGTTCATTAAGTCTGTTAGCTCTAATGGAGAATATACATGAAACCAATGAGTGGCGACAGTAACAGAGTCGCTTAACTGCACCATAAACGAGCTTAGGAATAAACCAAAGCGCTGACGAAGCAGATGAAAGGGCGCTCTTAGGTTTAGCGTTAGCCTGCCACAGAAGAACCTTTACTCTGAGTCAGTACTTTGTCAACGACGCCAGTCACTGGATCAATTTAAATTTGTTGTAACCGTCGATAATGGAATATATTTAATCCTCTCTTTGTGGCACATGTGGAGAGTTCGTTATTGTGAAATTTAAAATATCTAACAAAACGTTACTTGGAAAAACTATATCTATATATTAATACGTGAAGCAAAAACTTTTTATCCCTTTTTAAGAAAATTGCACGGATGGAGGAGTATGAAATTTTGCACACTTATAGAGAATATAGGGAAGAAGTGCACAATGCTAATATTTTTTAAAAATAATGCATATGAGATACACACTACATACCATGTATTTGACGCACACACGCATGTATACTATTTATTGTCATGCTTTTGTTCTTGACGTCTGTTGTCAAAGTGAGAATTGATGAAATATTGTTCGTCTTTGTTAATATTTTTTATTGTGTAGTCTTGGCGAAATTTGTGATTATAGAAGTATAAAATACAATCATAATAGTGTACAAACTTACAATTCCAATTAATTATAGTCGAATTTCGACTACTGCGGGACTTCTATATAAAGGAACTACATAAAATTTGAATGGTGAAATTATTAAAAATAAATGAACAAGCAGTTTAGTTAAAGTATCAGATGCTAATTGCATAAGCCAAATCAAAAACCTACTATGCCACGATAAAGAATAATAAATAAGATAGATTCTCGAAAATACTAATTTTTTTTTTGTTTCTTGCCCCTACCTATGCTGATGATAGCCTTGAGAGGTATTTCAGTTTCTCCTTGACGTGTAGGTGAGCTCACGGGGCTCAAACCGGGAGTGTTGCTAACACTGGTTCCAGCAAGAGCAGTGCTTCGTAGAATCTACCACCGGATCGGAAACGCGACCCACTGAGAAGATCCGGCGAGAAACTCAGCGGGCTGTGTCTGTGGGTTAAGAATAATTGTGCATACGCGTGTTTGCAGCGTTATATGTGAACATTCTTCCCGGAACTTCCGATCCGGTGGTAGATTCAGCGAAGCACTGCTCTTGCTAGGGCTAGTGTTAGCAAATTCTCTCAGGTTGAGCCCGTGAGCTCATCTACCCGTCCCCGAGAATCTGGAATAGCCCCAAGCTATCAGCGAATGGGTAGAGAAAATGTGAACGTAGAGATAGTCTGCGTACAAATAAAGTCATCTTCAACATCATCGTGAAGAAAATTGTAAATTGTATTTATTTCTTCAAAACACCTCATTGCTACCATTGTTTCTTGCGATCCAATGGGTCACTGTTGGAGTAAGCTAATCAAATCGTTCAAAGATACTTACATTCGGATAATATTTAAATGTATCAGGATTTTTTCTTGTAATATTATTTTTTTGGGTAAAAGAGAATGTGTAATGGATATTTGGGATGAAAATTGGCATTCTGAATACAAAATTGAAATAATCGAAATTAAATCATGCCGAAATTTTGGGAAACTTATCGATCCATAAATCGTATTCGCTAGGTGGAAGAATTGAAAGCAAGACTGGATGAGAAGAGTAGAATGGTCGAGAAGAAAACCGCCGCGACTCTGGCCGCGGCTCATGAGCTGGCCGAACTGAGAGACCATTCCGAAATCAAAGACCGAAAGATCAACGTGCTCCAACGAAAGGTTTGTTACAGGAATCGCGCTGCTTGAAACCTTTATGAAATCTTTGAGTAAGCAAGGAATAGTGCTAAATTTGTTGAACTCATTCGCGACGGACATTCTGTTTTAATATAACCTCTTAGATGTATATTCGTCTCTTTCATACATTAAGTCAAATGGATGTTACGAATTCCGCCCGACGGAGAAGTCTAGAGCTTTCTTGCGAGGAAGATGCGAAAGAGGATATAGCATATCGTTCCATACTTACAGTGTCCACCAGAAATCAATTGTAAGCTGTGCAAAAGGTAGTTGACTGATTTTGATAATAATACTAAAATCAAAAGACTGATTGATTTTAAATTATATTTTTTTAAATCCAACTGATTTATGACAAAGTTTTTTTTTTAGGTTGATACTCTGTTGCGTATTTTTTTATTCTACTAGACAAACATTAGTATGGAACTTCTGTCGTGCTATTGATAATTGACTTCAATGTACAAAATAGCGCGTTCTCTTTATAATGTGAAGCTAAACACTCATAGGTGCCTTGTTTCTGTACAAGTGTTTACTATAAATTCACAGATTCATTGTAGCTGAGATTAGTTTTATACAAAACCCTAAAATATTCTCAGCTAATCCGTTGGATGTATTTGAATAAGTCCTCTTAATTGAAACAAAAAATATAAATGGGATTACTTCAGCTGTATCAGGTAAAGTAGGAACACACGTAGCAGCCATTATATTATAGAATTGAAACATAGAACTCATGTCTTCAGGTGGGTGTGGCGACATTAACATTGGTAATGACAATGGATTTCGATAACGATTCACTCGTCTAAGCAATAAAAAAAAACAGGGGACCAAATAAAACAACATAGTTAAAATCGAAAAGCTTATACTTTTTATACTCAAAAATTTCATAATAGGCATGAGCAATGTGGATTTCAATTTCAATATCTTCGATGCATTTGAAAGAAAAAAAATTATAATTGTTTTAGAACTAGTAAAGATAACGTAAGACTTGAAATTTGTTTTGTGTATATATATGTAACAGTAGCTTTTTTTTAAGTATTATACTTATTTCTCACTGCATTTATTTTGTAATATATAATATATTTCCCAATACAACTTTACCCAAGTTTTATTTCGATATAAATAATCATATTCAATGAAATTTCGAATAGTAATTTAGCCAACATAATTCGGTTAAATTTTGAATGATTCAAATTCAAATAGAGATGTTCTTAATAATTCGGATGGCACCCCCCAAAGGCCAATCAATATCCCGACTCATTCATCTCAATAAATATCATAATATGAAAACAAATTTTGTTTGGAACTAATTACAAACAATTTTAAGCAAATAAGTTCTCTAAAAACTACATTAGTTAAGAACTAAAATACAATATAGCTTCCAGCGTCAATGATGACGTATCACATATCAGCAATAGTCACATAAAAGCACTAAGATGGCGTGTCGCGTACAGAAAATGCACATTTTTACACTTAAATTGCATTATTACATCAAATAGAAACTATTATCCTCAATGAGCAAAAAACTTATCAAACCAAATGAGCTAAAAACAAACAAAGAACAAATCATCGTCTAAGATTTCACTTGTCCTAATCTCGCTGATTCAACATGACTTATCGAATCGATATTGTAGCTTCGTTTGTTTTTAAATTTTACAATCCAAACGAGGTCAACTCACCTTAAAGAAGAAGGCCTTGTATTAAAAAAATAACAATACGATTGAATGGCAGAGTCAAATAGGAATACACCGGATGGGAAACTCTTGTTAGGTACATTGTTTATCCTGAAGATCAACCGACATAAAAATACTGGGATGTTGCTAGTATATTTGATGGTATTTAGTTGTGCCAATACCGGACTCACCAACATTACAGGGCAGACCAGATAAATAGTTGAATGAATCCTAAAGTTACCCTATTAAATTATACGACCAACGTTGGCCAAATGGTTGCTGTACTCTTATTATGCTATGCGCCAGATTTCGATTATTGATCCGAGTTGTTTTTGCTCATTTGTTATAAACATTTAAGTATTCGGGATTTCGGTAGGGCTTACCGGACAACTACTAAAGCCGTTGATTTTGAAATATTGCCAATTTTTTTTATGTTTTTTCCCATAATCGCGAAATTCGGAAGATCCCACTGGGTCTACTTTAGAACTGAAATACAAAGATCCATTTCCCCAAGGGCTACGAGTTATTAATTATTCAATGCACATGTCCACTGCGTAAATTAATGAAATCTCCCCGGATACGTGCCCCAAAAGGTCCAGCTTAAAATGAAACATAAATTTTGGGTAGATATATATACGCACCTTCCAAAGATAACCTGTTTCATTTACAACCAACCTAATTACCTTTATCTTGTAAGTCATTTATATTCCTTTTGTAGTCTCGTCCTACCCGGGATTTTGTTTTCAATTCTATTTCTATCTTGTTAATTGAATCGGCTTGTGGTAGATCGATTTATTGTGATGTACGCTAGTTGTTTTTTTTAAGGTATGTATTTATTATTTTGGTTTTCTTTATTTATTGTTTTTTATGCTTGATATGATTTTTACTCAACTATTATTTCAGTGTTTGGTTATTAAAGTTATTAATCAAAACTTACACAGAATATATGGTTATTAAATAATTAAATTGCAGATTGAGAATCTAGAAGATCTACTGAAGGAAAAAGATAACCAAGTTGACATGGCCAGAGCTAGATTGAATGCAATGCAAGCGCACCATTGTTCTTCCGAAGGAGCACTATCTTCCCTCGAAGAAGTTATAGGAGACAAAGAAAAACAGATTCAACAACTCAGAGAGCAGAGAGACAGAGCCGAGCATGAGAAGAATGAAGAGAGAGAACTCCACGAAAGAGAAATAGCGGAATACAAAATGAAATTGCACGCTTTAGAGAGCGAAGTAGAAAAGCTCGGCGCAAGACTAGAAAGAGCTCAGGCAGAAAAAGATAGACTCGAAGCTAAGCTGGAAAGCTCACAATCTGAACTTGGCAAATCTAAAGCTGAGTTAGATAAAGCTGCAAGTGAAGTGGGACGTTCTGGTGCGGACTGGGAAGCTGCTAAGCAACGTCTGGCAAGGCTCGAACTGGAAAATGAAAGACTCAAACATGAATTGGAAAGGTCTCAAACAACTTTCGGAAGAAGTACCCTATCTACTTCTCAAGAACTTGATCGGATGCAGGAAAAAGCTGATAAAACATCAGCAGAATTGAGACGTACTCTGGCCGAATTGAGAGTGACTCAGGCTGATGCCGAAAGAGCCAGATCTGAAGCTAGCGGCTTGCAAGACAAATTGGAAAAATCGCAGGGCGAAGTGTACCGTTTGAAGGCGAAGTTGGAAAATGCACAAACTGAACAGGATAGTCTGAAAGAGGAATACGACCGGTAAGTTCTTTAGAATCATTTCTAATTACAATGACCTTAGTATTCAATTATTAAACGTTAAATCAAAATCTAGCCGAATTAATTACACATAATTTGTTTTAGCTATGTTAAAATAGTGCCTTTTTATCCGACGATACCATAATTTGTCGTAAACCATAAATATTAGATAACATGAAGTAATTCCAACAAATTTGGGCACTGGAATTTTCGTGCGACTATATAAAAAGAGTAGCTAGCATGATTATGTCTTAATTACTAATAAGATTTAAAACCTTTATAGCCTCCAGTCTTCGATCAGCCGTCTCCATTCAGAAAGAGATAAGGCTATAGCAGAACTAGACAAAGCAAGAGAAGAACTTGAACGTACTCAAGCTACACTTGGCAAAGCACAACTCCAACAAGACAAGCTGCAAGCTTCTCTAGACACAGCTCACTCTGAGATCGACAAGCTACAGGAGAAACTCGATAAATCTGCTGTTGAAGTTAGAAAAGTAAGTTATTCGATGTATTCTAAAATTCGAATCTCAAATCATCTTCTCTCTTCCATTATAGATGAGAATGTGCAGTGTGACCTGTTGTTTACTAATGATTACTCGTCACTAATCGTCACTAATGATCAGATAAAATTTTAGCTATAAATACACCTAGAATATTTGTTTTTTTGATGTCGCACTGTAGATATATTTAGTAATTGAAATTTATTTTTATTTTTATGAGAAACGGTATAAAGTTTCAAGGAACTTACCCAAAGAAAGGATTTATGGGTTAGGAAAGTAAAGTTGGTAAAGTCATAGAAATTAAAACGTTCGTAATTTAGATCTCAAATTGAGGCCGTCAGCGCAAATCGTCTTCTCGCATTAAAGCTGTATAATCTCAAAACTTACTAATTTTACAGGAGATCGTTTTAAAGGTTTAACATGTGATATTTTTAATATTAATCATCTTTGCAACATTTATTTTTTATTTTTTACCAATTACAATATCTGTCTATTAAAGTAAAATAAAATTATGTATAAATTTTGGTAACAGTAGTCAAATAATAGGCAAACTAAAAAAAAGCTAAACTACGCTCTTTTGACAGTATTTATGAGAAAAATACTGGTGATACCAAATGATTCCGCATATTAACTCAATTTCGAATATTTTAGGAAATTATACACTTTTAATACGAAAAGACGAAATGTGGTCTAAGCATACCATAGTTAATATGGATATCATGAGATATCATTTTAATTTCACACTGCTTCGTAGGCAAAAACAATACGCGCGAAAATAATGTTTACAAAGGCGTCTGTTATCCATGGGTGAAACTAGGGATAGGCCAGTTTTGCATTAAAACTTGTTGTGTTTTGAATAAATTGCAATACATAAATCCGAATATGAAAAATTGTGGGCTAGGCCAATTTTGCGCTCACCGCCTCAATTGTAGTCATAGTTCGCTTTAGATCATCGTAACACTCACAAGTTGTAGATGCAGCTACAACTACGAATTCCAATAAACACAAATTTTGCTTGTAAGTCAAACCATCCGGCTAAAATCATTGAGAATTAGTATAAATGTAGCATTTATCCTCTAGCATGGTTTCAAACCATAACCAATCAACTAGAAACCTATCACGTGCTATCATGACGGTTTACACAAGAAAACCAATTGCCAAAAACCATGTAACACTGTTTCTTAATCATATTTCGTTCACAGTTCACATTAATACCGCACAAGGGACATAAAAAGAAAAAGGTCGTAAGAGTTCAATTGTAATGAAGCCTCGAGCTTTGAGCTTTGTTTCCGTGGAGCTTTCAAACAGAGCTGTCAATGCTTAGTGCAGTCCTACTAACTATAAACATTAGTCGAAAAAGTTATGATTACAAAATTTCCAACAATTCATTTTTATCATCTATAAGATAGATTTTTAGTTCCTTCTGGTGACTAATAATCTCGAAAGCAATCTTGATAGTTATTGTGATCAATATTTAGGCCAGCTATTACCACACGGACTCGCTTAAAATTTGACATCTCTATTTCAAAGTGGTTCAGGCTATTCGCAAATTAAAAATTGTCTTGAAATTATCATTTAAGCATTGATGTAGTCTGGTCCGGTGCTTTAATTCAACAAATAATAGCTTCCATATTGTTATTTGTGCTGTGAAAATATCCACGTGCTATTTATTACCATTAAACATTCAACTGTCGGCAGGTCACTAATTATGTATCATCGACTTTAAAAATCCACTTTCATAAACTGTTATTTTAATAATCAAATACCGTGAAGTGAATTAAGCATAACTAATGTTTTGGATATGAAAAAATATGGTTTTCATTTGAATAAATAAATGATTATCCATTCGTTTCAATAGAATCAGATATAGCTTTGTTTATTTCGTGAATCGCACAAGTCACAAAACTATTTGCCTGTCCAACCGAATAGAACGGACATTAGGAGAATAGATAGTCAAATCTAAATCTGTGCGAAATTATAATGCCCTTATTGTTCCCATTAGCTTCAAGTGGATAGAGAGAAACAGGCGTACGATTTCGAGTCCCTGCAGTCACAGTTGGACAAAGCACTGGGTCAAGCGGCCAGACTTCAGAAGGAGCGGGACACGGCACAGCTTGACGCGGACAGATTCCGCGATAAGAATGAAAAAGCTCAGGTATATAGTCGCGGTGAACTTATTGGCTTTGTCTGGGTGGTGCAGCAGTTAGCGCCTCAGATTGTTTGCGCAGAGGGTCGTGGGTTCGATTCCCACATCGGCCAAACGTTCGTCGTTTGCTTTTTATCTGTGTGTTTATTATCTATATATGTACATATTTAAACGTATAGAAGTATGTATGTAATTCTCTGGTACCCATAACACAGGGAATCCTAATTTGGGTCCGATGACCGTGTGTAATTTGTTGCCAATTATTTATTGTTATCATAACATCACAAAGTCCCTCAGTTCTGGATTCGTTTTTTATTTTTCTAAGAAAATATGTGCTAAGTATTCACAAACGACCTGCGCGACTGAGGAACGTCTTTTTGAAAGAAAATCAATTTGTCTATGTCTACTTCTGAATCAGTAGTGCTCACGCATTCCGTCTCGAAGGCTGGGATAGTCGTTATACAATTATATTGATACTACGACGTCCTATCACAAGGTGAGGAATCTAGTAACCGATCAGCATTAGAGGGGAGTTGGGGGGAGGGGCGTGAATTACCCTGAGACACTCAACGATCACTACAGACAATAAATTTAAAACAACATCATATTACAACAACAACGGCAAACATTTCCGACATATAATACATAATACTGGTGATTACTGGTGGTAGGACCTCTTGTGGTACCACCACCCTGCCTATTTCTGCCGTGAAGCAGTAATGCGTTTCGGCTTGAAGGGTGGGGCAGCCGTTGTAACTATACTGAGACCTTAGAACTTATATCTCAAGGTGGGTGGCGCATTTACGTTGTCTATGGGCTTCAGTAACCACTTAACACCAGGTGGGCTGTGAGCTCGTCCACCCATCTATGCAATAAAAATAAAAAAATCAATTCGTAAGCAAATAATAATGTCAATTTACATAATTGAAACAAAATTTCAGTCAATCTCCGCCAAAAGAAATCCGTAGTGTAAGATCGTTATGCAAATTCTTCAGCAGCAACTCATTAGGGTCGTAACAGACTTCAGACCGTCGAATTAATGAATAATTCGTTCGGTGATTACCTCCTAGCAATGATATAGCTGGATAACGATAATTTTATGACACGCTGATTTTTATCACTTTCATTACGTTAATAAAAACGATAAGTTAATGAAAAAAATAGTTTTTTTTTTTCTAAGGTATGTTGCAGACAAATTTCGCGCATAGTAAATCTAGTTTTACAGTTTTCTTTCAAACAGATAGACCCTATGAATTTGTTTTTGAAATTTGCATGATTTTATCTATACTAATATTATAAAGAGGAAAGATTTGTTTGTTTGTTTGTTTCGAATAGGCTCCGAAACTACTGGACCGATTTGAAAAATTCTTTTTCCTTTAGAAGCTGACATTGTCCCTGATGAACATAGGCTACTTTTTTTAAAAAAAATTTTTTATTTTTTTTTGGTTTCATGTGTGTTTTAATGTTTCCGAAGCGAAGCGAGGGCGGGTCGCTAGTATTTTAATATACAGATTGATATTTATTTCTCTTTTGTTCATTCCGTGCGAAGGCTAAAGGGCCCCCCTGAAAACTACCCTGAATTCGTCAACTGTTATTTTAGGATAATCATCCTGGTCACTGATCCGTCTATTCTACTGGTGGTAGAGTGAGCCCTCACTTGTACCACCACGCCCCGTATTTCTGCCGTGAAACATTAATGCGTTTGATTTAAGATAAGGTTCAAATCGAACCGCTTAAATTATTTCATTCACACAACAGTAATTTTTGGGACTCATCTGAAAGCCTGGTATTCGTGGACACGAAACTCCACGTCAATCGAACCGGTCGTGGAGAGTAGCCATCATACAACGCAAGATATTTGACAGATGCCTAAATCTCGCTTACGACATTTTCAAGATAAGCTTGCTATACAAGTTCCGAACGACAACATCTGGACCCTCAGACACAGCCCACTGAGTTTCTCGCCGAATCTTCTCAGTGGGTCGAGTTTCCGATCCGGTGGTAGATTCTGCGAAGCACGGCTCTTGCCTCGGTTTCTCTGGTTCGTGTTAACAACGTCCTCAGGTCCTCAGGTTCGAGCGCCGTGAGCTCACCTACTAGTTAAGGTTCCGCTAAAATAGCCTCTCAAGGCTATCAGCTTAGGTAGAAAAAAAAAAAAAAAACCAACATTCGGAGCGTCGGTCTACCGAGCAAATATCACCCGCTCGGTGGAAGATCTTCTCTTTATCGTTTAAAAATCCCATTCCCGGTAGATCTTAAAATTTAGTTAGATATCAAGAGTTAGAGCTCATCCTCCTCAAACCGCAACTTGTATAAAAAATGCTAGATCATAAATTTAATTAACAAAACCCGTCTTTCATGAAAGCCTATCAAATATTAGCGATCCAAACGTCTAGACAACGAGACGCCATGTCTACGAAATACTTATGCCTCTTGAGACTCTGCCAATACCTTAAAGGTTAGTAATTCCTGATGTAAACGCATTTGTTTTGGCATGTCTCGTCGCGATATTAAGCTCTTTTAAGGCAATTAAAAAGAACACATCAAACTTATAATTCCACTCACATTCACATAAATAAAAGACCTAAACTTCTGTATAAAATAAACTTAAAACAAACAAAAGGAATCCTTCGGACGGGGGACACATCAAAGGAAAAACAAAATTATTACTTTTATTTAATTCCGAGCATTGTCGTATTTATTTACATTTTAAACCTTCTCTGGACTTCCACAAATAATTCAAGACCAAAATTAGCCAACTTGGTCCAGCCGCTCTCGAGTTTTAGTGAGGCTAACGAACAGCAATTCATTTTTATATATAGAGAAGATATAGATTTAGGTAAAGTAATAATTGAACTTAATTTAATTAGCGACTGGCATTGCTGATTTCCATGAGCGAAGGTAATCACCTGATAGATATACTCCTCTACCAATAAAAGCAATTTAAAAAACTTAAATATAAATTAGAGGGTAGGAAACAAAAAAACAGCTAGCTCTAAAGTGAATGACATACATTAGGATCATAGTCGGTTACGTCGTAACCCGAAAATCTGGATAAAAACGACAAACGAAAGCTAAAATCTCCGAAGCGTTTTCTCTCAGTAAAATATATAAAAACCAGACATGTTTACGGCCAATAAAACGTACAGTTATATAGCTTTGACACGAAACTTTCGTGAAAGGCTACGAGAATTTTCCAAAGCTTTATCGCGTTCTGTAATCCGTGTAGTAGTTTTTATTTTCCTACCTCTGCTGATACCTCTACCTCTGCTCTGAGCCTTGAGAGGCTATTTCAGCTTCGCCTTAACGTGTAGGTGAGCTCACGGGACTCAAACCGGAGTGTTGCTAACACTGGCCCTAGCAAGAGCAGTGCTTCGGAGAATCTACCACCGGATCGGAGACGCGATCCACTGAGAAGATCCGGTAATAAACTCAGTGGGTAGTAGTACTCTTTGTTATACTGAACGTAGGAAAAACGAGGTATTTAAACAATACTTTTACATTACATTTGAATTATATTTGAAGTCGCCGTGGCCTAAAAGATAAGACTCGCGGTTTTGTTGTATCGAGCGATGCAACTATATCAGGGTTCAAATCCCGCAGGCAGTTTGCATAGCATCAAAAGTTATAATTTGCGTAAATACTATACAATTTTAGACGTAGACCTCAAATAACAAAGCTGGTGGCGTTTTCATGAAGTTTATGGGTTCTGATACTCACTTAACATCATAAGGGCAGTTAGTTCACCCGCGCAGGTAACAAAAAGTATAGGAAAAAGATAAATTTAACAGAATTGTGAATGTGCAATTGTGAATTAACAGATAATACGAGAAATTACGACTGCATCGTCAGTGACGTAAATTCGAGATAAATTCTAAATTTCCTTGATTTTATTGTATAAATGGGTGGACGAGCTCACAACCCGCCTGGTGTTAAGTGGTTACCGGAGCCCATAGACATCTACAACGTAAATACCGCCCCCACCTTGAGATATAAGTTCTAAGGTCTCAGTATAGTTACAACGGCTACCCCACCCTTTAAACCGAACAAGAAGAAGAAATGCAAACATTTTTTTAAACCGAAACCGTAATTTAAGGGAATAAGTTAAACAAAATTCCTATTTCAAATGAAAAAAAAAACGAAAACAATTACTTAAATGAAATTTTCGATTCAATGTTTTCTCATTATTTTTGTTTCAGAACTTAGTTACTCGTATACAAAAGGAGAGGGATACAGCATTGGCGGAGGCTGCCAGTTGCCGAGAAAGGGCTGAAGCCGCAGCGGCCGCTGCGAACAGGGCCGCCAGGGACAGAGATAGCGCTGTGACCGAACTGGACGTGCTCAGAGAACGATGGGAGAAAGCGCATCAGCAACATCAAAAATTGACGGTAATGCAATTTGGGGGTAGGACCTCTTGTGAGTCCGCACGGCTAGGTACCACCACCCCGCCTATTTCTGCCGTAAAGCGTTTCAGTTTGAAGGGTGGGGCAGCCGTTGTAACTATACTGAGATCTTAGAGCTTATATCTCAAGGTGGGTGGCGCATTTACGTTGTAGATATCTATGGGCTCCAGTAACTGCTTAACACCGGGTGGGCTGTGAGCTCGTCTACTCGTCTAGGCAATAAAAAAAACGCAAATACGACTTGTGCTTGTGACATGTGATGTGTTTTCTAATCTCTTTATCGCTTACATAGTTAACCTGGTGTTGAATGGTAACCGAAGTCAGAAGACATCAACAGCGTAAATCTTAGCTAGAGACTTCAGTGCTAAGTTTCATTTTTGTATTACAACTTTATTACTGGTGGTAGGACCTCTTGTGAGTCCGCGCGGGTAGGTACCACCTCCCTGCCTATTTCAGCCGTGAAGCAGTAATGCGTTTCGGTTTGAAGGGTGGGGCAGCCGTTGTGACTATACTGAGACCTTAGAACTTATATCTCAAGGTGCGTGGCGCATTTACGTTGTAGGTGTCTATGGGCTCCAGTAACCACTTAACATCAGGTGGGCTGTGAGCTCGTCCGCTCATCTAAGCAATAAAAAAAAAAATATTACAACAGTCGCGCTCTTCAAACTGTAACGCTTAACTGCTTAACTGTAACGCTTAACTGCTATCTTACTACTGATAAACGAACTGCTGATGTAATGTGGAAATTGCCGTGTCATCTTTTAGCTACATTGGTATCAAATTTAATGATACTCAGGGCAATAAAATTAATCAATAATTAATATATAATTAAAAGCATTCCATAGTTACATTATTAATCGCCGGCCAAGACAGTCGACTTTAAGTCGATGGTTTAATATTGATATCCAACCAACAGACTTGGAACGAAAGTTCACACAATTAATTTCATTGATTCCTATTTAAATATTGGTCTGATCAGCTCCGCTATTCTTTGCAGATGGAACGAGATGATGCTCTAACAGAACTCGAGATATTGAAAGAGAAACTGGACAAAGCTCTTTACTCCACACAAAAGACGATTGAAGAGAAAGAAACAGCGCACAAGGAATATGAGAAAATGCTCGAGAAATACGATAGGTACTCATTATAATTACTTTAGGTTAAACTTTTTAGTTTAAAGTTGAACACTTGCTTGAATAACGTACCCTCTATTGTCTTAGGTCGCAGAACGAAATATATAGACTGCAAAACAAGATCGAGATTTTGGAGGCGGATAAGGACAGACTAGAATTGGAGTTAGAGAAACAAGCACATTTGTCGACAAAGTCCAGAGATGACCAGAGGAAACTACAAGATGAATTATCGAGATTACAGGAAATGTACGACAGAGCATCGTTGCAGCTGGGTAGAACCAAAGAATTCGAAGAAAAGGCCAAGGAAGATATGGACAGGATGAGCGTTGACATAGAAATGGTCAGGGAACGATATGAAAAGGGTCAAATTGAACTGCGGAGAGTCCAAGCGGAAAAAGAAAAACTACTGGCAGATAGCGAACGATTACAATTTGAATACGACAGAGCGATGACTCAATGCGGTAAAGCACAGGCTTCCAATGAAAAAACTCAAGAAGAGATGGCCAGAGTACAGATAGAGCTGGAGAAAATGTATGACAAACATGACAAGGTTTCTTCAGAATTAAGAAGAGTGCAAGCTGAATTGGACAAAGTCAAGCAAGATGCAAGCGGAGCCAGAGAAGAAGCAGAAAGATACGCCGCTCGGTACGGAAAATATCATGACGCAAAAGAGGAACACGAGAGAACAAAAATCGAAGTAGAACGGCTGCGGACACGTCTAGAGAAGACAACGATAGACCTGGAGCGAGCCCGCAAGGCTGAAGAGGAAGTATCCCGGTTACGTTCGGAACTCGAACGCGTCGAAGGTCTCCGAGGTAAATACCAATTCGAACAGGATAAGTGGACCAATGAATTAAATAGAATGCAGGCGGAAATCGACAAACATCGTGAGAGATACGACGCGGCACAAGCTGATGTTCAAAAACTACAGGCCGAGAAGGAACAAGCTGAGACCAAACTACACGAAATGAACATACAACTGGAACTATCCAAGAGCGAAGTCGTAAAATTGAGTGGAGCGTTAGAGAAACAGCGAACAGACTTGGAGCGCGCTCACATTGAGTGCGAAAAGTTCAGGGATCGGTGTGAGAAATTGAAATTACGTTCAGACCAACTAGATAAAGATAACGAAAGACTAAAAGGCGAGTTACAACAGATCGAAAGGATGAAACTTCAGGCGGTCGCTGGTGATAAGGCAAGAACCGAAGATAGACTTGAAATCGAGAGGCTTCGTGATAAGTTGGAAAAAGCAATTCAAGCTCGTGACTCTACTGAAATGGAGGCAGGACGCTTAGCAAAGGAACTCGAAAAGTCTCAGATGCATCTCGCTAAATATCAAGAAACTAACGAAACAACTCGCGTTGAATATGATAGGATGACGAATGAACTGGGAAGAATGCATGAACGACTTGAAAGAACGATCTTAGAAATGAGACAAATCGAACAGGAACGCGATGCGCTGAGAGTAGAGATACAGAACACAAGACGTAACATTGAACAGCAACAGAGAACTTTGGACCACAGAACTCAGGAGACGCTTGTTAAACTCCAACAAGAATTGGCTCAGTCAGTTAGAGACAGAGAAAAGATGGCATCCATTTTGGAACAGAGAGATAAACAAGCCGACGCTATCGAAAAGCAGATCGTCAAATTGGAGGCTGATACAAAGCAATTGACAATAGAACGTGACCAATTAGTGGCACAATTAGAAAAATCCCAAGACATGCTCGTAAACTTCCAGAGAGAACTCAATGCTTCCGAAGCCGAACTACAGAAACAGCGAGATGAAGTACGCAGATTGAAAGAAGAACAGAGGAAACTAGCTCAAGATTCAGAACGTGGAGCAAAATCGGTTATAGAAAATCGCGAGAGAGAGATAGGAAGACTGCAGCAGCAACTTCAAGGTCTCACCAAAGAAAGAGACACAATTAAGCAGCGTGCAGAGAAAGCCGAAAAAGAAGCACAGAAAGCTGGAGAGATCGATAAATGGCGAGCTGCCGTCGAAGCGGAGAAGTCCAAGGCGATCGCTGCAGAAAAAGCCTTATCTGAATGTCAACAGCGCTTGCAATCTTTGGAGAAACAATTCCAGGCGCAGCATCAACAGTTACAGCAGCTACAAGCACGCGGACCGTCCGACGTGCGCGAGGTCCAAAAGCAGCTCGAAGCTGCTCAGGCCGAGGCTCGCGCCCTCGCCACTGAGAGGGAGCGATGCCAGTCGCAGCTCGAGATGCTCGTTCAGGAATTGGAGAAGAGCCAGGTCAGTTGGAGGATCGCCCGGCGACCGATGGCTGTCGGAACACCGTCTGGTTAAATTGAGTTTCCTCACGTCAATCTTTACATTTTCCAGTAGAGATATAAAAAAAAAATGAAACTCGATTGAACCTCAAAACGATTAAGTTGCTTAAATCATTGCACCGGTGTTATCGAGTAGTTTTTGTTTTGGTTTTGTTGTTTAGAGTCATCATCGCGCGTTGTCATGTCGTTGTTGTATAGTAGCATGTCACCCACAGCCTGCGGGGCATCCTCCAACCCCTCATTACAATTATTTGGTATTTTAATTTATTAGTTTCATCATCGCAATGTTTGTGTCCGTGGAAACTTTCATATGAATGTACTATTTGAGAACTGAACTGATAATGCACCTTACATTTCCATGTACCAGCACACTCGTTTGAACGCATCTATTGTGAAATCTTGGTGATGTTCGGTGCGACGGAGTACAATAATGCTTTGTGTTTTATTTACGAAATGTTAATTTTACTGTTTTTCAGTTTTCAGCTGTGCTCGCTACTGTTATGTGTATTCGCAATTTTATACTATCAAATGTTTCGTAAACTATAAAAGGAATTATGGCTGTTTTAAAAAAAAAATCTGTTGCAAGATTATATTTTGTATAAATTTATGCTTCTTTGTCTACATGTCAGTGGCGTTCAGCTTTAAAAGCTTTGGTATTGTTCATTGTAAAGATCGATGGTATTTTTTAGATGCAGCTATTAATGGAATTGTTTCGGTAACAGCTCGATCTCCGCGAAGCGAACAAGAAACTCCAAACAGCTGGTGCTCAGAGCGCGAAGGCTGGCGAAGACGCAGCCCTAGCTAAGAAGCAGATACAAGATGAATTCAAAAAGTTAGATGACGCAAGAAAACATTTCGAAGAACAAAGAAGAGCGTGGGAGAACAAACGGAAAGACGTGGAGGAGAAAGAGAAGTCACTTATGGAATTGGATCGACAGTTAAAGAAGAGAAAAGAGCAAATGGACCAAATGGAAGCTTCATTGAGGAAGGTAAGTCACGTTTGTATCAAAAACTATTATGCCCATTAGACATGTATAGCAAGAAGCACATTGAACGAGGAAGCTCTTCATTGATTAATTTTTACACTCAAATAAAAATGCAATATCTACGTTGAAAGTTTTGATTCAAAAAGTCATGAGTGCTGTAATCATAATACGAGATATTCTCTTCAAGGCTGGCGGCAGCACGGCCGCGGTATCAGAGCTGAATCGCAAGCTGACAGACTCTCAGAAAGATGCGGAACAACTGAAGCAACAATTGGATCAGACTAAAGACGAAGCGAAACGGTTGACAACTGAAACGGAACGGCTTCTGCAGCTGGTCCAGATGTCACAGGAGGAACAAGCACAGAAGGAAAAGCAAATTATGGATTTGCAACAGTTAGTAACGATGTTTCAGATTTTTAGTTGCGTATTTTCCGAGATCCGTGTCTAGAAGCCGACCTACACCTATTTTTATACCTACCTATGCTGATAGACTTGAGAGGCTATTTCAGCTTCGCCTTGGCGTGTATTTGAGCTCTCAAGGCTCAAGCGGAAGTGTTGCTAACACTGGCCCTAGTAAGAGCCGTGCTTCGCAGAATCTACCACCAAATCGGAAACGCGACCCACTGAGAAGATCCGGCGAGAAACTCAGTGGGCTGGGTCTGTGGGTTAATTTACTCGTCGAGCCCTTTGTCGCAAGCGACGGGTTCGACGAGGACGGTGACCGGTGCTTGAGGTACCTAAAAGCACCGTTAGTGGATCGGGAGGATCATTAATGTCGTGTTTAGGGCGACGTCGACTGTTTACCATTCGGTCCGCAGGATCGGGTATGTAGTTACTGGCGGCTACGATGAGAGGGTTCTCGTGTCGTCTCTTCCCTCAAAGCAGAATGTGCAACTTTGGAAGTTTTTTTTTATTTCCCCTGTAGGCAGAGCATACGGCTCATCTGATGGTGAGTGGTTACCGTCGCCCATGAACTTCAGCTATGTTAGAGGCAGAGCTAAGCCACTGTCTACCGTAACTGGTAATTTATTTTCGTTTCCTTCTCTTGTCTGATATATGATTTGCTGTTTCCAGGTCCGTAAGAAACCTCCAAGCCAAATTAAAAAGTCAGCAGCAAGCACAAGCACAAAGAGAAGAGGTAATATCTTCAAACGATCTTATTATAGTCCAACATTAGTCACTAACAAAACTATAATAATAAAAAATGTAATATTAAACTGTTGCGAGAACCTCATTCTTACATACTTGTCTTAAATTTTCGTGTGCCTTATACATAATTAGAGCTAGCTGCCTTAACGGTATCATATCGAGTTCAATATTTTCATAATATTATTTCCATAGTTTCAACTATTTAATACTTTTCATGGCGTACGACTCTTCGTATGAAAACGCGAAATTTAGCTGTAGGTATATGTAATTAAAATTAAATATAAATGTAACTAATTAGGAATTTCGTGAACCGGCAATCAGTGCGTGCATAATTGTAAATAGACACGCTTTAACAAAAATCGACTTCAGATAGAAAAAAAAAAGATATTCCCAAACCAAATTAATATACACTAAAAACAATAATCATCGAAATCGGTTGGCGTGATATTGAGTATTGAGTTATTCATATATTTGTCGCGCATATACTTAATGCAAATTTAAGACTTATATGTTTTTCTCATGGATACCATTATCAGAACTGGACTACACGGGAAGCGTCAGCTTTCCAATAAAAAAAGAATCATTAAAATCGATTCATCCAGTCAAAAGTTATGAGGTAATAAACATTAAAAAAAAACATACAGTCAAATTGAGAACCTCCTCCTTTTTTTAAGTCGGTTAAAAATTAAAAGTTCAATAGTCGCGTGTCGTTTAGCGGTCGGGCCCAACCTTCACTTCCCTCTGGTGGTAGGACCTCTTGTGAGTCCGCACAGGTACCACCGCCCCGCCTATTTCTGCCGTGAAGTAGTAATGCGTTTCGGCTCGAAGGCTGGGGCAGCCGTTGTAACTATACTTGAGACCTTAGAGCTTATATCTCAAGGTGGGTGGCGGCATTTAGGTTGTAGATATCTATGGACTTCGGTAACCACTTACCACCATGTGGGCTGTGAGCTTCTACCAATCTATACAATAAATAAAAGTTTATTAGCGTTACATTGCGTTGCCGTGTTAACAATTACTATAAGCACACGTCTTTATTTTGGATAATGGTTCTCGTAGACTACCACTACACATAACCACACATATGTGCTTAGTGCGAGTTTTTTAACGTTCTCGATAGCGTAAAAGTTAACCCAATTTTGTATGCAGTTGGAACAGCGCCTCTAGCGGCAAACGTAGGCAACCGATCCCACTCCATACAAATATGAGCTAACTTTTACGCTATCGAGAACGTTAAATAAATAATAGTTTAAAAAACTAAAAAACACGCTTTATATAAAATTCAACTAAAAAATAGAAAATAAATTTTAATAAATTTAAATTGAAAATAGTGTAAAATATATTTTATTGTAAAAAAAAGCGTGGGGTGCATGGTGTTATCTATGTATATGTATAAAAAATAATTGCTGTTCGTTAGTCTCGCTAAAACTCGAGAGCGGCTGGACCAATTTGGCTAATTTTGGTCTTGAATTATTTGTGGAAGTCCAGAGAAGGTTTAAAAGGTAGATAAATATGAAAATGTTCGGAATGAAATAAAAATAACAATTTTGTTTTTCCTTTGATGACTCCCGCGTCGGACGGATTTATTTTGTTTGTTTTAAGTTTATTTCATACAAAAGTTTAAGTATTTTATTTATCGATTGAGGCACTACGAAGTCTGCCGGGTCAGCTAGTTAGTTATAAATATTTTTCTGAGAGATATGTGTAGAAGAATTATTATTTCAATAATACCTTAAAAAGCACCCTACGCTTGAAGCTAATACAAAGCGTGTAAAAATTCGCACTAAGCACACTGAATAGTAAGATATAACCATCGAATATAAATGATGGCACTCAATTTGTGTTGCTATTAAGTGTCCTATAAGTATATACTAATATTTAATACATTATTAACATGACTAACCTTTTATTGTTTCATGCTTCCCACCAGGCCGGACCCGCTGGCTTCCTCAAAAGCTTTTTCTAAGTTGATCTTCGCACCAAGACTGTCGTTATTTATTTTTTTTGCTTTTTTCATTTATACATTTTCTTTAACCGTCTCTTATATTCTAAGTGTAACTCTTAATGCTCCACGTCTTTCTATATATATAAAAAAAAAACATATAGTTTTACTTAAATACGTACATTGACGTTTTAATTCGATTAAACACTTGAAGATCGTCCGTGTATACTGTATCATGTTAGAACGATGTAACCAGCACATAATAATGCAATTAGTTTAGCTGTAAAAGGTTAAGCAATGTTTAAAATTTGTCGTGTTCAGTGGAAAGTTATTTGTAAGGAACAATTATTAATGGAAAATACCGTATTGTTTAATACTGTTAAGTATTCATGTAACCTAGATGGAAGAAGTGAGTTTATCCACTAATAATAGTCTATGTTACCCGGCTTTGAAACTTGTTAAGCGTATATCAATTTAAATCTATTTAATAAAACTAATTATACGTACGTTGACCTTTCTCGATTGATTTTATTTTCGTTTTTTTTTTTGTATTCGTAAAGTTTTGTTATATTAATTAGTAAATGAATTGTTCGTTTTTGTTTTTGATTTTTTTAATTATTATATTTTTTGTTTGTTTGTTTCCGTCTATCCCCTTTCGGTAGGACCTGAATAGAGCGAGACAAAGCGAAATAGCGGCTATTGAGGATTTAACAAAGACGTTGTCAGAGAAAGATCGTTTGAAATCAAAATTAGAAGAGAGTAAAATGAAGATAATAGATCTGGAGATAGAACTAAACGAATCATCTCTAATACTCTCGGAAGTATTGAAAATATCCGATAGCCAGGAGCTAACGAATATAAAGAGGAGCAAAAGCTTTTTCGAATTGCAAAAGAGCGGTAAGGTAGTGGATAGGTTAGATAAAGGGAAGTTCAGTAGGAGTGACAATGCATTAGACGCTATTTATTACGGTAAGAATGCAAAAAACGAATCTCCCAACATAAGTAAGCTAATGAGGAAAGTCACTAATTTAACTAAAGAGATAGCCATGAAGAATTCCAAAATAATCGAACAGCAGAGATGCATATCTATATTAGAAGAAGCGTTAAGAGAAAATAATAATATAGCTGAATTCGAGCAACTGCTGGCCGTGGTCAGGAGTAAGGACGAGAGGATTAATGAATTAGAACAGTTCGTCAATGAAAACTGTGGGACCCAAACGACCGGTAGCAAAGACAATAGGATATTAGAACTTGAAGAGGCTCTGAAGGAATCCTTTATGGTGGCGGCGGAGAGAGAAAAAGTATTTTATAACGAAGAACAGCGACGAATCGAGACTATAAACAAGGTAATGAATTAAATTATATTAGTACACTTTGACAAAGGAGCTTTAAGCCTTTTGTGAACAAAAAAATAGATTGAATTAACAGCTATAAATTTATAGCAAATGTTTCTTTTAATGCCTACCTTCTTTACGGTCAATATATTTAAAATAAAAATACCCCCCTATTTAACAATAAAATTAAAATAACCTCGATTATATGACTTCATGTTCTGTTCACAAAACTATTCTCCTCCTTATCAAGGTCCCTTTGCGCCTCTCAATCACCTTTGCGAAATGTTAGGGTTGGTGTCTTTCTTTTTGTCTGAAAATATCTTCTCAATGACCAATTATATTGCATTATTATGCTCGCATCCCGACTAATAGTGGGTCAAAGTGACCACAGTCTATATGGCCTACATGGACCCTAGGGACAGTAATATGTACCGTAGATTGGGGGGAACAGGGAATAGAGGTAGAATAGAGACAAATCTGGGATGTCACAATACCCTTGTTGAGTGGTTAGATTTAGCTCTGTTGAACTGAAAATGACTTTTAAGAATATTAAATAGTTTAATTTAGTCATCAAAGTTTTTACATTACCTACCTACCTAACATCTATATAGTGCCAGCCTTATCGAAAAACTCTATCGTCCCCATACGTAACCTGATTCACCCCAAAATCCAAGGTGAATCGGGTCAAGCTAGTTTTTTCAGTTTTTGTGTATATCTTGTAATGAACTATGTATAAAAACGCATAGTAAATAAAAATTTAAGCCTCCGGAACCATTATGATCTCTGTTTTAATAATATTATAACCCCAAAAACAAAACCATAAAAATCAATGTAGAAACATAAAAAGTGTCCTGATTCCTCTCATTTTACGATACGTATTTTTCTAGAAAGAATCTAATCTCTTCGTATCCAATTACTTAACTTTCTCATGTCCGAATGTAAATTTTTAGATGAAGAAAATGGAGCAGAGGATACTGTCGTTACAAAACGCTTCGGCGCTGAGTTGTGAGACGTGCACTTCCGTTTTGAAGCGGATGAAGCGTCTAGAAGATTCTTTGGAGGATTGTCAGAAGAAAAGGGATAATGCATTAAGACAGTTGGCACATGTAATGTACGTAGCCTATGTTCCGATTTTTTTTTATGGCTTAGTTGGTTGGACGAGCTCACAGCCCACCTGGTGTTAAGTGGTTACTGGAGCCCATAGACATCTACAACGTAAATGCGCCAAACACCTTGAGATATAAATTCTAAGTTCTCAGTATAGTTACAACGGCTACCCCACCTTTCAAACCGAAACTGCTTCACGGTAGAAATAGGCAGGGTGGTGGTACTTACCCGTGCGGACTCACAAAAGGTCACACAAGCCACCGCATAAGAGGTCCTACCACTAGAGAACCGAACCTATATATCGAGGAATAAAGCGCTATTTGGCTTAAACGACATTTCGCTTAATACGCGACATTTGCAATTAAAACTCCGCTTTATTTGTTATTAGCATTAAAAGTTCAATGTTTTTAAACTATTGCATAGCTTTTATCGCGGGCTTTGAGTGCGGCGACCGAATCAAGAAATTCCGTAATGAAAATAAAACCTAACACCCCCACTCCGCCTGCCATGTAGCTCGCATTCAACACATTCACATGTTGCGCTTGTGTATTGTTTGTGAATAAGCGCGCGGCGTGACGTCGCTGCATGCACATCATGAAAAGTGCCCATCTCTCTCTCGCGCGATCTAGCTTATGAGTGTGAAGGGGACAGTTAATGTTATGCTTTTGTTAATGTTTATAAATATAGCGTGGTCTTACTTTATTATTGTTTTAATATTAAATGATTTTTGTCTAATTATAACAGCATAAGTTGATAAAAAATGCTATGCAATAGCTTTACCGCGGCAGTCCCCGAGTGCCACTCGTTAATTTTTTTTAATTAAAATCCCCTCTAATTTGGTACTTTTAGTTGGGTTATTGATTGGTGTACCTATTAAGGATTGGTTTTCTTTCTTGTTCGCATATAAATAGTCTTCAAGAACTAAAAGTGTTCTAACCATTGAATACAAATGAAGCGGTAGGTAGGTATATCAGGAATATGTTTGAAATTTTCCTAAAATAAAAAATCATAGAATCTGTCGACATAATGATATGATTCTCGAATTTCAGCCAAGAGATCCTGGAGGCCACGATCAGCGAAAAGGACTCTCATATAGCAGAACTTGAGATGAAAGGGGTGCTGGACGAGAACGAGACGAAGCTATACGACTCGCTGAAGAGCGAAAGGGACAGGCTGCTCAATCGACTTAAGATAGAGGTAATCGCATTGAATGTATGTATGCTGGGCTTGGGGATAAATAAAAAATCTAACGAAGTACAAGTTAACATTGTATTAGCACTTAGAACAACGAAGTGTTTTAAACAACATTTTAAAATTCTCAATTCGCTTCTTCCACTTCGCTTCAGGTGATCCGTTCGCTGTTTCGCTTCGAGTAGTTCCCATTACTGACTGACTGCGTGCCACCTCTACAACACTTTTACAGTCGATATCTCATCCCTTGAATTATCGAGAATATTCCACACATCTCTAGTATTGTGTTTCCACTATCTGAAGATAAATGGCGTTGTCTGACTTCTGGAGCGTTCTAGGTGCTACTAGATCCTTCGATATTCGTTCGACTATTCGGCGATAGATGGCGTTACCCCTACCGGCGTTACAACACCAACGTTTCACATAAGCCACAATTTAATGGCATAAGCACCACGTGTTGCTGAGGCTAAAGTTTAAGTGAAATTTATTTCGTGGTAAACGCAGTAAAGTGAAATCTAATAGTTCTTGCTTTATTAATTTTTGGTATTAGCATAGCCGGCCGCGTGTTATTTAGAAACATAAAAACCTTAGCCACAGCAACGTGTGGCCGGGTCTGCTAGTAGATAATAAAACTAAGCTAGTGGTGGTAGGACCTCTTGTGAGTCCGCGCGCGTAGGTACCCCCACCTATTTCTGCCGTGAAGCAGTAATCAAATCAAATCAAATCAAAAATTTTTTATTCAACATAAATGAAAGTACATACTTGTTGAACGTCAAAAGAACTACCGCCAATTCACAAGAACTAGCCTCCGTCCTGAGAAGAATTGGCAAGAAACTCAGCGGGCATGTCTTTTTTTTTTTTAATATGAAATTATTATTTGTTTATTTTTTAATATTAGATTATTATTATTTTTAAATATGATTTTTTTACAATGAGTATTATAACGTAACAATAACTACGATATTGAAATGCCCGGAGCGAGCAACTCATTCCCACTTTGTGCAATCTTCTAGATAATCATTGACTTTATAGTAAGCTTTATTGCACAGATGTTCTTTAATAGGGTTTCTGTCAATCTGTAATAGGTTCTGAACATCTTGTAGGATTTTGTTGTACAGGCGCACAGACAAACACCCGAATGAATTTCGTATCTTATGTAACCTACTCATCGGCACAACAAGCTTGTGTTTGTTCCTAGTATTTCTATTATGTATGTAATGCGTTTCGTTTTGTAGGGTAGGGCAGCCGTTGTAACTATACTTGAGACCTTAGAACTTATATCTCAAGGTGGGTGGCGCATTTACGTTGTAGATGTCTATGGGGTCCAGTAACCACTTAACACCAGGTGGGCTGTGAGCTCGCCCAACCATCTAAGCAATAACAAAAAAAAAGTAAAGTAATGGCGTTTAATTCTTCCCTTCCAGAATGAAAGGATCGTTGATATTGAACGCGACTTGTACCAGGCGATCATGAGAGCTGAGGAGTGCGGGTCCGTACCGGTCGGCCTCACGCTGGCAGACGACCTCATAGGCATCGACGAAGACAATGTAATTGTCTGGGTAACTACGTCAGGAGGTATTTAGAATGGTTTGGTTTTGCTCGTACGAAGTAACTGCGCGACGATGCGATCGTTGACGTAATGCATCAGTGTGCTTAGTGAGAGTTTTTTAACGTTCTCGATAGCGTAAAAGTTAACTCAGATTTGTATGGAGCTGGAACAGCGCCCCTAGCGGCAAACGTAGGGAAGCCAGGCACACAGGTTGATTCTCAGACGATTAACATTTTTCCTAATTCCGTCGAGAATTTAATAAATAATTGTAAATAGACATGCTTTAACAAAAACCGACTTCGAATAGAAAAAAAAAAGATATTCCGAAACAAAATAATATACACTAAAAACAATGATCATCGAAATCGATTGGCGTCATATTGAGTTATTCATCTATTTATCTCGCACGTACTTAATGCAAATTTAAGACTTATATGGTTTTCTCATGGATACCATTATCAGAACTGGACTAAATTGAAATGGGACACAGGAAGCGTCAGCATTCTAATAAAAAAAGAATCATCAAAATCGATTCCAGTCAAGAGTTATGAGGTACCAAACATAATAAAAAAAACATAGTCGAATTGAGAACCTCCTCCTTTTTTGAAGTCGGTTAAAAAGAAGCATATCGATCTTAAAAATAGATCGGGTTCATTTTAAGAGATACACCCGACTTAGCCCGATTCATATTTTTTTCTACGATAAAGAAAAATCAGGGTTATTAATAATGCAGGTTATAAATTGTTTTTGGACGAACTTTAATTAGAACCCATTCGGTCATTTTTGCGTGATCGAGTAACTATAAAAATTGATAGCTTAGAATTCATATCTCAAGATGATAATATGTGACGGCATTTACATTGTAGATGTTTATGGGCTCCGATATCACTTAACACCAAGTGGGCCGTGAGATTGACAACATATCTAAGCAATAAAAAAAAGATAAAATATCCAAACAAAATAAACTTTCACATTTGTTTTGGATTAAACATTCTGATGTAACTAAGATTTAGGAAAAACTAGTCAAAATGTGTGGCATCTTATGGTGATTGGTGGTAGGACGTCTTGTGAGTCCGCGCGGGTAGGTACCACCGCCCTGCCTATTTCTGCCGAGAAGCAGTAAGTAAGTAAGCTTCGGTTCAAAGGTTGCGACAGAAATTGAGACTTGAAAGATTTTAATATTAACACAAACAATAATATAACAATTTCCAATGCACTGTTGACAATCTCCACAAATTTTCGTAATTAAATTTAGGATGCTTTTCGTGAATTCCATCTGCAATGAATATCCTCTACTAGACATTAAATTTTGTGTGTGCGTGTGTGTGTGTTTTGCGAATCACATTATTTAACCGGAACCTTATTTAATAATTTTGAAACAATAACAAATTGTGTGCATAAGGTATATTTTTTTAATTGTTTTTTTTTTATATGAATAATCTTAACTTTATTTAACTTCGATAAAATTACATACTTAACGAGCTATGAAAGGCTATTTGGTTTAAGCGATATTTGGTCTTTGTAATTTATTTTATTTTATTTGGTATTAGCTAACCCGGCAGACTTCGTAGTGCCTCAATCGATAAATAAAAGACCTAAGCTTTTAAAATAAACATAAAACAAACAAAAGGAATACGTCCGTTATTTTTATTTAATTCCGAGCATTTTCATATTTATCTACCTTTTAAACCTTCTCTGGACTTCCACAAATAATTCAAGACGAAAATTAGTCAAATCGGTCCAGCCGTTCTCGAGTTTTAGCGAGACTAACGAACAGCAATTCATTTTTATTATAGATTAGCATCACCTTTTTTTAATTGAACTTCAATCAAATTTACTTAAATTCAAATAGCTGAAGAAGTTTTATTTTGTTATGATACTTTATCCATGTTATGTTAAATATTAAATGGCTCTCAATGGTCAGTAACGCGTTAGTATTAAGGGTGGGATGTAAGTTGAATTAAATTCCGGCTTGGATTCTCAATTCTAAGCACAGCAGTACTCTCTTTAAAGGGACCCTGATGGCCACAGATAAATCGGATATTTAGAGCCAAATACAACGAACTATATTCGGTTAATTATAAAGGACTTAGGTCAGCCCGAATTAAATAATGCGTCACTACAATAACTTGTATTTATTGACACTTTTCACATACGGAATAACTTACCGTAAATAATACACATAAATTGGTTATAGCAACTCAAGCACTCAACAAAAATGTTTACGGGCGTCAGCCACTAGATGGCTTCACTTCGATTAGTTTCTCGTTGCTCGTGTAGATGGCAGTAACATTAACTATCCTATATTTTATTTTTAATGAAGGTTTTTGTAAATTTTTAGAAACGACTAATCGATTAATTATTATCTTTATTTTCTGTGTTTAGTTACAAAACGAAATGCCTTAACTTTAACAACATATAAGTTTAGGGGCATCCGCTACAAGATGTCGATAGTTTCCATACAAAAAAAACATTTGTCGTAAAGTATCTCGAATTCAGGGTCCTGATAATTTACAATGATCGTCTTTACACTCTCAATAAATGTTGGTACCCCAAATGCGTCGCTCGATCGCCCCACCACAACGGAATGGTGGTGCGATAGACAACGTCACTAGATGGGTGGAGTCAACCCAATCAATTCAATAGTCCATTAAAATTATTATTAAAATAAATTCATTTAAGTAATTAAATAAATTCATCTGAAGTACTATTGTCAGCAATAATTAGATTAGTTTTACACATAAGCGCGATTTGATCAGACGCTTTACATATTATTGAGATATCATAATAATCCAATTGACAACGTCATCGCATATGCGTAGCAACTAAGTCTACACGACAGCACTAATTTATGGATTATTATCGCAACTTATATTATGCACTTATAAATACTATTTAACAATAATCACTAATCAGTTTATTTATTGAAAACAGGGAGAGGACATCCCGGGAACGTTACTGTGACTACGGATAAAGCTAAGTCGAAAACCTAAAAATGTTTTTGTGGTCTTAGCGTCATTATAGCACGACCCATAGCCCATCCGCTACCTTGCCATCGCTTATCACTAATGCATAATTTAAAAAAAAAAAACAAAAAAAAAACATCCACACGCCCAAAAATCGATTTACGCGCCTCAAAGTGTAAATAACCTCTTTTCGTTTATAATTTTTTTTTCCTTTTTTTTTACGACAACGTCATGTCATTATTTAATTACGGATATAGACTTTATATTTGATTAGATACGTGATTATTACATATATTTTAAACTGTATTTTATTATGTCATATATTTTATTATGTTATGTTAGTTGTGAATGAAAATAAACAATTCTAAGAATACGGTTCTGTTTTAAATATAGATTTATGATTGTGTTTGATTGCGCTGTATGTAATAATGATTATAATCGTTACCATAAGACAAATTGAGAATAACCTATGTTGTATTTTATAAGTTTGTTATAATCCTATTAAATATTTGTTACAGTTGTGAAATAAATACTTATAATGATTTGTTATACTAATTTTTAAATTTACGAAGCCCACATATAAATTCGATTATCAAACTAAATCTGACAGTGTTGGCTTTAGCGACGCTTTTACCGACGAACTTAAGTTATTGGGAATATTAATTTATTTTAATAATAATAATAATAAAACATATCATGCACAAATGAGTTGTTTCAAAGTTTACATCATATCATTACTGTATTAATGTTATTTAGCTGAATTAAAATAAACAATATTTTGTTTTCAAAGATCAAAAGATAATTCAATTTATTTGTTGTATTTTATAAGTGCACAATAAAAAAATGATTTGTACTCTTTCATTTTTGACTTTTAAGGAAATATTGTGAGAATTTAATAATATTTGTTTCTTTTGTTTAACAAAACCTATTGTTCTAAACTCATTATTACTGAAATATTAGACGTATTGTGCACTATATATATTTATCAAGTAAACACCTTTAAGACACATTGTGAATCATAGGATAAATAATTATTGAGTGATTATTTTTGTGAAAATTAACGCTTAAATGTCAAAAGCACTGCCTTATTTTAACAAATAAGATTTCGAGTTTGAAAAGAGCATGCCTAGTTTGCTTAGCAGGTTAGCACTTCACTCCCTTCGGCTGTTCGTGTGTGAAATGTGAGAAAAGTATCGGGAAAACGTGACGTCACTTCCGAAAATGGCAGCTATTTTTTTTTTAAACTATAATACCTACCCACAGAACTGTATATTAAGAAAGTCTGAACGTTTTCATTTCATACATTTTGCATTTTACAAAACAGTATTGTACTTTTATATAAAAAAAGATATATTTAGCGATCATGTGAATCCAATTTGTAAATTTATGAAATAAATTATTAAATTTTATAAACGATATAACTTTAACCAGAGATTCTCGTTTTCAAGACACCAACATAGTGAATTAAGAAATTTTAAAATAAAACCACATGTTTACAATAAAAATATTGATTTTTATAAATTTATAAATTGAATTTGAAATCGCTACCTATATGAAATAAAAAAAATTACATCGAATGTAAAATATTTCAGTTTTAAATGCGCCCGTACTATTTTGATTTGAGTAACAGAATCTTTTTATTATAAACATCTTTTAAAAAACATGTATACCTACTTAAAATTTCAAAAAAGTTATCCGAAACATTTTCTATTTTACCTCTATTTCTGCATTTGATATTAGAGCGATATTTAAAAAAAAACATTTTTTCGGTTTAATTAAACTAATAACAAAATTGCTACAAAAATACTTCGTCGCCATCTTGAAGGAACTACGTCATATCACTGCCAACATTGAGACCGATGCGACTAATCTTGAACCCGGAGAATGTTTTTTTTTTCTTTTCCAAAATAAAATTCTATTGTGGAAAATAATTAGAAGTAAATACGTACTACACGAAACTAAGTTAATCGTCTACAGCTTGTGTGTAGTTTGTTTGTATTTTAGAAAAGTATAAATAATAGGGGAACTCCTAATTTGTATAACCAAATGAATTAAACCTAAATCCGGTAGACATAGCCAGAGAGAAATATAGGTTATCCAAAACCGATCTGTCTCTAATACCTAGTACCTATATTTTTAATTTAAGATGAAATATAATTATACTTTCATTCACTCATATCACACAAAAGAATTAGGTTTCAATTTGATGTTTAATTACGAATCGATTTATGACAATATTGTATTCTCTCGACAATTGTAACAGCCCTGATTGTGGGTGATAGTGAATCAGAAATCTAGATTTAAACGCTCTGGCATTTTAGTTTACAACTAACCTTAGATGAATGAACGTTTTCAAGTTTATACCAATATCGGAAACTTTCAAAATCATTCAGTTAATCATCTAAACACATATGAGCACAATACATTAACCTCACTACTTTCTTGGAATCATTAATGACAAGATTGACAAGTAATAATGACGAATTTGAATGAATATTACCAAGGGAATTAAAAAACACCACAACAAAACTTGCACGGTGTTTTGTCTCTTTCGATCGTGCATAAAACTAGCTGTCAACGATAGAGACAACACTTTTATGCCACGTTTATTGGTAAATTTTTTTTGCTGCCTATTACAAGTGTCAAGAAATAAAGATTTTGACTTTCAAACGCGTTCAAAACAAAATTTGAAGATTTTAAGCTTGAAAATATAATACAAAAATATAAATAAAATACTAAATAATGAAAATTGATAATACTTTTGCTTGTGTTGGAAATGTAGGTAATTTAAACCTTCTGCAACCAAGCCTAATCTGCCGCTTAAAAATAATCTCTTTTTTACTTTCCAAATCAGCTGGTATATAAATTACAAGACGCTTTAGATACAAAAATGAAAATGCCGGAACTTTTGAATCTGTGTTCAACATTATCTCATTGAATCCTTCCACCATCTGTAACATCGTTTCAAATATGAATATTTGGGTATTTATTGCAGCTACAAGCAATATATTCGTTAAAATGTTTACTGAAAGGTTCTTAACACAGAAAATTTTCTGATAGGTACAAATTAAATTCATTGGTAGCCCTGTCCAGCAATGCATGCCTTTGCATTTATATTTTTTAAATAAAGCGTTCACGAGTGCTCACTTTTGGCGGCCTGCTAGCTATAGACATTGATAATAGCATGTTCAGTTCACCATTACCTCAAAGCAAACTTATGTATAGCAATGTTTTGATTGAATTTTCTATGTTAAGAACTTATACTTATTTAGTCGAAATAACAATAATTAAAAATGGTATTATATTAAAATATAAACTTAGTTACATACTTGTTACGTATTGTAAGCTGTGGGATCGTATTGTTTCACATGTAACGGACGCTGAATAAAAAAAAAAAATACATGTTCTTTGAATATAATATCTTCATATACGGAGTTTTATGTTTTATTCTTAATTCTTTGACTGATTCATCATTATCATCAGCCTAATTACGTCATCGTTGAGCTTAAGCGTCTCCTACTACGCTACTTAGACAATATTATCATTACAAGTCACGCAACAATGATAAAAATTCATAAACAGTAAAATATTTGAGGNAAAAAAAAAATACATGTTCTTTGAATATAATATCTTCATATACGGAGTTTTATGTTTTATTCTTAATTCTTTGACTGTTTCATCATTATTATTATCAGCCTAATTACGTCATCGTTGAGCTTAAGCGTCTCCTACTACGCTACTTAGACAATATTATCATTACAAGTCTCACTAACAATGAAAAAAATTCGGAGTAAAATATTTGAGGTTAGGTTAAAAAAAAAAAAAAAATGTTAGGTTTAAAGGCTTGTCAGAATTGTCAAAGAGGTTGCCCCTATAATCTGTGGCATCAGCCTAATTCGGTCATCATTGAACTTAGCGTCTCCTACGACGCTGTATAGACAATGTTATTATCACACGTCACTTAAAATTTTCATCAGGAGCAAAATATTTGAGGTTAGGTTAAATTTGGTTAGAAGCCGATCAGTTATCATCAGTTCATACCAGAGGACCGAATGGTAAACAGTCGCCGTCGCCCCAAGCACGTCATTTCAGATCCTCCCGATTCATTATCGGTGCTATAGATACCTCAAGTCACTGTATTAAATTAACCTACCATTAATTAACCCACAGACACAGCCCAGTTTCTCGCGGGATCTTCTCGGTGGGTCGCCTTTCCGATCCGGTGGTAGATTCTACGAAGCAGGCTAGGGCTGGTATTAGCAACGTCCCAGGTTAGAGCCCCGTGAGCTAACTTACTGGTATTTCATCTACTGAAAAACCACTATACCGAGAGCTCAGTCGGTGTCTAAGAGTCCACCTAGATGTTATTACAAATGGCCTCCCAAGCCTCTACACAACGCCCCCATTTTTTTCTGGGTCTCTTACCGCTCCCCGCTTAGGGCCTTCAGCGTTCACTAGGAGACGTTATCGCCCACTTTGGGAAAGGCTGGTATAGATGAACTCTGCTCCGCTTACAGAAGTGCGAAGATAAAAACGAGATGATAGGATCATCTCAAATAATACCACAGACACCCACAAAACATTTAGAAAAATTTCGAAGACGAAATTTCTCCGTAGACCCAGAAGTATCCTGAAGCTATTTTTGAAGCTTGCACAGTACCTTAGACAGTAAGTACTATGTGGTCAATCAGCATTTTTCATATGAAAATACTCCACGGGAAAGTTTCATTTTCAGACAGATTTTTCATATTTATTTATTATCATAATAGAGGTGCCAAATTGTAGAATGCTTACAGATATTAACCAGTGCGAGTATTATAATAAGGACAAGTTTTCTTCTTTACTTTGGTATTTGATATTGGACGATTTTTATTTTAATGAAACAACGCCACCTATTGTTCAGTAGTCGAACGACTACGAATGAGAGAAACACAAAATCAAGTTGATGGTATTTGTTGCTATTTAAATCTACTGAACTATAGATGTCGCTGTATACGAAACCGTGACTGTAGTTGTTTTTATGGTGTATGTTTTTAGATTTAAATTGAACAGAGCATTCCCAATTGGCCAATGAAAATAAATTTCGTTACAATCAGTACTTTTACAATTGTGTTATTTTTTTATTTTTTATGGGGTAAATCTAAATATTCGTCAAGACGAGCTCTTGGCATAAAGTTGTTGGGCCTCACAGAATTCATGACGTTCACAATTCATTCAATAGTTAAGGACTTGCTTAACCTTCAAAGCAAGAATGCATCAAACCTTCAAAGCAAGTTCGCGCCAAAAATATGTAGGATAGCTACCCGTGCAAGTTTACAATACGCCGTATAAGTACTTAAAGGAAGAAAAAAAACTGTTCAAAATTCTTTCAATTAACTCATATACTGCGTTCTCGATTCAAAATATTTTTTTCGTAATATAGTGAAAGTTTATTTGTCATTTGCATAGCAACACGTCCAGCTGTCGACAAACGCCAATTGCCGCGGAAGTGCGTCGCCGGAAACAGGTGTGTTCCGCTCAGTATGACTCCGGGATACTCTAAAAAAAAAAACAATTCAACAAGCTCTTATTGCTATGGAAATAAGAATGAAAATTCTAACCTTGAAAGTGTCTATGACAATTACCATTTGCTATTTAAAACACCCTAACACAATGGCATAAGAGTGAGAATTCATTATTTAAAATGTCTAACTTACATTGTCCCTGTACTTCAGTGCGTTGCACTGCTGAGACAATCGAACGACATCATGGTATACCGTAACTCAAGGGGTTAAGATTCATTTTAGTACTGCAAAACTTGATTATTTTTATTTCTTTTTGGTATCAGCTGTCAAAGTTCGTGACTTGATAATTTTGATGTTTATGCCATATAGATTAAGGTTAAAATAGCAATTACATAGTGTAAATTTGCATTTCTCGGTCAGTTAGTGTGTATATAAATATCCTATTTTTTATATATTTAAATCTGTTAAGTCATTTTACATTTTTATGCTGATGATCATAACTGCTTTATTAAATTAACAAAGTATGTCCTTGAGGCATTGTGACCTCTAATTTAATTACATAACGTCTGATGTTTATTAACTCAGCATCGCACTAACGATGTGCTATTTTTTCGAAACAATAATTTAAAGCTACAACGTGAATACAGATGTTCACTTTGAGACATGGCTTTCGACGGTAGGTATTATCAAGAGCGCTTACAAAAATATTACTTAACCTTCAAAAAGAAACATTAAAATTTATCCGCATCCGTGTCTAATTATTTTGAAAAAAGAATGAATTCGTTTTCCTAATCGTTGGCATAATCGTCAAAAATGCGGTCTCGAAAAATGAGGTAACACGTTACAAAAAAAAAATTAAATGTTTTAAAATTTAACAAAACATTTATTATAGCTATACTAAACCCAACGTCCGAAGTCGTTCTGGACCTGTTATTATGCAATTTACAACAATTCACAAACGATCGGAGCGATTCGAGAGAAAAAAAATATCAAAGAACTATCTAGAACTATAATATTCTGTTTCGATTTAATTTGAATGCTTTTATTGCTGGCTCCTCGTTTGATACTCCTTTAATTCAAGTACCTACATTATTAATATCTATATTATATTTATATACTTAATATATAAAGCTGAAGAGTTTGTTGGTTTGAACGCGCTAATCTGAGGAACTACTGGTCCGATTTGAAAAACTCTTTCAGTGTTAGATAGCCCATTTATTGACGAAGGCTATGCAACATCACGGTAAGACCAATACAAGTGGAGCACTAATAAATAATGTTTCATAATATTTTCACTTTCTACGCAAATGAAGTGGAGGGTAAAATTTAGCGTTATGCCAAAGTAGCTGTTCTACGCAGACGGAGTCGCGGGCAAAAGCTAGTGTAATATAAAATGGATATTTTGAATTTAGAACGTAGAATAATTAAACATGAAACAGGAAGGCGATGCTTAAATAAGTATTTTTTTAGAATTTATTAAAAATTTTCCAATACAGTTGACACTTCGATCTGACGTCACAAGATGGACGTCAGTTTAGTGTTGCAATGTTTATAATCGTTTACCTATGCAAAGCAAAATAATAAATTTCGAGTTCGATTCCGAATGGTGTCTAAAGACTAAGCATTGACGGGAATCTATCACCAGATCGTGCCGGATCGAACTAGCCCGAAGCGATATCGCATCGTGGAACAGTGGGACCGCGTTATTATCCTAATTACGGCGCCGATAGCCTGTGTTTTCGGGAGAAATGCACAAGATTTGACGGTAAAAAACAAAAGGCTATAACTTAGTAGACTTTGTATGGGTAAGCTATTTTCTATATCAAAACACCTTATCAGTAATATCTAGTAGGGGAAAGCTTCTATTTGAAAACCTTAGCTGTTCAATTGGCATTACTTTGTTACAAGAAGTCACGTTTCATTCAGAAAAATTACTCTCTTTTAATTGACTCCAAAAAAGGAGGAGGTTCTCAATTCTACTGTATGTTTTTTTTTTTTTTATGCTTGTTACTCGCATAACTTTTGACTGGGTGAATCGATTTTGATTATTCTTTTTTATTAGAAAGTTGACGCTTGCCATTTTAATTTAGCCCAGTTCTGACAATGATATACATGAGAAAACCTTAAAAGTCTTAAATTTGCATTAAATGCGTTCGCGACAAATAGATGAATAACCCAATAACTCAATATCACGCCAACCGATTTCGATGATTATTGTTTTTAGTGTATATTAATTTGTTTTGGAATATCTTTTTTTTAAAGCATGTCTATTTACAATTATTTGTACTGGCTTCTAGTCTCATATAACACGGTTTCGGACAACACGGGACTTTGTGGTAACGTATGTACCGTGTTATAGCAGGGTTGCCTGTACTTAAACAAAAAAAAAATCTGAAACTTTTTCGTTTATATCTAAAACAGTGACATCACTGGCAACATAAAATATGCATTTTTGGATTCTATCGATATCCAAGTTTGTGTGCGCCGTCGAGAGCAGTGCTTAACATAACGCTGGCGAAACTGGACCCGACCGGACTGTATAGGGCGAGTTAATAGTTTTGATCGTTGCAATTGTATTTTTGGATTAACATGCTAAAATCATGCAAACCGTGAGCATATGTGCGGAAGTGCTTTTTGATTGAAATATTACTGGTGGCCTGGAGGCATTTCCAGTTTCAACAGGACAGGTGGGCGAGCAAAGGCTCAGCCAGGAGGGGTAGGATTTGCTAACAGCTGCCCGAGCGCCTCCGAAGGAGACCTAACAACTCAAAAGCAGATGCTTCGCGAATGAATGTACAACCGGATCGGAATCGCGACTCGCTGATAAGTTCCGGCGAGAAACTTAGCGGGCTGATGCATGGGTTAGGTTGCACGTCGAGCTCTTTGTCGAGTTCGATGAGTACGGTTATCGGGGCCCTAAGCCTCCAAGCCGGGCGACCAGTAATCCTTCAATCATAAAAAAAAAAACTAACAAAGTATCAAAACTGTTTGTTCCGCGATAACGGTATCGAGGAGACACACATACACACACACATGTGCTTATTATGTGCATTTATTTTACATACTGCATGATAATGCGTGGACGTAACGGTCGATTGGACAGCGAACTATCGATCGGGATTTTTAATTTTAACTAGCTGACCCGGCAGACTTCGTAGTGCCTCAATCGATAAATAAAAGACCTAAGCTTTTGTATAAAATAAACATAAAATAAACAAAAAGAATACGTCCGTTATTTTTATTTAATTCCGGGCATTTTCATATTTGTCTACCTTTTAAACCTTCTCTGAACTTCCACAAATAATTCAAGATCGAAATTAGCCAAATCGGTTCAGCTGTTCTCGAGTTTTAGCGAGACTAACGAACAGCAATTCATTTTTATATATAGAGAAGATATAGAAAAAGAAGATAGATTTTTTTTGGTCAATCCCTGACCACAGATTTCGATAGTACAGCCAAAGTTTATGTTGTAACGCGCGTTAGACAAATAAATAGTTGACATGTCAAGCAAGGCTTATAATTGAGTATCTATATACTGATTTTTAAATGCGAAAGTAATCACTATTATCGGGCAAACATTCGTGTGATGAACAGATTGGTTTGGCTGTTTGTCTGGGTTTTTACTACAAATACATAAATGTTTTCATTAAAAAAAAAGTATATAAGTATCTATGTTAGTCACTGGTACCCATAGCACAGGGAATCCTAAATAGTGACCGGATGACAGTGCGTGATTTAAAAAAAAAACGTTACCTATTTCACTTCTACAGCCCACACGCACTAGTAGGTACGTACAAAACTAAATATTATAATTATATTAAGTTTTAGTATTAGTACTTATCTATATATTCAGTTCAGTCGATAGATTATATACAAATATTTGTTTTATTCAAAACTGAATTTCACGATACTGCCAAATTTATTCATAACAATTATTCGAATACCGATTTTTTTTTTGTATGAACGTTAAAAAAATTGTGCTCTTCCAAAAAAGTTTTTAATAAACTATCTAGATAAAAACATAAAAAAATCGATGAAACAGTTTAAAAGAACAACTCAGAATTCTTTTGCACGTCGAATCAGAACCCAAAAAAAAAGCATCAGCAAAAAGGCTTAAACCTCAAAAGCGTAGAACCCAAAGAATACATTTAAAAAAATAGGCTACATAAAGCCCGAGTTCGAAATTCAAAAGCACAAAAAAAAAACATTATTCTTACGTTTTTAATTCATTTCAGCCAAGACGCAGGGCGAAAGGAAAAAAAATCGCGTATACACACCTACCGTAGTACGCATAGAGGGCCGCACGAAAGTTACTGTTATCTTGGCATATCCTCTCTAGGCGAAACGTCTATAAAGCACCGCATTTATTATCTCAGGCTCGCCGTTGAACGGTATTCGGTACTTGATGCGCGCGCCGCTCCCCCCTCGCCGCTATTGTTACGAAGCACCCATAAAGAATCGCATTGGAGACAACGAATATTTCCATCTCCGGCTTAGGTTTCCATCGTTAATAACTAAGCAGTAGCACGAACAAATACAATGAGACTTACACGCGTTTTAACAGTAAAAAAAATGAATTTTTTTCATATATAACTCGAATGTTTTCGTCTAGTATTTCTACGTAAAAAGAGCTATGCCGTTGAAATTCCTTATCTCTCCGGCGTGTATTTTAAATGCGGTACTTTATGGACGTGCGCGCTCATGTTGGACCGTATTTAGTTGGGTATAAAGTCGAAGAGAGAAACTCGGTTCTTGGCTGGTCTCGGAGCAACCCTTCGTCTTATTCTCCGTCCTTGTCTTGCACGACGGTCGGCCGCTCTACTCTTACCTTAAATACCGCATTCCACGGAACGATATAAAATATATTTGAGGGTAATACAGTATTTTCTAAGGTTTACGCGAATTACAGACAAATAGCTTTTAGGATTTATTAATATAAAAGTATTTAATAAATATTTTTTAACTTTATGTAACTCTTAGACTAATTTAATGTTATACGGCTACTTTTTTTCATCAGCTTCACATTAATTAAATTACTCCTTTTTTCAGTATGGCAATCGGCTCCTTTTTTATTTTTTATTGCTTAGATGAGTGGACGATCTCACAGCCCACCTGGTGTTAAGTGGTTACTGGAGCCCATAGATATCCACAACGTAAATGGGTCACCCACCTTGAGATATAAGTTCTAAGGTCTCAACTATAGTTACAACGGCTGCCTTCCCTTCCCTGCCCACCCTTCAAATCGAAACGCATTACTGCTTGGGATGCGATTTTTACCAGTGTCGAATTATAAATCCAATGACTAATATACTCTGTTATATGAAAACTATATGAATTGGAATATGGCGAAGTTTGTTTATTTCGTATTAAATTCAATAGCAATGATATTAAATGAAAGGAGAAGAGATGTTTTTAAATAATCTCAGCAAAATTATTAGAACTAACTTAGACCTCAGTGAACTTTTTAGAAAAGCCCTTGAAGTGTACCAGTTTTACTGGTGGTAGGACCACTTATGAGTCCGCGCGGGTAGGTACCACCACCCCGCCTATTTCTGTCGTAAAGCAGTAATGCGTTTCGGTTTGAAGGGTGAGGCAGCCGTTGTAACTATACTGAGACCTTAGAACTTATATCTCAAGGTGGGTGGCGTATTTACGTTGTAGATGTCTATGGGCTCCAGTAACCACTTAACACCAGGTGGGCAGCGAGCTCGTCCACCTATCCAAGCAATAAAATAAAAAAAATAGTGTAGCGATCTTCTCATTATCAACGCAAGTTTAATTTTTTTAAATTAACACAGTTTACATTTCGAAAAACAATAATGAAAAAAAAAAAGTCGCTCCTCGCGTTTCCGCCAAAAAGTTTTCATTCACCTTATTAAAAGACTGGCAGAATTATATACAAAAGGGTAATGGCGGAGACTATTAAAATGACTAGAGCGTAAATGTAAATTAATTGTTAATTATGATATAATAAAATGTTTTAGAAAAGAATAATAAAAGTGCCATAATAAATTATAATTTTTTTATGTGCCACGTTCCCAATTCAAATTTAAAAAAAAAACATTCGTAACAAGACTGTCTTAAAAAAAGCGTCGCATCGCGCATCTTCGAGTACGTCGCGGCCATTAGGCCGTAGCAGTCCCGTCCTCCGTGCGCGCCTACGTACTTATAGCGCGAATGTACTTTTGCCCACTTTGAAATAACGCGGTCCACGCGAACAAATGCTTAAACGACGCGAATTCCATGATTTGTAACGACGCTATCGTTTACGTAGCTTAGCGCCTCCAATGGATCGAGTGCATATGCTGGATCGCGCTAAACACATTTGCTGCATAGTTTACGAGCTAAAAAATATTTTTTTTTTTCTAAATAAAAACCGTTAATACTGCTTTCTTAACATTGACAATAACACTGCGCAAGGATTTTTTAATATTTCAAATGATTAATCTTTAGAAAAAAAAACACTTACGGTAGCTATGCTTATCGCGTATGTTCAGTCGCCATTTATATGCGTTAAAAGATTTAAAAGTTACATAATAATTTTAATTAAGTACCTTACCATTTATGTTCTATTATTTATATATCATCTATCATTTATCATCTATGTTCACATATAACCATAATTATGTAAAGATATAGCGTGTTAACAAATAAATGATAAATGTATTTATTATTATTATTATTACAGTTCAGTTATTTTAGGCACTTGAGATAATAAATAAAAAATACATACACCAACATAATCCAAATACTACTTACTGGTTTAGCGCTGAAGTCTTTCAGTCGACCGCTAAAAACATGCATCAAAGCCAGTCCAAAATAATCTTGAACAGTACTTAAACTTATTTCAAATAAAACAAACAATTTATTTTATTGTTTTGATGAAAATTTTATTTATTATGTTTTAATTTAATTTATTAAAAAAAAAACAAATTTGCATTGACCAGTTTATTCATGTGCTCAGTAGGGGCCCGTCTACAAGCGGCAGCTTTTTGTACATCGAGAACCCATCCAACGGACGACGTATAAAAAAAAACTAGGGATTTTATATTAAAACTTAAAAATAAAATAAATTTATTTTTTTAATGTTGGCTACGCTTTCCACGTTCTCGAATACGAATTCGAATTTAGAACGTTTTGTGATCGTTCATTTTGCACACGACATATCAACTTAAGCATTTCCGGTTTTTTGAATTAAATCGAATTCGCTTTTTTTTTTTCTTTCTCTCTTAAGTTCAATAACATTCTCGTACATTCGAGAACAAAAATACTATGTATAGTGCGTATTTAGATTATTTTTCGATTTATTTTACATTTTCAACTCAAAATGTGCCTTTAAAATAAAGATATTTAAATTAAAACGTATTGTATGTATTGGGAGATGGAAATTTTATTATTTTCATACACAATAACAACAAATGTCAATCGGTTTGTGTGGTTTTCAAATTTTAATTTCGAGTAGGGGGGGATATCGTAAGGCAGTGTTTTTTTTTTAAATATATTACTGTAGGGTATAACGATGGAGGGAAGATCTTCCACCGAGCGGGTGATATTATTGCTCAGTAGACCAACGGTGCGAATGTTGTTGTTCGGGACTTGTATATACGCAAGCTTATCTTGAAAATGTCGTAAGTGAGATTCAGGCATCTGTCAAATATCTTGTGTTGTATGATGGCTACCGCTTTATTTTGAGGGATTTTATGATCTGGTAACTAAGACCTTTAAGTCATATCTTAATTTATATTCTTATTTTTATGAAAAATGTTAATATGGAGTGAAATTAAATGAAATGAAGATAATTAATTTGAGACATTAATCAACTGGGATGAAATGAAATGAAATGAGATGATATGATATGGGATGAAATATAATCTCAGTAAAATGGTAGTCATTTACTAAGATTATTTCAGTGACTTTTTGGAGGATCCCGAGAAGTTACGTCCAGCGGCTTTGTTTCATTTTTCCACATTTGTGCACTTTCACAGATATGAAACGGTTAATAAGCCACCGTTATTACACATTTAAACCTGAAGAAATACTAAATAGACAAAATAAAACAAATCACACAACTTCACTCCTCGCGTTCCCACCAAAAAGCTCGATGGCTACCGCCACGTTACAATTACTACAGTCCTGCCTATATCTGCAGCGTAGGGTAGCTGTCTTTCAAATAATACCGCGAATTGAATCTCGACTTTTTTATTGCCTAGATGGGTCGACGAGCTCACGGCCCCTGGTGTTAAATAGTTACCGGAGCCCATAGACATCTACATCGTAAATGTCGCCACCCACCTTGAGATAAGAGTTTTAAGGTCTCAATTTTTACAGCACAGCGGCTGCCCCGCCCTTCAAACCGAAACGCATTACTGCTTCACGACAGAAACAGGTATATTGAAAACACCGTTCGTATTACGTTTGTTTCACTTTTCGAATACGTCACAACGCAAACGGTTTGTTTACTTACATACAAAGTGGAATGTCGTCAACAAAAGTGCTTAGCTAAGTAAGTTTTTTTGAAGTTATACTTCTTTAGGCGCATTATGAAAAATTGATGAGAGTGAAATTTTACGATGCGCGCGCACCGTGACACAGAATTAACAGAATGAAGTTGCCCACTAAATCGCTCATTACAATACGACCGACGTAACTTGGCGAGTCTGAATATAGCCGCAGGTGAACTTTCCGAACCGTACTGAGAATTACCGAATTTATACGATGTCAGGTAAAGGGATGTCTAATATGCGTGTTTGAGGATGTTGTTTAATCGATTTTTTTTCAATTGGATTAAAATTTAAATAAAAAAATAAATAAAAAAGTATAACTTCTCACGCGCGTACCATTTTTTTTATTTCCTACCTAAGCTGATAGCCTTGAGAGGCTATATCAGCGTCGCCTTAACTAGTAGGTGAGCTCACGGGGCTCAAACCTGATGACGTTGCTAACATGAACCCTAGCAAGAGCCGTGCGTCGCAGAATCTACCACTGGATCGGAAACGCGACCCACTGAGAAGATCCGGCGAGAAACTCAGTGGGCTGTGTCTGAGGGTTAATTTACTCGTCGAACCCGTCGCTTGCGACGAACGATGGCCGGTGCTTGAGGTACCTAAAAGCACCTAGGCTAAGTAAGTTACTTTGAAGCATCAAAACACAATTAACATTAATTATCAGTCGATAGGCAAGTCGATTTGTACAATAGGCGACCTTTTCTACGGAACTGTATTCACACAAATAAAAATTACAGCAACACCTATAATATACAAATAATATTAAATCAGGCAGCGGTTTGCTGACGTCCATGGGCGACAGTAACCACTCATCATCAGTTGGGGCGTATGCTCATCTGTCTACAATAAAAAAAATCAAATAAATTAATTATTTTGTTTTTTTTTTCTTAGCTAGTTTGACGAGCTCACAGTCCACCGGTAAGTGGTTACCGGAGCCCATAGACATCTACAACGTAAATGCCGTCACCCACCATGAGATACGAGTTCTAAGGTCGTTTACTCAAGGTACTTTATACAAAAAAGCCTTCAAATTTCGTGCTCACTTATACTGTCTAATTATGTATAGAGTACGCACCGCTCTATATGTATGTCTGTGTGTGTGTTTGTACAAACAAAGCCGGAACCTCGGACCCTTCCGTACTGTTTGTTATACTGAACATGTAATTATTAATTTATAAGCGCATGTACGTACCTGAGAGTCTGCGAACGTGAGGCCTAATTTTAATAATTCACGAATTTCTTAACACAGTGACTGCTGTGTAGGCCATCGGTGACCTACGCGGCGCCGTGAAGTAAATACTTTTTTTTAAAGTAAAGTTAGTAAAGTTAAAGTAACCTCGAAGGGTTATTCTAGATTCACCGAACTAGTAGGTAAGTTTTTTTTTTTATTGCTCATAAGGGTGGACGACCTCACAGCCCACCTCGTGTTAAGTGGTTACTGGAGCCCATAGACATCTACAACGTAAATGCGCCACCCACCTTGAGATATACGTTCCAAGGTCTCAAGTATAGTTACAACGGCTGCCCCACCCTTCAAACCGAAACGCATCACTGCTTCACGCCAGAAATAGGCAGGGTGGTGGTACACACCCGTGCGAACTCAGAAGAGGTCCTACCACCAGTAAAAACAAAAACAGTAACACGAAAAGAATAATTAGCCATAGCCCTCTTAGAACATGGTACTTTTACAATGAGATTTTTGTTTAAAATTATTTCATAAATTAAACTATGCACTATTATATGAGCACACAATATATTGGAATAACCGGAATTTTACTGCTTATTTTTTTGTGTATAATAGGTAAAAAAAAAATACATACGAGCATAGTTGAGATGTTTCCTTCAGTTTTTTTCCTGCCAATTCTGATAGCCTTGAGAGGCTATGTCAGCGCAACCCTAACGTGTGTAGGTGAGCTCACGGGGCTCAAACCTGACGACGTTGCTAACACGAACAGTACTTCGCAGAATCTACCACCGGATCGGAAACGCGACCCACTGAGAAGATCCGACGAGAAACTCAGTGTGCTGTGTCTGTGGGTTAATTTACTCGTCGAGCCCTTGAGACGAGAACGGTGACCGGTGCTTGGGGTACCCAAAAGCATCGTTAGTGAATCGGGAGGATCCAAAATGACGTGTTTTGGGCGACGTCGACTGCTTACCATTCTGTCCGCAGGATCGGGAATCGCCGCGACCAATCAGATACCTTATTATCAGTCCCAGCGCTACTCAAAGACTACTGAGCAAAGGATTTTCATTCGGTGCGCCGCACACATGCTCTTTCGAACTCTGGAGTTCACACGTTTTTATCACAATAATATCAGACTAAAGGTATACAAGTCTTACATCCGCCCGGACATCTTTGATGAACAAAATTTTAATCATCTCCGAATGCGCAGGTTAATGTTTGACATTGCCAATTTATATTCGCATTGCCGCATCCTCTTATTTGATAGAAGAATCCAGAAAAACTCAACTACTACCCGTTTTTTATTCGAGCCATTCCAGTCGCCAAGCCATACCACGACACGTAATTATGTGCTCACACACGTTTTCCCTCCGTTTTCATTTTGACAATTAACCGAATTAAAATCACAAAGTGCACGGCAGCCGTGACGGGACTACATCGATGCAAGAAAATTTGGATACGGCAACGAGTATTACTCGTTATTTTTTATAAACAGTTTTTTTAAGTAATGCAGCTGATTGCCTTACCTTGAATAATAGGCTCTGGAGACTATAGACACTCAGATAACTTGAAAACCTTCGAGCTTTAGCCCACAGGCCAGTCCCGAAAGACTGATGTCTGATATGGCACGTAGTGCTTATGTGCGGAATGCCATAGGCTCTTTTTAATACGCTTTTATTAGCTTCAGACGTATGTATGTTAGTATGTAACGGAATCTTTGAACATGATTTTGACCCCCTTCAAAACGTCGGATCAACTCGAAATTTGGTATACTTATTAAGGACCGAAGACAATGCGATATTAAAAAAAAAATTGAAAAAATTTAAATTCAACTAAAAAATGAAAAATAATAGTTTAAAAAAACTAACAAAATACGCTTATATAGAAAATCCAACAAAAATGGATTGGATGGCGTATCCGAATTCTTAAGGAAATTTGTGCACCCATTTTTTTTTCATTATGTACAAAAGTTTTTTGCATCGCGTGCCTCGTGACAGACAGACTGACGGACGGGGCAATTTATAATATGTCCATATCGCGAGATCTTAGCACGCTATTATGTACCAGCCGAGCTAGAACTGCAGATTGCCTAGAACAAATCAGTATGCACAGGTCTCTATAAAACGGTCCGTAACGATAGAAAATTTGTCTGGAAGTAATTATAATACACGAAAAGGGTTTCTAATTTCGCTGTATTTTTCGATGTTAAAGGTTGATTCAGTTTTGTATGTGTATGGATTCCACGAAACAAAATGGTGAGCTCATGTTGTAATAGCTTTTGGGAACTGACAATCAAATTAAAATGGCGCATGGCGGTTGTGACGTCATTTGTGGCGCATTTCGAAAAACCTCCCAAACTACTTCAAACAAGCTACTTTTTAAATTTAATTAAAGTAAAAACTTGATAATGTGTTTTATCGTCTATTTTTTAGATGGGTAGACGAGCTCACAGCTCATCTGGTGTTAAGTGGTTACTGGAGCCCATAGACATCTACAACGTAAATGCGCCACCCACCTTGAGATATAAGTTTTAAGGTCTCAGTATAGTTACAACGGCTGCTCCACCCTTCAAACCGAAACGCATTACTGCTTCACGGCAGAAATAGGCAGGGCGGTGGTGGTACCTACCCGTGCGGACTCACAAGAGGTCCTACCCCCAGTAAGATTTGATTACTTGCAAACAATATAACATTACCTATCTACTTTTCTCCTGCGAAAATTATATCTTTATCTTAAGCTGTTTTGTTGGCTTTACCCCCAGCATCGATGTCCATGAACGACAGTTACTGCTTACCGTCAATTGAGCCGTATGCTCGTGGATCTATAAAGGTGGTACCAAATAAGAAGTATAATTTATCTGTATCGTATCGCATCGTATGTCGTATCACTCTTGTCAGAGCGGTCGTGATCGTCATGCAGCACCTTTGTTGTGGGCTGATGTTATGCCCCTCACGAGCACTCGCCACTCTTCCCGGCTTGTGGTGAGCCTGGTGCACGCATGCAAACAGCCGCCAACTGCCGACTTGAACTGGTCGGTCCATCGCATGGGCACCCTTCCACGCGGTCTGGTGCCTTCTACTTTGCCCTGAACGACAAGGCGCTCTATGGAGTCATTTTCTCGCCGGGAGACATGTCCAAAAAATTATAGTATGCATCCATGCACGAGCGCCGAAAGACGCTGCTTAATGAGGAGTTCTCGAAGAATGGAGATATTGGTGCCAAGTTCGGTCCATCCAGCACCACATTTCCAGAGCATCAACCTTCTTTCTCTCGACCTGCCGCAAAGTCCACGTCTCCGCTGCGTATAAGAATATGGGGAAAACAAGAGTTTGTACGAGCCGGATCTTTGTGGCTTATCTAATATAATTTACCTGTACGTACGTATAATCAGACTTCTGAAAAATGGTGCTTAGAGACGAGATATCTATATATTAATTAATACGTGAAGCAAAAACGTTGTATCCCTTTTTACGAAAATTGCGCGGACGGAGGAGTATGAAATTTTCCACGCTTATAGAGAATACAGAGAAGGAGTGCAGAATGTTAATATATTTTTTAAATATATACATTAAAAATACATTAAATCAATAAAAAACATTACACACACTAACTACCACGTATTTGACACACACTTAAAGTCTTTGTTTATTGTCAAACTTTTGTTATTATCAGTCTGTGGTCAAATTGAGTATAGATTAATATTGTTTATCTTTAATATTATTTGTCTATAGTGTAGTCTTGGCGAAATCTGTGATTATAGAAGTAGGTGTAATAATCTTTGACAATAGAACCATAATCATGTTCAAACTTAAAATTTCAATAAATTTTAATCATATAGAATTTCGACTACTGTGACACCACTAGTTTTTGTAAATGGCTCTAGAGGTTTTACAATACGCGTCGGGCCACGGGCGCTGCGAATTTTCAATTCAATTTTCAAGAGAAAACCAACGGTCCTATCTCCTACATAAAGTTTCACTACACACAGACAATAGTTGTAACGCAAAGTCCTCATATATTAACGCGCACCGGGTGGATTTAATCAAGCCGTGATGAAAAACGCCGGCGGGATCCTAGGCGAGCGGGGATATACTGCAATGTAGCGTCGGCAGAACAACAATTAATGAAAATTTTTAAAGGTTCGCCTCTGTAATCATAAATCGACCCCGCATTTACAGCTTTTCTCTATTGGACGGTTTTTTTTTCAGAACTGGCCTATCGGTACCAGCTTATCATGCAGTTTTCGTACACCCTGAATAAGCTATGGGACCCTGAGCACGTGTTTTTGATGTGGTATGGAGCATCGACCAGCAACATTCTAACTTCATGTCGTCCACGCGTTACCAATGTCAAATAAAGCCACGAGTGATTTAAAAAAAAACAACTCTATTAAATAGGAAATTCTCAAGATTTTTATTTATTTATTATTAATGCTTTTATGCTATCCCTACAGGGGTGGAACGGCAAAGGGTTGCAAGTAATGAGAAGAATGAAAAATGGCTCCCGCCCGCAACGAAAGGCCAAGAATTTATTTAAAAAAAAAACAGAACTAAAATATCTACTACATTTGAAAGAAAAAGGAAGATTCTAGAAATTCCTTTAATGTTCATTTATGTATTGTTATTGTTTAATTAATAACGATATCTTAGAGAAAGTCTGAACGTGGCACCTGTGACAGAGAAGCTGAGAAGTACGCGTTTGGGATGGTATGGACATGTGATGAGACGAAATGAAAATGAGGTTGGTAAGATAATCTTAACTATGAATATGGAAGGATATAGATGAAGAGGCAGACCTAAGAAGAAATGGATGGATTGCGTGAAAGACGATATGGGTAAGAAGGGAGTGAGCGAAGAAATTGTATATGATAAAAGAGTATGGAAGGAGAAAACATGTTGCGCCGACCCCAGGTGACTGGGAGAAGGGCAAGAGAATAATGATTGTTTAATTAATAATACTAGTGGTGCCACGGTAGTCGGAATTCGACTATAATTAATTGAAATTATAAGTTTGTATTTCTTTCATTATGATTCTATTGCAAAGACTATTATTATACTTCTATAATCACAGATTTCGCCAAGACTATACTTTAGGAAAATATTAATAAAGACAAACAATATTTATTCTATACTCAATTTGACCACAGACTATAAACAATAAGAAAAGTTTGACAATACCCACACAAATACATAGTATGCATGAGTGTGCGTGTCAAATACATGGTAGTTTGTGTAATGTTTTTTTATTGGTTTAATGTATTTTTTATGCATAATAAAAAAAAAAACATTCTGCACCCGTTCTCTATATTCTCCATAAGGGTGGGCAATTTCATACTCCTCCGTCCGCGTAATTTTTGTAAAAAGTGGTACAAAGTTTTTGCTTCACGTATTAATATATAGATTATTTATGTATTATCTCTGACGTTTCGTATACAGATTTAGATAATAATGAATCGGAGCTTAAAGTGTAAAAGCAGTTTTAATTTTGTTTAAAACAATTAAAAGAACAGCAAAACAAAATCCCTAAATGTACCTAAAGATGATAAATAATTTTCACTACCAATCGGAACATCGCTAAAATTATAACTTACGTAGGAAAGATCTTAGGTAGGCTTAAGATGGTATCGGGTCGCCCGAGGGCCGATCCTGCCGGTTTGTCTGTGCGCAATCATGCCCGGTATTTGGGCATTGATATATAATATGTATGCATTTGGGGCATTTGAAAGCGCGATAACGCTGTTCCAAAGCATCTGAGACTACAATGCCTAAATTCTGCCGTGGCATCATGGTAGGGTGGATTGTGTCACTACAGTCCCTGAAATCATACTGGTGGTAGCACCTCTTGTGAGTCCGCGCGGGTAGGTACCACCGCCTTACCTATTTCTGCCGTGAAGCAGTAATGCGCTTCGGTCTGAAGGGTAGGGCAGCCGTTGTCACTATACTGAGATCTTAGAACTTATATCTCAAGGTGGGTGGCGCATTTACGTTATAGATGTCTATGGGCTCCAGTAACCATTTAACACCAAGTGGACTGTGAGCTCGTCCACCGATGTAAGTAATACAAAAAAAAAATTTTTTTAGAAAGATGAAGTTTGATGATTTAAAGTTTGTTGAAGTTCATCCACAGTGCGTTCCCAGAGATCTTTTTTGCCACGTACCATCCGGCTTTGGAATGAGCTCCTCTCCACGGTGTTTAGCGAGCGCTATGATATGTCCTTCTTAAAACGAGGCTCTTGGCATTGCTGTAGTCCATGGGCGACGTTAATCACTCACCATCAGTAGGGCCGTAAGCTCATCTGCCCATAAGAGCAATAAAAAAAAGATGACATCTTAACTTATTCCAATGAAAATAAAACAACATAGCTTACTTCCAAATTTTATTTATAGCGCGAAAATTCGACAATGACTATTTTAAAATTTATTATTTCTGACATCTGACATCTTTGACATAAACTCGCATAAAGGCGATAAGTGACAGTGATGTAAAAATTAAAATAGTTTTTGTTACAATACATTCCCTACGTATTAAATAGTCGTGCAGTCTGGTGTCTAATTTCAGCATTACGTCGGCCGAATCTAACATATATATATGTATATATATAAATACATATTTTTTTAATCAGAAATATACATTATACGATACAGGAAACACAAAAAGGTTGAAGTTAGACGCTCGATAACATCAAAATAGATTTTTACATTAAACGTAATGTACTAAAAATAAAAAGATACGCGGGGTCGATGCCCCTTCGCGTTCTAAGTCGTTCGCTTTCGATTGCGGAATATAAGCTTCCCGAAATTTGGTTTAACAGACTAACACAGTTTTGTTTTAATATTTATTTACTGGTGGTAGGACCTCTTGTGAGTCCGCACGGGTAGGTACCACCACCCTGCCTATTTTTACCGTGAAGCAGTAATGCGTTTCAGCTTGAAGGGCAGGGCAGCCGTTGTAACTATACTGAGACCTTAGAACTTATATCTCAAGGTAAGTGGCGCATTTACGTTGTGGATGTATATGGGCTCCAGTAACCACTTAACACCGGGTGGGCTGTGAGCTCGTCCACCCATCATAGCAATAAAAACAAAAATAAATTTTTTTTTTATTCTCTCGACAATTTTTTTTTTCGTTTTCCTACTTAGTCCAAGGGGGCTGGCTATTCCAGCTACGCCCGGACGGGTGGGTGATCTCACGGGCTCAACCTGAGAGAATTTGCCAACACTAGCCCTAGCAAGAGCAGTGCTCCGCAGAGTCTACTACCGGATCGGAATCGCGACCCACTGAGACGATCCAGCGATTAACTCACTGGGCTACTCGACTATACAAATTAATAGAAATTAAATATCTTAAAAGTTGTTTTTGAAGTGAAAACTTCGGCAGTCCTATGACGTCAGGTTTATTTTGTCTATAGAAGGATCGCGCTTGGTGTAGAGACCTAGGCGCTTAATAAGAATGGCCCGTTGAGTTTCTCGTCGCATCTCCTCAGCGGATCGCGGTTCCGTTCCGGTAGTAGATTAATTCACCAAGCAGAACTGGTTGTAGGACGTCTTGTGAGCCTAGCATGCATTCTGACCACGGCAGAAATAGGCAGGTTGGTGGTACCTACCCGTGCGGACTCAACTCCCTTTACCAATAATACAATTACGCAAATTTTAATTTTACGTTTTTTTTATTTTTATTATCACGCTGTTATTCTTTCACCGTGGAAGTCAATCATGAAAATTTGTTTGAAGCTCTCCGTTTGTCCACAGTGCGTTTCCAGAGATCTTTTCTGCCACGTACCATTCGGATCTGGAATGAACTCCCCTCATCGGTGTTTCACGAACGTTATCACCAGATCCTCTTCTTCAAGCGAGGTCTGCAGGAAACCCTCAGAAGCAGGCAGCGGTTGTCTGTGATCAAGCGAGGTCTGCAGGAAACCCTCAGAAGCAGGCAGCGGTTGTCTGTGATCTTAATATTTCTGAAGTAAATGAGCGACGGTGAGTACATCCCACTAAATAGGCCGTAAGCTCGTTTGTTTATAAAGGAATAATATCATAGTAATATAACACGTCCTTACGGTTCTATCAGATCCTCTTGAATTAGACGCCTTCAGTCCTAACACTAGGAGCAGGCGTAGGGACCCCGGTACCGTACTACTCGTCGAACTCGACAAAAGTAGATTCATTCGCGAAGCAGCTGCTCTTGAGTTGTTAGGTGTCTTTTGGAGGCACTACGGCAGCTGCTAGCAAATCCCACCGCTCCTAGCTGAGCCCTTGCTCGCCCACCTGTCCTGGTGAAATTGGAAAGGCCTCCACCAGTAATCCTTCCTTCATAAAAAAACATCAGTAACGTGAATGTACTGTTGTAAACATTGTACTGGTGGTAGGACCTCTTGTGAGTCCGCACGGGTAGGTACCAGCACCCCGCCTATTTCTGCCGTGAAGCAGTAATGCGTTTCGGTTTGAAGGGTGGGGCAGCCGTTGTAACTATACTGAGACCTTAGAACTTATATCTCATAGTGGGTGGCGCATTTACGTTGTAAATGTCTGTGGGCTCCAGTAAGCACTTAACACCAGGTGGTCTGTGAGCTTGTACACTCATTAAAGTAATTACTGAATGTACGAAAAAAAATTCTTTGGAATTCGTTTTTATATAGAATGCGTCACATTTTTTTTTTTATAGCACACATTTTGTTTCACACATAACACGTCTCTAAAATGTCTAGAGACATAAATTTATATTCGCATATTTTATTTATTAAAAACGACATTCTTATATCATTATGAATGGTTTTTATGTTGAAAGGCCGAAGAAATATTTATTGAGTTTTTCGATAGTAAAGTGTCACGGAAGACATATCAAAATTGAATTTAAAAATTTAATAAAATAAAGCTGAAATTCTAATAACCTAGAAATTTGGGATGTCAAAAAATATTATAATTTGTAATTTTTGTTTTTTAATGATAATTTATTATACTGTTGATTTGCGATATGATGGCTACAATTATTGGTTCACGGAGAAATCTTAGTGGTTCGCGGTCATCAGCATAATTTATCGCCGTGATATTAAATCAGTAGCAATAAAACTAGTAAATCATAATTATCGTAAGACACACGATTTAAAAAAGGTATATTGAGTAACAAATAAAAGTTTAAGCCCAACCATCATCATCCGGCTTTGGAATGAGCTTACCTCCACGGTGTTTCCCGAGCGCTATGACATGTCCTTTTCTTCAAACGAGGCTTGTGGAGAGTACTTAATGGTAGGCAGCGGCTTGGCTCTGCCCCTGGCATTCCGTGCCGTAGGAACCAGAGAATGTTGAAAAGATCGATAAGTATGAAAATGCTCGGAATTAAATAAAAATAACAATTTTCTTTTTCTTTTGACGTGTCCTCCGTCGGACGGATTCCTTTTGTTTGTTTTAAGTTTATTTTATTATTTATTTATTTATATCTACTAGTTCATAAATATTTAATGCATGGTCTACACATTACAGACTTTAAAACTACTGTATTAGAGGTACTTTTTGATCAGAGACGTGCTTTCTAAGTATATTTTTTCTGTAGATTTTGCACTTACTAGGACAGGCTCTTTATAATCACGATAGGCGAGTGCCCCGAGAATTTTGAGGCTCTTATTCTTAATTCGAACACAATCTATTACAGTAAAACGCCGCTGTCAAACCAAGATCTGCTATGTGCAAAAACTCTATTTTGAATTAACGAGTAAAAACATTATCGTGTAAAATTTTATATGGAGGTGAATTTTTAAGAACTACACTCGGCGTCACAAAACTTTACAATTATATATTTTTTTCACACCTGGTATTTATGTGCTAGATTCTAGGAGTGATATACTGAAAAAAACAAAAAGGTGCGATTTTTGTGACGCCGAGTGTATATCAAATGAAAACTATAGATAAATATTAAAGCTATAGACACATAACAGTTTTTTTTATACGGTAGATAGGGCTGTCGACTATACGAAAAGGTCAAAAAGTAAAAATCTCAATAAGTGTACATAGCAGATTTTTGTTTGACAACGACGAAAAGTCCTTATTCGCAGAGTAGGTATAAGTTCCGTAAGCAGGCCGCGAATACAGAAACCGTGAATATGGATAAGCGCATTTACGAAATATATTTAATGGGATACCTATATATTGGGATCCTTTTTATCAAAGTGTAGGTATCCTACAGATGAATCAATTAGATCCGCGAATAAAGAAATATTTAGTCGCGAATATAGGAATTGGGTCGCATTTTTTTAGTCCGCGAATAGTGAAAACGCGAATAAAGGAAGCTAGAGGAAGAACGAAAGGAGCGAATAACGAGCTTTCACTGTATAAAATGAGAGATCACTCTGGCAAATGTACGTCATTTCGGATCCTCCCGATCCACTATTAGTGCTTTTAGGTATCTTAAGCACCGGTCACCGTTCTCGTCGAAACCATCGCTTACAACGAAGGACTCGGCGAGCAAATTAACCCACAGACACAGTCCACTGAGTTTCTCGCTAGATCTTCTCTTCTTCTTTATCGCTTCCTCATTACTGAGGGTCGTGACTACCTTGGTCTAGTTTTTGCACCAGCTCCCTCCAATGTTGCCTGCATTGGGCCTGCTTAATGGCGCCCGGGACGCTGGTGTTTGTGGCCTCCTTCACAATGTCCCTCCAACTGGTTGGCAATTTTCCTCGACTTCTCTTTCCTTCCACGTGACCTACAACTATTACTTTTCCAAGTTGTCAGGATTTCGCCGGGCCACGTGTCGGAAGTACTTGAGGAGACAGGTCGTAGATTTCTCAGTGGGTCGCAATTCCTCTTTCAAATCCCAATCCCTCGCAATTTCTCACCGCGAGAAGCCTATTGCCGTACTTAAAAAATAAGGAGACTAGAGTTTGAAGATCGAACATAAAGTTGCAAGATGGCCGCCAATGCGAAATATAAAATATCAGACACGAGCTATGGGGCCGTACGATTTTATACACTACAAACTACCGGGTGTAAACTGGCCAGTTAAATTCACAATATCGTATTACTGAATTCGAAGCGAGCACTCCGCGCGAGATCGATGCTCGCTTAGATGTCAAAACATGTCGCAGTCAGTTCAGTGCGTTTTGCCTCGTGAGTTTAATTTAATTAGGAGATTAATCACTTAGGACTTAGTCTTCTTTTTCCCCACCTAATCCCACTAGGTGGGGTCGGCATAGCTAATTTTTCTCTTCTATCTTCTTCTTCTTCTCAACACTCACTCCTCTCTCTCTCATATCGTCTTTCACACACTTCATGTCTTCTTCGGTCGACCTCTTCCCCCTCTACCTTGCACTACCATTTCCATACATCTAGTCACATGCATCTTTTCTCTGCGCATAATATGTCCATACTACGCTAACTGCTTTGTAATTTGTTAATTACCAGGCTACTTTTACACTTCCTCTGATATACCTACTCATTTAGGACTTAGTGTGTTGATTTAAATCTGACGTTTGCAAGTTTTTTTTTTGCTTTAATTTGTCGGCAATGACTTCCACTACATTCAGCCTGCAAGCGTGTCACCAGTAATGCGTTTCGGTTTGAAGGGCGGGGCAGCCGTTGTAACTATACTGGAGACCTTAGAACTTATATCTCAAGGTGGGTGGCGCATTTTTACGTTGTAAATGTCTATCGGCTTCAGTAACCACTTAACATCAGGTGGGCTGTGAATTCGCCAACTCATCTAAGCAATAAATAAAAAAAAGGTAAATGGCACGCTAAATATTTTGAAGTCGCCGTAGCCTAAATGATAAATCGCCCGATGCGTTCGCATCGAGCGATATGACCGTGTTAGCATTCGAATCTGTAATTTCAGTTGACCTACTGCTGCCTCCATGCACTGGGCCGTTTACAGCGAAGCCGTAAAATTATTTACGAACTCACCTGCCGCTTAACGAGCCGTCCTAAAGTGAAAAGTATTCTTTACGTTCGGTTTACGACGGGGACGCCGGTTATGGCCGCGTCACGCCGGTCGGTCTCGCTCCGGAATTCGGAAGCTAAGCGTTGCTCCATGCGCGAAAGCGGTTTAAATGTTTTTTTGTTTTCGTTTATCGCTTTCATGGGTAGACGAGTTTACAGCCCACCTGGTGTTAAGTGGTTACTGGATCCCATAGACATCTACAACCTAAACGCGCAACCCACCTTGAGATATAAGTTCTAAGGTCTCAGTATAATTACAACGGCTGCTCCGCCCTTCATACCGAAACGCATTACTGCTTCACGGCAGAAATAGCAGGGTGGTGGTACCTACCCGTGCGGACTCATAAGAGGTCCTACCACCAGTAATTACGCAAATTATAATTTTGCGGGTTTGGTTTTTATTACACGATGTTATTCCTTCGCCGTGGAAGTCAATCGTAAACATTTGTTAAGTACGCATTTCATTAGAAAAATTGGTACACGCCTGCGGGATTCGAACACCGTTGTATCGTTAGATACGATTGCACCGGACGTCGTATCCTTTAGGCCACGACGACTTGCTGTTGTTAGTTGTTGCGAGGTACGAGCGCGCGTGGCCTTTATTTGTAGTTGTAATCGTAAATACACAGTTTCGTTAGTGTGTGCATTAAACGGAGCGGTCAGTAACTACATTAGCTACATATTACACGTCATTACAGATCCTCCCGATCCATTAACGATGCTTTAAGGTACCACAAGCACCGGTCACCGTCCTCGTCGAACCCGTCGCTTGCGACGAAGGGCTCGACAAGTGAATTACCCCATAGACAAAGCCCACTGAGTTTCTCGCCGGATCTTTTCAGTGGGTCGCGTTTCCGATCCGGTGGTAGATTCTGCGAAGCACTGCTCTTGCTAGGGGCAGTGTTAGCAACACTCCGGTTTGAGCCCCGTGAGCTCACCCACATGTTAGAGCGAAGCTGAAATATCTCTCAAGGCTATCAGCTTAAATAGGAAAAAAAGGTACATACAACCTACATTGACGCGTATACAGATTGGTCACTCACACAACAAAGGGCGGCGCGCAGTCGTACTTTGCAACAACAACTATAATATCAGTCATGGATTTAAGCTCGATGTCGCCATAAGCCCTGTTTTTCGCGCCGCTTTTAATATTCGAATAAATTTTATTAATTTGTATACAATTATTTTTATTCGAATTCATTTTCAGAGAACAGTAGTTCCTTTTTTTCGTTTCTGAAATTTTAGTATGTCAAAAATTTTGCGGCCCCTCAAATCATGTCATAGGCCCGGACCTCACAGACCGAGACGTAAATCCAGCTTTTGGAGCTTTGTGAAGGAGCGCTAAGATGCGACCTTCGACCGCAGTGACATACACATCTTCAAACGATGATTCACGACTGAAAAGACAATGGTGGACAGTGCGATACCACTGCACGCTGCTTCGGTAATTGTTAACGACAACTTCAAGGCGTATCAAAGGGGCGAGCACGAATGACTATCGAAAAAGTATCGTATCCTGCTTAACAGTTCACTTGGAATAAAACTGTCTGAACCTGTTATTTTTGACAGCTCGGATTGAATGATATAGTTCCGTATGAGAACATAATTCCAGGAACTATTTCGGTTCGGAACTACCCGTGTCTAGTAATGACCCGTTTTCGTATCGAGGACTCGACACATTTACATTACGAATTCAATAGGTTTTCGTGCTTGAAGTTACAGGTTTGGACTCCCGAAGCTAGGGCATATCAACTGATGTCAACTTAGTTTAACATTCGACCACTGCAGACTTATATCCGAATGCTTAGTGCGAGTTTTTTAACGTTCTCGATAGCGTAAAAGTTAGCTCATATTTGTATGGAATGGGATCGTTTGCCTACGTTTGCCATTAGGGGCGCTGCTCCAACTGCATGCAAAGTTTGGTTAACTTTTGCGCTATCGAGAACGTTAAAAAACTCGCACTAAGCACCCAGAATATGGGATGCGCGTTTTAAACCCAAACCAAACGACTCATCACAATATTTCGGTTTTTTATAGGCGAAGACAGGTAAAACAGCTCAAGGTCCGGGATTAATTGGTCACCTTGAGACTTGAGGTCTAAGTCACAATTGTATAACGACGGTCACACTTCTAACCAAGACGCGTTACTAGTTCGCGGCAGAATTGGGCGTATCATAAACTAGGAAATAAAATCATGTTACGGACACGTCTAATGGGAGTACTCGAATTTCCACTCATCATTAAAAGGGTAGTTATAGGAATATTCCTGCTACATTCTTTAAAGTATTTTGTTTAATAAAGCCTAGTCAGTAAACAACGTAGGAATGGCCTCACCCACCATAGAACAACGTCACTCTTGAGTGCTTCCCCACAATCCCATAATTTCATCATCAGCCTGTATCTCTCCACTGCTGGATGTAGGCCTCTCCCATAATCCACCACAATGCACGATCCTCCGCCTTCCGCATCCGATCTCTCCCAGCATATTGCCGCAAGTCATCGGTCAAACGGGCAAGGGGACGCCCAACGCTGTGCTTACCGGTACGGGATCCCACAATTTAATTTAAATTTATTTTAGTAATCTACATCTATGAATAAAATTCTGGCTTTTACCACAAAAACTATGAAACAAATTGACTGCTTACCTATTAGTCCAGGGTGACCTATCTACCAGAGATACCTTTTTTTGCTGTACAGCGAACAAATAACGCGTGACTGATGCGATAAGAAATCCATGATAAAAAATTGTTTTGGTACTACCCACAAATCAGCTGACGCAAGAGGTCAAAGGTCTCTTGTGACGTGGGACGCCTTACCTTTAACCCGTGTTCCATCTTTCAGGATTGGGTAGGTAAATCATATCTATCACGTGAGCTATAATAACTTTCCAGGGAATGGATCACGTTTACCTGCGCACTTTGGATCCTTGCTTGTCCGTCAAGAGCGCATCTTGACTCATTGGTTCACACAAAAACTATCACATGTAGTGGCTGAATTCGGTGGTACGGTAGTTCGAGCGGATGACTGCTGCGGCGAGGGTCTTGGGTTCGATTCCCAAATCAGCAAACATTTTGTGATGAACAGGTTTGTTTGCTCTTTGTCTGAGTGTTCATTATCTATATATGGTTATATTTAAAAGAATATAGGTACGTTTGTCAGACTCCGGTACCCATAACACAGGTAATCTTAAAATGGGCGTGGATGACTGCATGATTTCTTCAAATTATTTCTGTATATTTATATGGGGTAGGTTAAGCACTACAAACGCTCGTTTTTTTACAATACCCTCAAAAAAAAAACAAAATAATCAAATCCACATCCTTTATATACATTACATAAGTTACACAATACTTAAAAATAATTAACATTCACCGCTTGCAACATACAACATCATCGTACAAATTCACCTAAAGTTATTTACAATTACAGTTTTAATTAATACTCATCACTTCTACCACCCCGCCTATTTCTGCCGCGAAGCAGTAATGCGTTTCGGCTTGAAGGGTGGGGCTGCTGTTGTAACTATACTGAGACCTTAGAACTTATGTAGGTGGCGCATTTACGTTGTAGATGTCTATGGGCTCCAGTAACCACTTAAAACCAGGTGGGCTGTGAGCTCGTCCACCCATCTAAGAAATAAATAAAAGTAAGCGGATCGGGGAAGCGAGTGCGAGCTGACTCGTCGCGTAGATACTAAACTCCGCTCCGCATTACTTTCTCGCTCCACTCCGGTGTAGGGACGTTTTACGCAACTCCGCTCCGCCTTACTCCGTTGCTCCGCTCCGCTGCCTCGCACCGCTCCGGTGGACAGGCAGCCTAGACTTAGGTTTTGTGCCGAGATTGCAACGCGGCAAAATAACGGAGAGAAGTCACAAAAGGCCCTTAAAGATAGAAGTAGATTTTTTTTATTACTTAGATGGGTGGACGAGCTCACAGCCCACCTGGTGTTTAGTGGTTACTGGAGCCCAAATACATCTACAACGTAAATTCCCACCCACCCTGAGATATAAGTTCTAAGGTCTCGGTATAGTTATAACGGCTGGCCCACCCTTCAAACCGAAACGCATTAATTACTGCTTCACGGCAGAAATAGGCAGGGTGGTGGTACCTACCCGTGCGGACTCACAAGAGGTCCTACTACCGGTAATTACGCAAATTATAATTTTGCGAGTTTGATTTTTATTACATGATATTATTCCTTTACCGTCAATCGTGAACATTTGTTAGAAAAAATGTTACCCGCCTGCGGGATTCGAACACCGGTGCATCGCTAGATACGAATGCACCGGACGCCTTATCCTTTAGGCCACGACGACGACTACTAATCAAATATGTCCGCCAAATAGTTTTGTCTATTTTAACGTTCCTATTGGAACCTACAATATCCGAATCTAAATGCTTTAGACACCTTTAGGTTAACACAAAAACTGTTTTATGTGTGTATGTGCATCGATTTTTCCTCAGTAATTTTTAAACCGATTTTGTATTACCTTTTTTGTTTTTTCTTATCCACCTCTTAGTGATTCCATTGTTATGCTTAATCATTCTATTCCAATCTTGAAGTCATAGTGATCGATTTATTTTTAAATTACACATTTTCTCCTTTGTATTCCTACAAAGTAGTTTAATGTTCCTAAAATGTTTCTACTATTATTAACAAACTCCTTAAAGCTACAATAAATACTTAAATAACGGGTGGAACACAAAATTAGGGGTCGCATGTTTAAAATAAAAACTGGTAACTTAAAACTATTGAAAACCGAATAAACCTCAATCCAATAAAAGATAAATATCCAAATTAAATAATGTGCGTCATAGACAAAAAAAAAGTTCGTCTCTGTTAAGAAAATAATCGTTGACTGGTTGGATCAGTAAAAGAAAAAAGAAAGAAAATATTAGGAGCCGACAAGACAAGATTTCAAAGGAGAACTACGCGTTGACTAGCCTTTAAATTAGAATTTAAGAAACAATAAAAGTAAGATTAATTATTAAGATAACCATAAGTTAGTACAATAGTAAAATAGTTTTTTTTTTACATATACTTACTGTCTACCTTCAATTAATCGATATAAAGGGTAAAGGAAAACTGCTAAATTGTTTCATGGGTCATATCTATGGTTTACAAAAACATAAAAAACAAAGAAAAAAATGGACCCTTAAGTCGCCGTAAGACCTAGGGGGCGCACTGGGTATGTGGGACTTGACGATCTGCTGATGTTGGGAGCAGATCGCGGGCCCAATGAATTTTAGGGCCCTACCGCGCTAAGCGACTCCCCTGCACTCTTACACCCGACGTTCGATCTCCGTCCGGGGTCAAAACCCGGTCAGAGTAGCCGTAAGACCCAGGTCAGCTATGTGTAAGGCAATATTTACAGTACAGTACAAAAGGCACGCATATCTACTGCGAAACGATTTCCAATTTGGTCATCGGTAATTCACTACCGCTCTTTCAATGGACGGTTTGTAATTAATTTTTTTAACGGTTTTTATTCTACTTACGCGATATAATTATCTTAAAAAACAACTAACCAAGGCACGCGAGCATGCAACATTACGAATAGTGAAAAACGCCCATAACGCTACGATCATGCGGCGCGAGATCGTAGGTTATCGTCGCCCATACCATAGTTAATTCCCGACGGTACAGCTAAACTTAATTTACAAAACGACTCAGCCAAGTGAGCCTTCGAAAGAACTTCATCCTAGGTATTAGTAGTTAAGTAATTTTATAAGGATCATACCAATCATACCAATGTTACCCTTTTTATGTAAATTACGTGTACAACTACTTTGCATTTCTTGCTACATTTTGTAAGATTTTATTTATTTCAAAGAACGTTACCCTTTTCGAAAGGCGAATGAGTGCTACGCTTCTAGATATCTGGCAGCAACTTCATCTACATATAATACATAATTCTCATCTATTTTTACTTTAATAGTATTATTTATATTATTGTCTACTTGAAAACCAAACTCAATTAACGATACACTTATTATTTGTCTTTTTGATTACTTTTCAATAATGAATGAAACTATTACATACCTTGAAAATTATTGAAATCAATAAGATGTTAACGGTAGACCATATCCCCATTTCGATTTTAGGGAACATTACGAGTGTAGTTAAATAAATAAAAAATGTAGTAAATGAATTATACTCAAGATATACATTTGTTTTCTACCAAATCAAACTCGAATCAAATCAATTATATTTTCGAATTAACAAACACATTTTCTTATTAAAACCAAAAATATGTCGCTGGAAAATTTTGAAGATTTTCTTTACTTCATTTTTTTGGATATTTAATAAATATAATATTATATATTGATAACAATACGCTCCTTTAAGTTTAAGTCGTAACGCGATTATGTTTCTATCACCCAAAGTGTCCAAACCAAAATCCCACTACATTAGTTAGTCCACGGTCAAGTTTGTTGGTTTTTTTAATCGTCAAATTAATGATAATTATAAGCGAAACTTTTCTATACCTTCGGTTCCCATCGTAACAATTTTAAATCTTATCAACTAGCTTTCAACACAAATAGTTTCATTATAAGAGAAACAATAGTGTTTCGAATAACAAATATAGAGGACAAAAATTCGAGCAAAGTAATCGATGAAATTTATCAACATAATATACCAGATACAATATCTTCAATGTACAAACACTTCTGTTTCATTATATGTTATAAATAAATTACACATACAAATTTAAAAAAAAAAAAACTACATTATAATGTTTATATTTCAGCGTTTCTTAAAAGAAAAGCATTATTACCAATTAGTTACTTACATATTTTTTTTTCTACTATGGTTACCAATTCATATTTACATTCCTGGCAGTGACCCGCTGGTCTCAATTTATTTCTTTCAAATTTATATATACAATATACTAAATTTACACACAAGCAATAAACTAGAATAATTTATTGAAACAATTTAAATGGCATTAGGTGCGTAAAGCTCAGTTACAAACGTCATTAAAAACAATATAATTTAATTATTGAACAGCAAATAAATATAAATTAAAATTAATTCCAATTCGATAAGTGTGATGTTAAAAAATCACTTTATTATAATAAATAAATAAATTAAGGAATAAATAAAAAAATCATTAGCTTATACATATATCATAACTTTTACATTTACTTATGTAGGTATACAGACGATCATACTGCATGATCGCTGGTTAACATCGCCCATGCCAAACAATTTGAATGCCATGTTCAAGATCATGCATTTGGACTGTCAACATTAGAACCATATTTTATAGATAAAATATAACTAGGTCAGTCTAAATCTAAATTTCAACTACAGTAAAGCGAATACAAAAGAACCTTCCGTTTTAGTCTCAGCGCTGTACATTTTAGTGTTTTCAGTTTCCAACAAATTGAATTCTCCCATTCCTATTGCTCTAAATTGTACATATCGACGCTTGAAAGGCAAACGTGACTAAGCGACAATAACTGCTTTGTACATAAATGATAGGCAATAACCATATTCGATGCGCAAAAAAAATATATAGTTCTGGGTCTATTAAAATCATTTCAATCCTACAGCTAGATTCGTTAAAATAGATTTTTTTTCCAGGTATTTCAGCTATAAATTAGTCTATTGTACAGTTCACGCATTGTCGCTTAGTCACGTTTGCCTTTCAAGCGTCGATATCTTCTCTGAATAGTATAAAAGAAATACACGGCATGTTTCGGTCTGTCTCCTCGCTCACTTCTAAGCCTCGCAAATTTTGATACGATCTTGACCAACCGACAAATGAAGAAGACTTATGCATGTGATTTGTAAATACTTTAACAAAATGACGAAGTTACGTCCAAACAAGCCTGTCCACACGGCCGTAGATGCGAGCGGAAAGCTAGCCTACGTCTAAACTATGTATATATTTCCGTAAATGACATCGGGACTTTTTGGCGGGGACGCGAGGAGTGAAGTTGTGTGATTTGTTTTATTTTGTCTATTTAGTGTTTTTTCAGGTTTAAATGGGTTTATTAACTGTTTAATATCTGTGAAAGTGCACAAATGTGGGAAAATGAAACAAAGCCGCTGGACGTAACTTCCCGGGATCCTCCAAAAAGTCCTAATGAAAAAATCTCAGTGACCACAATTTTACTGAGATTACCTTTCATCCCATATCATCTTATCTCATTTCATTTAAATTCATCCCAGTCAATTAATGTCTCAAATTAATCATCTTCATTTCATTTCACTCCATATTATCATTTTTTCATAAAAATTAGAACTTAAATTAAAATAAGACATGACTTAAAGGTCTTAGTTACCAGGTCATAAAATCCCATAAAAAAGTAAACGACATCGCGGTCAATTTAAACAACAGCAATACCTTTACGCTTTCAAAATAACGTATTTATTACGTTTAGGTTAGGAAAAACGTTAAAACGACACAATACTGCCACATTAAGTACAATTGTAACTTTTAAACGCAACTTAATTATCTTATATAGTCCAAAAGAAAGTTCGAGAAGCAGTAATGACGCTTAGTGCACTGATCCCCTACTAAAGTTATCAGCGTTTTTTTTATTACTTAGATGAGTGGACGAGCTCACAGTCTACCTGGTGTTAACCCAACTGGAACACAAAGACATCTACTACGTAAATGCCGCCACCCACCTTGAGATATAAAAATCTAAGGTCTCAGTATAGTTACAACGGCTGCCCCACCCTTCGAACCAAAACGCATTACTGCTTCACGGCAGAAATAGGCGGGGTGGTGGTACCTACCCGTGCGGACTCACAAGAGGTCCTACCACCAGTAAGGTGTCATGTTGCGAGCTTTGTTATGCTGGTGCGGGATCGGGTGTGCACTGGAGATCAAGGTCGCGCGTCGTTTGAAGATTCAACGTCACTCGAGCTGCTGGAAACCGATTTCTTCGGTTTGTATTCGGTTATGACAACGGTAACGCCACTCACTGTTACCTAAGAAGAGAATATTTCAGTCAAACAACGCCGCTACTGTCCCGGCTATTACTTACTAACTTATGACGTCACTATACAGATAGTTTATTTCATTGTTGTGTAGACGGGGTGGCCGTATGGATGCTTCGCAGCAGGAACAGGTCATTAAAATATATATTATATTCTTTAAGCCTGGTTATTTTGGTAACGATATTAGGTCGAAGCAGTAAAGTTGTTTATATATATGGACCGTTTATTTTGAAAGTGGTGTAAGTCCATTTTCTTTTGTTTCGAGAAAATTAAAGGTTACTATATTTGTTGATTTAAAAATACAGGCAAATCATATTACTGAGGTCTGGCTATGCCGTCTACCTCTGTCATTTGGACTTACACCACTTTCATAATCGATGATTATGCAATTTCATTTACCGACCGATTTTAAGTTGTACAAAACATGGAATTTTTTTGAGAAATTAAACACGGACTAGTTATATATAAAAAATTTACATTAAATTAAGCATGAATTACGTGATAGCTCATTTTTCTCAAAAATGGACTTACACCACTTTCAAAATAAACGGTCCATATATATGTGTGTGTGTGTCAAATATATGGTAGTGTGTAATGTTTTTTTTATTGATTTAATGTATTATTAATGCACTTTTGCCTTGCAATTTAAATAAAATATTAGCATTCTGCACTCCTTCTCTGTATTCTCTATAAGCGTGGGAAATTTCATACATCCGTTCGCGCAATTTTCGTAAAAAGGAGTACAAAATTTTTGCTTCACGTATTAATATATAGTCTTTTCGCATTAAAAGTGTACAATTTCCAAAAATATTCGAAATTGAGTTAATATGCGGAATCATTTGGTATCACCAGTATTTTTCTCATAAATACTGTCAAATGAGCGTAGTTTAGTTTTAGTTTTCTTTTTTTTAGTTTACCTATATTTTGACTACTACATATTAACAAAATTAATACATAATTTTATCTTACTGTATAAGACAGATAATGTAACTGGTAAAGAATAAAAAAATAATGTTGCAAAGATGATTAATATTAAAAATATCACATGTTAAAGCTTTAAACGCTCTCTTGTAAAATTTGTAAATTATGAGATTATCTATATATTAATAGGTGAAGCCAAAACTTTGTATCCGTTTTTACGAAAATTGCGCGGTCGGAGGAGTATGAAATTTTCCACACTTATAGAGAATATAGAGAAGAAGTGCACAACGCTAATATATTTTTTAAATAAGGCATAAAAAATACAATAAAATAATAAAAGAAAACATTACACGCACTACATACCATGTATTTGACACACACACGCATGCATACTATTTTATTGTCAAACTTTTGTACTTGTCTGTGGTCAACTTGAGAATATATATTATTAAAGTGATTAAATATTGTTTGTCTTTATTAATATTTTTTTATAGAGTAGTCTTGGCGAAATTGGTGATTATAGAAGTATAAAATACAATCATAATAGTGTACAAGCTTATAATTTCAATTAATTATAGTCGAATTTCGACTACCGGGCGACCACTAGTAAGGTTTTAATGCGAGAAGACGATATAGATATCCTAAGCATTCGAATTTTGAACAAGTCACTTCGTACCTCTCTGGTTTGGGCCGAGCTGCGGTCCACGTTGTTGAGTCTCGGCGGGTGGCGTCGTTTCTTCTTGAACGAGTTCGCCGATCGAGGCCGCTTCTGGACCGAGCTGCCCGTGGGCGCCGTGCCGGACGCTTGTGCGGCCACCAGAGCGGGGTTGAGCCGAGGCTTGCGGGTCGATGTACCTTAGCGGAAACGTCACCTGCGTTAAATGATTTGTTTGCCGCTGAAGCGCTTGTGAGTTTTTTTTTAAAGAAAATTTCTGACCTGGTAACCAAGACCTTTAGGTCAAGTCTTATTTTAATTTTAATGATTTTTTTTATTTCTTAGATGGGTCGACGAGCTCACAGCCCACCTAATGTTAAGTGGTTACTGGAACCTATAGACATCTACAACATACATGCGCCACCCACCTTGAGATATAAAAATCTAAGGTCTCAGTATAGTTACAACGGCTGCTCCGCCCTTCAAACCGAAAAGCATGACTGCTTCACGGCAGAAATAGGCAGGGTGGTGGTACCTAGCCGTGCGGGCTCACTAGATGTCCTACCACCAGTAAACTTTTTTATATGAAAAATGATAGAAATGAAATGAAATATAATCTCAGTAAAATTGTGGTTATTTACGACAATGCCCCTGTCATTGTTGACGTCCATGGGCGACGTTAATCAGTCACCTTCAGTTGGGCCGTATACTCGTCTGCTTACAAGGGCAATAAAATAAAGCTAGAGGTTATTCGTTGAGATTTGAATATTTTTCGAACTACCCTCTATTTGTCTATAATAAAATAAAACGACTCGACTTTTACTTTTTTTCCATTCACACAGAAAACAAACTACCAGGCCTCCAGATACTGTTTGTTCCCTAGTAAACACGTGATTAAACCTCAAAAGTTATTTTAATTATGCCTGCCGCGACAACCACAGACAATACAAAAACAATGGCCGATACGATTCTGAATCAATAGTTTTCAAACAAACTAATTTAAAACGTCTAACAAACATCCTTTAGTAGGTAACCGTTGAAATTCAACTACAGAACATAAGGTCGTAAATACGATTTTAGAAACTGCGAGGAGCTTAGTACACGACTCCCGGAGGCACAGCGGAATTAATGAATGTACCCTTCGATAAGGGCTTTTGAAAATCTCAAACTGCACTATTAGGGTTGCCACCTTCTTTTTTTGCAGATAAAGTACATCGGCTATTATGGGTAGGAAAAAATTACATGGTATCAAAATAAAGTACAGTTTATTTATTGTTATTATGTTTAAATACATATCGATGCTTGAAAGGCAAACGTGACTAAGCGACAATAAGTGCTTTATACATAAATGATAGGCTATAACCATATTCGATGCGCAAAAAAAATATATTTCTAGGTGTATTAAAATTATTTCAATCCTACAGCTAGATTCCTTAAAATAGAATTTTTCAGGTATTTCAACTTTAAATTAGTCTAATGTAAAGTCCACGCATTGTCGCTTAGTCACGTTTGCCTTTCAAGCGTCGAATTGCTATTATTACAATTGATAAAATTAAACACGAAATTGTGACAATTAGTGACAGTGACATTGGTGACATTCGAGGTTAAGTTGCGTTCCGATTTAATTGTTAAAAAAACGAGTGCTTAGGTGCTGTGGCGTTGGTGAGCGGCGACATCGATTGAGCGATCGATGTATTTCGCCTAACGAAAAAATACATATGACTAAAACTTTTCAAATCAAGTCTTTCCGTGTACTTTTTCAAATAAAGTATAGAGTACAATAACCTGCAAAAACGTACAATACTTTATTATAAAGTACGCGTGGCAACCCTATGTACTATGTATAGAAAACGTAGGTTTCTCTTCGATTTTCGCGAGTCACAGATATAATTTAGAGCTACTTTTACCGTTCGATCTCGCGTTTATTATTTTCAACGTTTCTAATACTTTTTACAGTTACCGTGGTAATCACGTACGAGCCAACAAGAGTCGTCGAGAGTCAGTAGGACTATGTTTACGATTAGGAATTTCAAAACTTCAAAAAATTTAATTGAAAAAAAAATTTATTTTTTTATTGCTTGGATGGATGGACGAGCTCACAGCCCACCTGGTGTTAAGTGGTTTCCGGAGCTCATAGACATATACAATGTAAATACGCCACCCACCTTGAGATGTGAGTTCTAAGGTATAATACAATGGCTGCCCCACTATACAAACCGAAACGCATTACTGCTTCACGGCTGAAATAGGCAGGGTGGTGGAACCTACCCGTGCGGACTCACAAGAGGTCCTAACTACCAGTAAATAGCTCATTATTCAAACCTCACTTGTCTATTACCATAAAAACTGTGAAATATTTGGGCCCATTGCAAAAATTACCTTCGTACCAAAACAAACTAATTCCTTAACACCGGATTAAAAAAAACAAATTTCCAAACGGTCTCTCATTTTTCGATTAATTTTCTTCAGTTTGTTTCAAGACCACTATAACATGTCTTTCTTCAAACAAGTGTTTGAAAAGTGTCCTCAGAAGTACAAATGACTTTAATTGCACATTTGACATTACAGAATTCTGTGAGCAACACAGTAACCATTCACCATCAGTTGTCCTAAAAGAATGTGCCAATAATGATAATGGATAGAAAGAATAAATTAATCTTATATATACAGTGTTATAAGTTTATAAACCAACATGGTGGAAATTCCCATATTATTGACAATATTTATCGATAGTGACACACATTGATAGGGCAATCCTTGTAGTAAACATACGCAGAAAGTATATCTTATACATACAAGAAACATGTATATTATGATAAAAATAAACAAGTGGCAGCAATGAGCAGCCTTATCACTTCTATATAATAAGAGATAATTTATACAGGTTAGTAAATATATGTTTCCAAAATAGAACATCAGTTGTTTTCCAGAGAGCATATCGACGCTTGAAAGGCAAACATGACTAAGTGACAATGTGTGAACTGTACAGTAGACTAATTTAAAGTTGGAATACCTGAAAACAAAATTTATTTTAACGAATCTAGCTGTAGTAGAATCTAGCTAGTAGCTGTAGGATTGAAATAGGTTTTAATAGACCTAGAAATATATATTTTTTGCGCATCAAATATGGTTATTGCCTATCATTTATGTACAAAGCAGTTATTGTCGCTTGGTCACATTTGCATTTCAAGCATCAATATGTATGTACATTTTTTTTATCTTCTGGACTATGCAATAATATTGAGATCACAACATGAATGTCCTCGCTCATTAAGTACTTAATTGAATAACAGTAAGCTCTTCATACCATAACAAATGAGTGCTTTGCCAACAAAATTAGTATAATACTGACGTCTAACATCATACACTTAAAGTTATGAAAATGCCAAACATGACGGAATATTTTAATAGCAGTTATGTATATATTCTCTGGTGATTCAAGTCCATCTCATGGTATACTCAAGATTGCTTGTTGTAATTAGAAACAGCCATTATACTTTTCAGTTAGAATTTTTTTTGTTCAATGTTATGTACTAATTTGATATACAAAAACACAAACCTTTCTATTTTGTATGTACAGAAAACGAAAAAATCTAAGTCAGGTCATCTAGGTAATTCGTGTTTGATGCTTTGCCTATTTTGATACAAAAAGAACAATATAGGAAACCGTTTTGAAGGTCTATTAGAGAAGCAGACGGTAGTAAAATGCACCGCTCTAGTGAAGTTTATGGTTACCAATTTAAAAAAATATATATATTCTACTACTGACTTCGGTGTAGAAATACTATGATTACTTCTTTCCGTACTTTTATTGCGGAACTTTAACTTGTAATCTATGTTTGATACGTCGAGATTTTATTCTTATATGAATCTCATACTGACTCGCTCTTATTCGTAACGTCGCCCTTAGACTAATCAATAATTTTCGTCCTTGGTTTAGGTTTTAGGTTAGAATTTGAATACGTAATGTGAATGCCCTTTTATAAATGTCTACAGTTCTGAGCGTTTTCTTATATGAAAAGGCTACGTAGTTAATTAATAAAAAGCTCATTGAAACAATCATCGTGTGACGATACGTGGCTCTGTGTGCGTGAATTAGATCATTTAGGTCAAATTCGTGTGCAGAATTTACATATACGAAAAATATTGGCGTTCAGTTACAGTATTTACCTTTTCTAACGTCACACATGGAACATTTAAAAGCTTCCGCGTTATTCCTGTACGTGCAAACACTACAATCCCAGTAGTTTTCTTCCAGCACTTTTGATGGCCTTTTGGCTCTTCTAATGGCATTTTTCTTGTCCATTTTAATGCATACACGCAACTAAACGTAGCTAAGACACGTCTATCATGATATTTTTGATTGAAAACTATTATTTCTAATGCACAATTGTGAATTAATGCGTCGGGAAATCATTATTTTTGTTTTACTGTGCACAAAAATTGTACACTTTTACGCCATGACAGCCGTCAATGTTACGTCGGTTAAACAGCGTGAAGGCGCCACATTCTTCTGAGCTGTTTTAGCTACAAAATAGCAATACTAGATGGCGTTATTCATGAATTAAGATTTATAATGTTTTCTTAGAATTCAAACATAATTTTAAACAGTGAATAAAGTAAGTATATTGTTGGTTGGGCTTAATAGGAGACCGTATGCGGACATGGTCATGTTATTATTGGTCCCAAAATTCAAACGGAAGAGCATGACTGTTTCGCGACAAAGACAGACAGAATGGTGGTGAACTAGGTAGGTACCTAGTTGATAAATAATTTAATAACTCAAACGTTACCATATTCTTTCCGTGGACTGTTGAGGCGGGAGGTGGATCTTCTTAGTATAAGGTCTATGAACCTAATAGTCCTGTCTATTCATTCATTACTTTGAATTAGAAGAATTAGCTGATAGCACAAGTCTTTGACCAGCCACAAAAGTGCCGCTACATTAAGTAAAGGTCAAGAACTCCAAACGTTTTAAAATCCGAAATATCTATTCCAAATGACACACCAACACTAAACCACTGAACCCAAATATAAGTCAACAAAATTGTGTACATTTTTAAATAGGTACCGATACTTAAACGCAGAAACTCAATTATGTGTCTTATTTTGATTATTTTAAAGCTTAAAATCGTTTAAACAAAAACTATGAAGCACGGTAAGCCTTTGAGAAATATTTCTATGCCGTTTCTTAGAAAACGACCCCTTTTTTGTGACGGCGATAGAAATAAAATCTCTACCTGAGTTTTACGAAAGAAGTCCTTTCATTTTTTTCTACTTGAAGCGAAATACCTACGTGTGGTTCAAAAATCTTGGATCTTTTCACGAAAATTATCAATTTAAAACGAACGTTTAATTCTAACTTTGAATTTATTGTTTTTTTTTTCTAATACGAATCTAATTTCAGCCTGGCTTTCCTTGACCTATAAATATCCCTTTTTACGAAAATTGTGCGGACGGAGGCGTTGAAAATTTCCACACTTAAAGAGAATATAGAGAAGTGCACAATGCTAATATTTTTTTAAAATAATGCATAAAATATACATTAATTAAATCAATAAGGAAAACATTACACACACTACATACCATGTATTTGACGCACACACGCATGCATACTATTTATTATCAAGCTTTTGTTCTTGACGTCTGTTGTCAAATTGAGAATAGATTAAACATTGTTTGTCTTTGTTAATATTTTTTTTAGTGTAGTCTTGGCGAAATTTGTGATTATAGAAGGATAAAATACAATCTTAATAGTGTACAAACTTACAATTCCAATTAATTATAGTCGAATTTCGACTACTGCGGGACCTCTAATACAATTAAATAAATATAAAATAGTTTGTATCTCAGGAATGTGGGCAAGATAGGATCATAATAACAAATTACATTATTATATTTGCAACGTTTCGGTCTTTTATTAGACCTTCATCAGACATCATAATATGAATTCCAACAATCACTATCCTACACTGCACAATTGCCTTAGTCATCATAAATTAATACAAATCAACAAAGCTGATAAATTAGTTAATTATTATTTTTGATTTTAGAAATAAAGCAAACACGACACATAAAAATTGTTATTGCGTGACAACGGTTAGCCCAAAATAATAGCAAAAATAATAATGCAAATTTGTTATTATGATCCTGTCTTGTCCACATTCCTGAGATACAAAATATTTCTATACTAATATTATAAAGAGGAAAGATTTGTTTGTTTGTTTGTTTCGAATAGGCTCCGAAACTACTGGACCGATTTGAAAAATTCTTTTTCCATTAGAAGTCCACATTGTCCCTGATGAACATAGGCTACTTTTTTTTAATTTTATTTTTTTGGTTTCTTGTGTGTTTTAATGTTTCCGAAGCGAAGCGAGGGCGGGTCGCTAGTTATTAATAATTATGGACGATAATATTGATAATATTAAATAAATATATTCGCCGAAGGAGAACAGTCTTAACTAAGCGATTTCTAAGGTTTTCGCGGGCAAAATTAAAACTGTTTTTATGATTTAATCTCGGGTTTATTTTCGCAGTCGTCCGAGACCACGGGGCTGTAAAGTATGCGAAACGTCGGAAGTAATAAAATAAATATAACTAACGCGTGCTTGCACCGTAAAAGTAGTTTTAATTATAACTTAACTAAGGTCTAGATTGGAATGAGTAGCAACACGTTATAAGCTCACATACTCATGTAATCTGAACGCAAATTATAACAGGTGTTTTATTGCTAAATCTCTTTCATTAATTCAGAGAGAAAGAGAGAGAGAGAGTATGATTTTTATTGTATCTACATCAAAATAAATAAAAACGCAAAATTTTAAATACAAAAAAGTACAATGGGCTAAAAGCGATATCTTCCGAAAAACCATCAGGTTGTATTTTTTTTATTGCCCTTGTATGCAGAGGAGCACACGGCCCACCTGATGGTGAGTGGTTACTGTCGCCCATGGACTTCAGCAATACCAGGGGCAGAGCCAAGCCGCTGCCTACCGTTAAGTACTCTCCACAACCCTCGTTTACTTGTACTTTTTCTTCGTAGGTACATAACTTCATCGCATGCAATTTCGAAAAATAACCTTTAAGTACGGAGTTTTAAGGTTTAATGTGGTTGATAGGCACATAACACCTTCATTCAATGTCAAACCTCAAAAATCTTAAAAATGCTACTTAACCCCCTTCATCCTCATGACTTCAATTAAAGGTGCGTTATATTTGTTCTAAGCATCAACAGTTCGATTTTTTTAACTGAAATTCAATTAAGTTTACACCATTCAAATAGGTGAAGAAGTCTTTTTGTTATGATATTTTTGTCGAGTTTTAAACATTAAATGGCTCTCCTATGAATTTGAAAAAATGGCGCTTATGCCACCTTTCACCCCTCGATATGTTGACCCAAACAAAGTAAGAAGTTTCAAAGCTAGTTTACTGGTGGTGAGTCCGCACGGGTAGGTACCACCACTGTCCACCACCCCGCCTATTTCTGCCGTGAAGCAGTAATGCGTTTCGGTTTGAAGGGTGGGGCAGCCGTTGTAACTATACTGTGACTTTAAAACTTATATCTCAATCTGGGTGGCGCATTTGCGTTGTAGATGTCTATGGGCTCCAGTGACCACTTAACACCAGGTCGACTGTGAGCTCGTCCACCCATCTAAGCAATCAATTTTTTTTTATAGTTCTGGATTTTTATTACCACACGAAAACTTTATCTACATCTCTTCACTGGAAGCCTTCATACTCTGTAGTGCAAGTTGCTGTGTTCTAGCCCACTGAGTTTCTCGCCGGATCTTCTCAGTGGGTCGCGTTTCCGATCCGGTGGTAAATTCTGCGAAGCACGGCTCTTGCTAGGTATAGTGTTAGCAACGACGTCAGGTTTGAGCCCCGTAAGCTCACCTACCTACTAGTTAAGGCTGCGCTGAAATGGTTTCTCAATACCATCAGCTTTTATCTGTGTTCTCGCGGTCCGCACAAATATATATATACATATACAATATATACATACACATATACATATACATCTCGGACTGTTAAAAAAGAAAGAAAGAGGTGTCATATGGAGACCCGATTAGAACGGAGTTCCTTTTGCTATATCTTTTTTGTGTTTGTATATTTTGTATAGCTTTTATTGCTGAGATATAAACAATGATTTTACATACAGTAGCAAATTGTTTTAACTTAAATCTAATACATCGGGTTTCTCGGCTTAGTGTCCAGCGTATCCTGTGACACATAGGTCTCTTCCAGCTGCTTCCATTCTTCTCTATTGGTAGCTTTTCTCAACCAGATTGTCGCTCCAATCATCTTGATATCATCTGTCCATCTTCTAGCTTTCCTACCTCTTTTTCGTTTGCCATCGCGTGGCAGCCATTTTGTTATAATTTTAGTCAATTTCATTCTGCTTTCCCTTGTCATATGTCCTGCCCATCGCCATTTTAACTGTCTTATTTTCTTTCGTACGTCTTCCACCTTTGTTGTAGATCTAATGTCTGCTGCTCTTTTGCGGTTTTTTTGTATTTAGTAATAATTTAATTTAAAAAAGTTAAAGAGTCAGTCTAAAATAATTAAACGAATCACAAAATGTGAGCGATCTTTGCTCAGAATTCGTATCTCAAATGCATTCGTATAATTTTGTAATATATTATTCATTAACACGAACAATCTAGAATGTTTAAATTGTAAAATAAAATACAACATAATAAAATTCTCTAAAATGTCAAAAGTGCAACGACCCCAGAAATATTTCGTCGCGTCTACATAAATTGCGTGCAATGTTACTAAATAATATCTTAGCAAACGCATTAAAATATTAAAGTTTCTTATTATTTGAGTAAAAAACGTAGCTAGTCAACGACTGTATATAGTTTGTAGTAAGGCGAAGTAAGACCAGGCAGTGCTTAAGACCTGCGAACAAATCAAATCCAATTAATTACTTAACGTCAATCTGTGAGCTAAGTGACATTTTCTTCGGTTTGGCGCGAATCGTTCGCTAAAAACATAAATTTAAATTTAATTGTTTTTTTTTAAAATAACTGGGAACAAATCACGCACGGTCATCTGGCCCCAAATTCGGATTCCCTGTGTTATAGGTACGAGAAACTGATAAACATACTTATATACGTTTAATTGTACACATATATTCAAACACCTAAGCAAAGCAAATAAAATTGTTCATCACACAAACTTTGCCCCATGTAGGAATCGAACCCACGACCATCGGCCCAACAGTCAGGGGCGCTTAACTACTGCATTACCGAGTCAGTCAACCTATTTTGAATACGCTTTTATTAGCTACAAACGTATGTATGTTAGTATGTATGTAACGGAATCTTTGAACATGATTTTGACCCCCTTCGGACTAACTCGAAATTTTTGGCATACTTATTAAGGACCGGTGACAATTCAATATTAAAAATATAACTAGTCAGGTCATAAGTATTGTCACACAGTAAAAACTTTTCTTTTAGAATGCTGGCTCCAAAAAATTTTATTGAATTCGAATTTCAAATTGTTCATGAAAATATAAATGTATACTTTTAGAATTATACTCATTTTTTAATATGGAGTGGACGCTTAAAGAAGACCGTGTTGCAGTTATTGCGTTGCATCGTTGCGGTTACGCGCCAATGCAAATTTTTCAGTATGTTAAATATTTGAAATGGCGCGTATCAATTCAAATTTTTAACATACTGAAAAATTTGAATATAACCAAAAGATTCGTTTATCGTACCATCAAACGATACAATGAAGACTCTAGTGTAGATGACAGGTCAAGAAGTGGTCGCCCTCGGTCTGTTAGGACTCCAGCAGTGATAAAAGCTGTGAAGGCGCGAATTCAAAGAAATCCCAAACGTAAGCAGAAACTGTTGGCCCTTCAGATGGGGTTAAGCAGAACCACGGTGAAAAGGGTGTTAAATGAAGACTTAGGGCTTCGGGCATATCGAAGAAAAACAGGACATCGTTTGAATGCTCGTCTAATGGACCTGAGACTGAAGAGATGCCGCGCTTTGTTGAAGCGGTACGCGGGAAAAAAATATCGGGAAATTCTTTTTTCGGATGAAAAAATTTTTACCGTAGAAGAGAGCTACAACAAACAAAATGATAAGGTGTACGCACACAGTAGTGAAGAAGCGAGCAACCGTATTCCGCGTGTCCAACGAGGTCATTTTCCATCCTCGCTCATGGTATGGTTGGGAGTTTCTTATTGGGGCTTAACAGAGGTACATTTTTGTGAGAAAGGTGTAAAAACGAATGCAGTTGTGTATCAAAATACAGTCCTGACGAACCTTGTGGAACCTGTTTCTCATACCATGTTCAATAACAGGCACTGGGTATTCCAACAAGATTCGGCGCCAGCTCATAGAGCGAAGAGCACACAAGACTGGCTGGCGGCGCGTGAAATCGACTTCATCCGGCACGAAGACTGGCCCTCCTCCAGTCCAGATTTGAATCCGTTAGATTACAAGATATGGCAACACTTGGAGGAAAAGGCGTGCTCAAAGCCTCATCCCAATTTGGAGTCACTCAAGACATCCTTGATTAAGGCAGCCGCCGATATTGACATGGACCTCGTTCGTGCTGCGATAGACGACTGGCCGCGCAGATTGAAGGCCTGTATTCAAAATCACGGAGGTCATTTTGAATAAACTTTAGTGTCATAAAAATCTATGTTTTGTTAAGTTCATTTTGGTATATGAATGGTTACATAATGAATAAACTTGTTTCAATTATTTTACATTAAACATGTGACAGAATTTATGACCTGACTAGGTATATATTGAAAAAATTGAATTCAACTAAAAAATGAAAAATAAATAATAGTTTAAAAAAACTAAAAAAATACGCTTCTATAGAAAGCCCAACTAAAAACTAGAATATAATATTTAACAAATTTGAATTAGAAATAGTGTAAGAAAAAATGATTTTATTGCTAAATTTTATTGTTTAAATTTATATAGTGTTGGAAACGAGAATAAGAGTAATTATTAATGTTTAATAAATTACCTCAAATACTTTTTAAAGGTATTAAAAATAAAATAACGGAGAGGATGTTTTGGGTCTGTGGTGAAACTTATTAATAGAGTTATTTGATTAAATTATGGTTGTCAACAATATATTATATAAGGTAGACAGTCAGGGAATGCCTATGACATTAAGTCCGCCTTTACTGTCTAGTAGACTGTCTAGTATATAAAGCTATAATACAAATAAATAAATATAGCATCTAATTTTAGTACCTACTACTAACTTAAGCGCTTTGTTTAAAAATGAAACTGTCTCTAAGCTAAATCTCTAAGAACTCTAAGATTGTTTCTATTTATATTGTTGGAAGTGTGGTTATTGATGCTGACGTAAAACTTACCCTCATAAACGCCTTTAAATTGACGTAAGCGAAATGTGCAGCCGTCAGCTCACAAGGTTTCTGGGCCCTGCGAGAAAAATATAACGTACCGAGTGTAATGGCTTTTTTGGCGAAGTGCAAACCGGTCATCGTTCTCGTCGAACCCGTCGCTTGTGACGAAGGGCTCGATGAGTGAATTAACCCACAGAGACAGCCCAATGAGTTTCTCGCCGGATCTTCTCAGTGGGTCGCGTTTCCGATCCGGTGGTAGATTCTGCGAAGCACTGCTCTTGCTAGTTCCAGTGTTAGCAACACTCCCGGTTTGAGCCCCGTGAGCTCACTTACGCGTTAGGGTGAAGCTGAAATAGCCTCTCAAGGCTATCAGCATAGGTAAGATAAAAAAAAATTGCGCTTATACCACTATGTGGGTTGGGCGCAGAATCTCCTGTTTTTCCTTTCGACCTATCATACGTCATCTCTGCACTGAGATTCTTCTCTCGCACTCACTCTTTCACACAGTCCGTCCAAGTATCTTTAGGGTACCCTCACTTCACAATATTACAATATTACCTATATTTTCTATTACCGTTTCTTGCGATAGAATCGTATGAAACTTTTTGAACAAAAACCTGAATGGCACAAACTGCATTTACAAGCTGGCATGTTATATTCAAACAACAACTTTCGGTGCTTCGGTCTACTTAGCAATGTTGTTCCCTACACTTTTATCGGAGAAAGGTTTATCATGACGAGTCACTGACCTCGTGATGGTGAAAAGCAAATCTTTTCCCGTTGACGCTTTTTCGGTGTACCAACTGCAATTGTATACGGCATTACCGACTTCTTCGCTCTGAAATTAGACGATAATATAACGCCCAAATTTGGGTATCGATACATTCGTATCGTACAATCCCACCACTATTCTATCGTAGAAAATACCGAAACAAACAGTTTAAGTGCTCGCAGTGGAAGGGGGGAGGTCAAGAGAACCAACTATCAAGTGCTGGCTAGATCTCCACGTGACGTGACCGGCACCAGAAATTAATGACGTCACATCACCAGACAAAGGATAAGCCAAATAATTAAAACTATTTTTATGGTTTTATCTCATCGCGTCTCGACTACTGTCGCCTTGACTACCAAAACTGTCGGTAAAGTATTCGAAAAGTCTTAAATAATAAACCCGAGATTAAACCGTAAAATATTTTTTTAGTTTAGAGTCGCAAAACTCTAATAAAATATTGTAGATACAAGTCATAACATTGCCTCTTATAGTAATGAATTTGAAAACAATAAATTATAGAAACTTACTGCGCTCATCAGCATATCCCCGAAGAAACAGAGGAAATATACTTGCATTAAACTCATGACCAGAAATATAAGATATGTCATTACAATAGTTACGTCGTTCACTACCTGTAACGTGAGTAATTAATTGGACTTTATGAATTAGATCCCTTTGCTCAAATTTTTTTGGTGACAATTAAAGAAAAATTTAGTGCAAGATGGGATTAAGCGAGGAACTTTTGGCGGGAACACTAGAAGCGAAGTTGTGTCAATTGTTTTAGTTCCAATGTTGCTTAAGCTTTAAATGTGTGATAACAGTGGGTTTTTAGCCGTTTAGCATCTGTAAAAGTTCAAGTGTGGAAAAATAAAATTCTCCGATTTTTCCAAAAAGTCCACCGAAGTCTCAGTAAATAACCAAAATTTTACTGAGTCTTTATTCCATTCTATCTCATCTCATTTCATTCTAATAAGTTAATCACAATTTATGATAGCCTCAAATATATAAATTTCATCTCATCACTACATAGTATAAAACAAAGTCGCTTTCTCTGTCCCTATATCCCTATGTATGCTTAAATCTTTAAAACTACGCAACGGATTTTGGTGCGGGTTTTTTTAATAGTTAGAGTGATTGAAGAGGAAGGTTTATATGTATAATAACATTCATTAAATAGTGGAGAAATCAATAATAAATTACAGTTTCCGAAGCGAAGCGAAGGCGGGTCGCTAATTATATAATATAATACAATATATTTAATAATTGAAGATTCTTATAAACTCGACACTGGTAACAAAGGCATTGCAAGAAGCCAATTGTTGTACTTAAAAAAAAAGAATGGGGCAAAATAATACGTAACAAATAATAGGTCACCAATAAATTCAAACAAAGACATAATTAAAAAGCAGTGATTAACTACTATCATCGTCTATTGTCTATCGTCCACAAAACTAAGATATAAAAAATATATATATTAAAAAAACCAATTACCGTAACATTGAATGCGGACAGACAAATAACTAGAGAACTCAAAACAAAGTTTGATAATGTGGACTTTGAGTAAATCATTTCTAGAATACTCGACGATCTGCAAAAGGAAATGTCACTATTAATTTTCGCCTGTCTGTGAATTATAGAAAAAAGCCCTCACTTTTTTTTATTGCATAAATCGGTGGACGAGCTCACAGCCCAACTGGTGTTAAGTGAACACTGGAGCCCATAGATATCTACAACGTAAATGCGCCACTCACCTTAAGATATAAGTTCTAAAGGTCTCAGTATAGTTACAACGGCTAACCCACCCTTCAAACCGAAATGCATTACTGCTTCACGGCAGAAATAGGCGGGGTGGCGGTACCTACCCGTGCGGACTCACAAGAGGTCCTACCTAACGCTGGTAAATAAGATCCCCGAAATGACAAATGCCAGTCACCTTCGCGTCAACACTAGGAGCAGGGGGTATCGGGTCCCTGGTAGGCTGGTCTTTAAACCTAACCCATACAACAGCCCGCTGAGTTCTCACCGAATCTTTCCAGCGGGTCGCAATTCCGATCCAGTAGTAGATGCAATTGAGAAAGCAGCGGCGCTTGAGTTGTTAGGTCTCCTTCGTCCACATGACCTGCCAAATCTGAGAAGGCCTTCGGGCCACCAGTAATCTTTCCATCCCAAAAAGCCGGTTTATGTTTGCTGCACGAAAATTTAGATGCCACCATTTTGCTAATAGCGATCCCCTATCGTAAGATTTCTGGAACACAACTCACTACTTCATCGGTAACTTAATTAATTAGTATTATATTTTATCGACTTCGAAACAATAGCACGACGTTCATTAAAGATAACATTTCTGTGGGCTTGAATATTAATTTTAAGAAAGACTTAGAGCTATAGCTTGCACTTACTCTATTAAACCTTGATGTCTTTTCACTAAATTCGTGAACGTCTCCCTAAAATCTTCATCATCTCTTAAACCATCGCTTTCTCTTCTCGAAGAGGTTAATCTCTCAAAATCGTATTGTAAAAGGCGAAATTGTATGCGGATGTACGTGCAACACGTGAAGAAGAGGCAGTCTGCGGCTCCGATGAACAAGAGAACTATGCATTCTGAAAGAAATGAGAATAGGGATTACTGATAAAAATAATTTTATTGATACTTTTAGTTTTGCCTTATTTTGTGATACCTGTTGTATTCAGCACAATTAAAAGTAACCCATGCACTAATACTTAACTAAATCCTAACACAATTGCACATGCCGACTGCATGCAGCTGTGATGGAAATATTTCGTTTATTTTAAAAATTATGGTTAGGTTGCCGACATCCCTTCTAAAACAGCCAGCAGTGGCAGTAAAAATGCCAATAGATACTAGCTGAATAGAATATTTATTTTGACAAAATACCCTCAGCAAGAAATATTAGGTGTTAATGCATACTCCAGTTCATGACAGGTAGAAATGTTAAGACTCAGTCATCGCCCGAGCTGTTGACATTATCAATACATTTGTTACATAGTACAGGGTATTCCATGCCTTTTAAAAGATAATGCCATGATAGACTTGCACTTAAATAGGAAGGAGGAACCTAATAAATAGTATTTTTTTTATTGCTTAGATGGGTGGACGAGTTCACAGCTCACCTGGTGTTAAGTGGTCACTGGAGCCCATAGACATCTAGAACGTAAATGCGCCACCCACCTTGAGATATAAGTTCTAAGGTCTCAGTATAGTTACAACGGCTACCCCACCCTTCAAACCGAAACGCATTACTGCTTCACGGCAGAAATAGGCGGGGGGTGGTACCCACCCGCGCGGACTCACAAGAGGTCCTACTACCAGTAGACCACTACCACCACTAGTAGTATTTTCCAGGATTCCCCAATGAAACTAACTATTTGGTCTAATTCCATAAGAAAGTTAGAAAAATATATGAAAGCGCTCTATAATTTAAGAGAAATAGATTTAACAAAAATAGCTAGTTCTCATTTACCTGCCCAAATCTGTAGGATATACGCCATGACCCAATACTCAAATTTATATGGCACGAAAACAAAAATATCCAAATAAGGTAGCAACCTAACAAACTTATTCGTCGTCCAATATTTGATGGCAATAATGATCAATGGAGTCATATCGAAGACAAGAATCATTGAGCAGTTCAATACGTACAAAACATTAATGACCATATTTAGTAACTGTTTCTCTGTTGCCACGATTTCGGTCCTTTGCACGCTCTTCGTTCTTTCAAAATCGGTACGTTCCAGCTCTATGAGGTTCTCCAGTAGGCTCTTGACTGCGTTTTCGTTGATATAATGGAAGAATGACTTAGAAACTGCTAAAACGGTCATTGCCACACACGGAGCTATGCAGGTCATTTCAATAAAGTTTTGACCGTTTGAAATNAACTGTTTCTCTGTTGCCACGATTTCGGTCCTTTGCACGCTCTTCGTTCTTTCAAAATCGGTACGTTCCAGCTCTATGAGGTTCTCCAGTAGGCTCTTGACTGCGTTTTCGTTGATATAATGGAAGAATGACTTAGAAACTGCTAAAACGGTCATTGCCACACACGGAGCTATGCAGGTCATTTCAATAAAGTTTTGACCGTTTGAAATTCCAATGCAAATGAATGTTACAGCGGCCAACGTCCACGCGTGGTTGAGAATGTACACCCATCTATGATTTAAAAACTCGTAAGTGTTAGTAACAGTGTTTTCTAGATTCATTCCCGAGTATTTGAACAAAACTTTGATTTTGTTTAGGGATGTCTCGAAGTGGCTATGCTCATCCATTGCGTTTTGGTCGAACGTAAAATGACTAACGCTTGCTGTGTGATGTGTATGTGTGTGATTGGTTTAAATGACGCGTGCAATGAATGGCAAACGCTTTATGAATAACAATGTAAGCTAAATTCAAACATAATTATGTGGCTACTAATGTTTAGAGCGGCCAATATTTTCTTGATATTAAAAATTTAATATGACACAACAGAAAAAGCGATTTTGGGCCAGACGTGTTTCTTGTGCTAGAGTTAACAGGTTTGAAGTAGTCTTTTTTATTAATAAACTAGCTTTTGCCCACGACTTCGTCCGCGTGGCATAGTTCACGAATAATGCTTTATTTTGGAACAAATTTGGTTAGCATAAAAAACATTATAGTGAGCCAACCTTAACATATAGACATATGCTGTCGCAGACTTTTTTTTAGATCTTTTAAAGAGGAACAATTCTGTCATACATTATTTTAGCGAAACTTTAATCGTTTCTGCAACGCACGCAGCGGAAGCTCTCAAAAGGGAAAAAAAACGATTTTGAAACACTTTTTATTGGTGCTGCGCTTGTATTGGTCTTAGCGTGATATTATATAGCCTTCCTCAATAAATGGGCTATCTAACGCTGAAATAATTTTTCAAATCGGACCAGTATTTCCTGAGATTAGCGCGTTCAAACAAACAAACTCTTCAGCTTTATAATATTAGTATAGATTATTGCCAGACTTCCGCTTTCCTACGTGTTGGGGACGGTAGGCGGGGCATGTTAGAGCTGGAGCGATTAAATTTACTTATTGCTAAAAGAACCGACGACAGAACTCTACTATCCGTGGCACGCTCAGAATAGGTTACTAGGCAACTAGAAAATAGCGTGGGCTGAGGAGTGCGATCAACCATTAACCGGTTGATCGCACTCCGGCATGCCTTAGCGCTGAAGAAACACCGTGGAGGGGAAGTTCATTCCGAAGCCAAACGGTGAGTAGTAAATAAGATTTATAGAAACGCAATAGTTGGACGGGCGCAGTGGTTTTATGGATGGATGAACTCTTCTTGACCTGTTTCTTTTGGATGGTAAGCTTGTTTGATGAGACATTCTGAATAATAGATTATCTATATTACTTGTCAAGCCATGGGTTATATTACATCGAGAAGAGCTAATACCATTAATGTTTCTTTTTTATTGCTTAGATGGGTGGACGAGCTCACAGCCCGCCTGGTGTTAAGTGGTTACTGGAGCCCATAGACATCTACAACGTAAATGCGCCACCCACCTTGAGATAAAGTTCTAAGTTCTCAAGTATTGTTACAACGGCTGCCCCGCCCTCCGAACGGAAACGCATTACTGCTTAACTGCAGAAATAGGCGGGGTGGTGGTACCTACCCGTGCGGACTCACAAGAGGTCCTACCACCAGTAAAAATTTATGTATTAATTTATATATATTTATTAATTAACGTGCTCATGTTTGCAGAAGTCTTATCGGGCGGTGAGAATTGAGGTTACAGCCAAGAAATACCGAAGCGCGCTTTTTCCTTGCCGCTTCCAAACATTGTTAGGGCTGTACTCGGTAAACTTACCGTTCCAGCAATCGCTATTATAGTAATTACGGTTTCTTCGTCAAATAAATAACTCGGTATTCAATAATCATAACAAAAACACACACCTCGTGCCCGTGATTATGTAATTAGTTATAATTTTCACTAATCGTTCGGTGTTTGTTTGTATTTTGTAGTTTGGGAAACGGAACATTCGAAATTAATGAGATTTTTTAGCGAAGACGATTTTTTTTTTTTTTTTTTTTTTTTTCGGTTACGCTATGAGTACAGTGTTATGTCTAATTTTGACACGAAACAGTCGTGCGTTCTGGTCAAAAGCTCTTGAGATCTATGTCGCAATTCGCGACGTGTTTTTTTTATTGCTTAGATGGGTGGACGAGCTAACATCCCACCTGGTGTTAAGTGGTTACTGGAGCCCATAGGCATCTACAAAATAAACGCACCAATCACCTTGAGATATAAGTTCTAAGGTCTAAAATGTATCGAATTTCTTCATAAGATTCACTCATCTTGACAATACGAAAAATAAATAAAAATCACACATTTTCCGAATTTGAATTTGGAATTATCTTCTTTAAAATTTAAACTTTTAATGATACCCGAACCCGCCAGATGCAAATAGTGTAGCCAAAGAGATTTTATTACATGTTCATACATACTATAATGCGAAGACTTTTCCCCCAACCTATTCAGTTCTAAAGTCTCAACTATAGTTACAACGGCTGCCCCGCCCTTCAAACCGAAACGCATTACTGCTTCACGGCAGAAATAGGCGGGGCGGTGGTACCTACCCGTGCGGACTCACAAGACGTCCTACCACCAGTAAAAACGTGCTAGTTCCACGTACGAAAACTACAAATAGTCATGTTAACTATAAAATCAATGAACACAGAGTGAATCGAATTTAAAATGCAGCAAAACGATTTTATTAATCTTAAAGCTAAATTATACAACACACTTCCGTTATTTAGTTGCTTTTATTATTAAGTATGCGTGTGTTTGTCTGTATGTAATGGAATATTCGAAAGTCGTTATAAACGACTTCAAACATATCGATTAACTTCAAAATTTGCACACGCATTAAAGTCCAATGACAGATAATGCCATCCGGCTACGGAATGAGCTCCCCTCCACGGTGTACCATCCGGCTATCGAATGAGCTCCCCTCCACGGTGTTTCTCGAGCGCTATGACATGTCCTTCTTCAAACGGGGCTTGTGGAGAGTATTATGCGGTAGGCAGCGGCTTGGCTCTGCCCTGGCATTGCTGAAGTCCATGGGCGACGGTAATCACCACCATCAGGTAGGCCGTATGCTCGTCTGCCTACAGGGGCAATTAAAAAAAAGACAATACAATAACTTTATAACTTCGTTCGAATATTATGACCAGTATCAACAGGTTAAAAAAAAGATGATACAAATTATTAGTTCAGTTTGCTAATTGATTTTAAACTATATATTTTGTTCTAAAAGTACATTGACAAACTCAACTCTAACAACTATAGAGATTGAGTACTTTAATATCATTGAGATTACTATAATATAATTTTAAAATCCATTTATTCATGAGAGCTGTACAGGCTCTGGAGTAGAGCGAAGTAAGACCAGGCCGTGCTCAGAATCTGAAAAAAAAGTCAAATTTGAATTTATTCACCACACTCCATAAGCTGATTTAGATGTATTTCTTTAATCTTCATGACTTTTTGGGGGGAACGCGAGGAGTGAAGTTGTGTGATTAGTTTTATTTTTGTCTATTTAGTGTTTCGTCAGGTTTAAATGTGCAATAACGGTGGTTTATTAACTGTTTAATATCTGCGAAAGTCCACAAATGTGGGAAAATGAAACAAAGCCGCTGGACGTAGCTTCTCGGGATCCTCCAAAAAGTCCACTGAAAAAATCTCAGTAAATGACCACCATTTTACTGAGATTATATTTCATCCCCTACCTATTTGATGATACAATATTCTACATGTACTATACTAAGGAATATGCAGGAAATCGTATGGGCAGCTAGTGTAATTTTTTATAAAAGTTAATCTGAACTGTAACTATAATTGAGACCTTAGAACTTATATCTCAAGGTGGGTGGCGCATTTACGTTGTAGATGTCTATCGGCTCCAGTAACCACTTAACACCAGGTGAGCTGTGAGCTAGTCCACCCATCTAAGCAATAAAAAAAAATTTTAATCATAAAGTTTGTTATTTTTTCTTTATTTTTAATTTGGGTACTACCTAAGAAATATTTTTTTATTTTTTTTTTGCGGCCCCATTTGCTCTATTCTGGGGTATTTCAAGATTATCCACTCTTTCTGGGACGCCCTGTATATACGTAGCAATATCACGAATACAGACAGATCATTAGTAATACATTTAAATTATATACAGATAATATGACAAACCTTCATAAAGGCTCTAAGGTTGACCTCAGCGAAACCATAAGCCGTGAGCCGACACGCCCGTTGTGACCTTAATGTATGTCATGTACCAAATCAAACAAAACAAAAATTGAAAAAAATGTCTGAGGAAAATCATGATTTAAACTGCTTTAACATTTGAATATTTTTATAGCGTTTTTTTTATTTTTTTTATTGCCTTTGTAGGCAGACGGGCATACGGCCCACCTGATGGTGAGTGGTTACCGTCGCCCATGGACTTCAGCAATGCCAGGGGCAGAACCAAGCCGCTGCCTACCGCTTAATACTTTCCACAAGCCTCGTTTGAAGAAGGACATGTCATAGCGCTCGGGAAACACCGTGGAGGGGACTCATTCCAAAGCCGGATGGTACGTGACAAAAAAGATCTCTGGAAACGCACTGTGGATGACCGCAGCGGCTCCAGGTAGTATGGATGAACTCTACTCCGGTGGCGGTATATTGCATTACTGGTGGTAAGGCGTCTTGTGAGTCCACACGGACAAGTACCACCAGTCTGTCTATATCTGCCGTGAAGCAGTAATGCGTTTCGGTTTGAAAGATGGGGCAGCCGTTGAACTGTATTACTGGGACTTAGAATTCGTGTCTCAAAGTAGGTGGAGGCATTTACGTTGTTGATGCCTACGGGCTCTGGTAACCACTTAAAACCGGGCGGGCCGTGATATCGTCCACTCAACTAATAAGTAAATCTACCAAGACACAGAAATCAGACCTTCGTATTTTCTACAAAAAAAACTGTGTATCGGTTTTTTTTAATATACCTTATCTGCACCATAAGTAGAACCTTCCCAACGTTTTTCTCAGTCAGATACCATTTTGAATTGTAAACTGCGTCACTGATATTAGTACTCTGTAAAATTTAAATGTGACACAACAAAACTCTTTATTGTCAATAGTACACCGCAACATACCTGCTATATCCATCAGATCCAATAACCTTTGCATTAGACGCCTTCAGCTCTAACACTAGGAGCAGGCTTAGGGGCTCCTGGCTGAGCCTTTGCTCGCTCACCTGTCCTGGTGAAACTGGAATGGCCTCGGGCCACCAGTAGGTAATCTCTCAAACATAAAAAAAGTATCTGAGTAGCCGTAACTAAAGCATAGTTAGCGAGATAGCGTGATGTGCATGGGGCAAATTTGCCTTGTATTTTAACCGACTTCAAGGGGAGGTTCTCATTTGAGACTTTTTTTTTTTCATTGTATGGACAGCCTATGATTTGAATGTAAAAATAAAACCCGTGTGCACTCGTAGTAGAATTTAAACTATCGGGAAGTATTCTATCTCATTATTTCGCAGGCTAAATTCTATAGTATTTTTTTTAATTTTGGTATTTCGGGCCAGGCAGGGCGAACAAGGGCTCAGCCAGGAGGGGTGGGATTTGCTAACAACTGCCCGAGCGCTTCCATACGAGACCTAACAACTCAAGAGCAGCTGCTTCGCGAATGAATCTATTACCAGATCAGAATCGCGACCCGCTGAGAAGATCCAGCGAGAAACTCAGCGGGCTGATGTTTAAGTTAGGTTGCACAGTTACCGGGGTCCCTACTCCTAGTGTTAGAGCTAAAGATGTCTAATGCAAAGGTTATTGGATCTGATGGATCCGTAAGGACGTGTCTAGGGCGACGACGATGACTGGCGCCTGCGGGATCAGGATTCGTTGAGTAGTCAGCGGCGGCAACGATAAGACGATTATCATGACGTGCTCAGATACTGCATACTGGTGAATATTGCAATTCAATACTAAGCTACTAATTATTATCAAGGGGTGAAAGGCCATTTAGTTTAAGTGCTATTTTTGCAACTTTACAGGAAAGATCAAAATTTGAAAAAAGTATTATTACAAAAAAGCTTCTTCAGCTATTTGAATGGGCTAAACTTAATTGAAGCTCAATTAAAAACATCAACTTCATCCCTCGATATATAGCTTCCAGGTTTGAATTCTGAATAAAATTTTAATTAATACAAAAACAAAATACAAATTACATTTTTATAATGACACATATTTTGAAGATCCGATTTATGGTACGTCACACACACATGGTGACTCATCCACGTAGTTTAGTTTCCTTTAGAGATACATTTAAAATTAAAACTCACGTACTTTGAATGACAATAGACAAAGACAATGACAACGAAAAAAATTTAGCACACACAAAACTCAAAAATCAAAACAGCCACGTTTTTATACCAAATGATAGAACTAAAAACGTACTCACAGATTTCATTAATTTATCCCCGAAGAAGCACAACAAGATGATTTGCAGCAAACTCATGAAGAGGAAGAAGAGAAAAGAGAGAATAACAGCGAAGTCTTCGACGACCTAAACAAAGAACCGGACGTTCACTGATGGAATCGGCAAGCGAACCCTGGACCGTCTCTAGGAAACCGAGTAATGGTCGGCAATGCTTTTCGTGAGCTATTGTATCGAATTGTATACCTCTTGGTGCAAATCTAAATCCGTTTTTATTATAGCCTACCTATGCTGATAGCCTTGAGAGGCTATTTCAGCTTCACCCTAACGTGTGTAGGTGAGCTCACGGGGCTCAAACCTGAGTGTTGCTAACACTGACCCTAGCAAGAGCAGTGCTCCGCAGAATCTACCACCGGATCGGAAACGCGACCCACTGAGAAAATCCGGCGAGAAACTCAGTGGGCTGTGTCTATGGGTTAATTCGCTCGCCAAGCCCTTCGTCGCAAGCGACGGGTTCGACGAGGACGGTGACCGGTAAATCCGCGACTGTTACCAGTAATAAAGGCACAAAAAAAAAAAAAACTAATAGAGGAATGAAATTGTTACAAATACATTATAGTAATTTCTAAATCCATTTTCATTATGTTTCATTATTTTATTGACGTGATTTTTTACTGAATTCAAGACGACTGTTTAACTTGAAAATTCGCGGCCGCATCATGTAACGATTATGATACAATAACTTTATAACCTCGGTCTAATATTCTGACCAGTATCCGCAGTATAACAAAAGCTCAAATTAACTGTTTTTTTTTTGTTTTTAAGCTTTTATGGCGGGCTTTGAGAGCAGCGACCGTATCAAGAAATTCTGTAACGAAAATAAAACCTAACACCCCCCACTCCGCCTACCATGTGGCTCGCCTTCAATACATTCACACGTTGCGCTTGTGTAGTGTTTGTGAATAAGCGTGCGGCATGACGTCACACTGCATGCGCATCATGAAAAGTCTGTCCATCTCTCTCTCGCGCGGTCTAGCTTATGAGTGTGAAGGGGACAGTTAATGTTATGCTTTTGTTAATGTTTATAAATATAGAGTGGTCTTATTTTATTATTGTTTTAATATTAAATTATTATTGTCTAATTATAATTGCATAAGTTGATAAAAAACGCTATGCAATAGCTTTACCGCGGCAGTCCCCGAGTGCCATTAGTCTTTTTAAACGACATGTATTCTTGTTTATTGGGTAAAATGTTATTTATCTAAATCTTGTTAAAAAAATCGTAGGAATAAAAAAAACGAGAATCAACATTACCGCAACGTTAAATCCGGTCAGGCAAATAATTACAGAACTTGTGACAAAGTTATAAAGAGTCGATTTAGTGTAGATTTGTTCCAGCAGAGATGCAGCCCTGAAAGATATGAGACAATTAAATTGTGCAGGCTATAGAAAGCCCTCACGTTAGCACTTGGTTGGTTTTACTGAACATCACGTCGAGCAAGATCGAGAGAATAATCAGATCTGTAGTATAGTAGTAGTATTATTTATAGTAAGTATAGTATAATAGTATAATGAAAAAAAAATAACAAAACAATACATACCGTATTAATTCCTGATGCCATTTTAAATTTTCGACGAATTTCATGCGTAAGTTTCCGTTTAAACGCGTTCTGACACTAAGCCCATTATTAGGGACGACACGTTCAATGCTATGTCCCAAAAGTCGGAACTGAGTCGATATATAGACGCAGAAAGTGTAAAACAGGTAATCCGTCGCGCAAACGCCAATTACTGCTGTTATCACTAGAAATAATAATAATAACTAACTGGGAACAAATCACGCACGGTCATCCGGCCCCAAATTTTTTATTTATCATTGCTTAGATTGCTGGACGAGCTCACGGCCCACCCGATGTTAAGTGGTTACCGGAGCCCATAGTAAGTTCTAAACAATACCACTTACCAATATCCACGACTCGCGTGTACTGAAGCAAATATCAGATTATTTAATATTTGCTGTATAATCATCGTATAATCATCATCATTCTCTTTTGGTTACCGCCCTCGTCGAACCCGTAGCTTGCGACGAAGGGCTCGACGAGCGAAGTAACCCACAGACACAGCACTGAGTTTCTCGCCGGATCTTCTCAGTGGGTCGCGTTTCCGATCCGGTGGTAGATTCTGCGAAGCACTGCTCTTACTAGGGCCAGTGCTAGCAACACTCCGGTTTGAGCCCCGTGAGCTCACTTACATATTAGGGCGAAGCTGAAATAGCCTCTCAAGGCTATCAGCAAAGATAGAAAAAAAAATCTCTTACTCTTCTCCCAATTATATAAAGTTGCTCCATAATATTAGACATAATTACCTGACCATATCTGTCGCACGTATATAATTGGCCAAACTGTTATATTGTCAACATCAAAGGGATACAAAACAATTAGCGGCAGCAAATAGTCCATGCGACCCGTCTTGTAATAGTTGGAAGCGATCAGAACTAAAGGACTGCATCCGAAGGTCAAAATCGAAGCGTAATTAACGATTTTCGAACCCTTGAACACGGCATGTAAGAAATTCTTCTCATCTTTAAGCATTTTCAGTTCTTCTGCACAGTTTTGACGTAAAAAATGTTTGATTTCCAACTTTTGTAGCGCCGCGATGAGTTCGTGGACGGTTTTTTCGTAAAATATAAGAGATAGCATCTTGAAGTTGGCCAAAAAGCTAAACGTCAAGCACGGTGCATTGTAAGTTACTTCTGTGAAAGTCTTCCCCTGTTCCAATCCGGAACGAAACCAAAATATGGCGCCCAATACGTCAGTGTTCAGCAAAACGAAATTTATAAAGTAAATACAACGTATTTTGAACACATCCTTTTTATTATTGTTATCTCCGCTTCTGATGTTTATTCCCATCCATCGAAAATACGACTCGATTTTTTTGATAGAACGATCGAGAAATAATTCTTCAGGCATCACGCTTATACAACGATCGTCGGGGTTGGAGTAATGGAATTTTATACGTCGACTCATTAATATGCGTTGATTTAAATACACTAATCATTAATTTATTAATGATCTAATGTGTGGTTTATTAAAAAAAGAGCGCGATGTTCGTGATTTTAAATATTATTAAAATGTGGATTGTTTTTTGTATAGGCATTCGCCACTTTAAGATCATTAGGGACGATCTTAGTTTAACTGGTACCGGCAGAAATGTTTCTGCTGTGAAGCAATCGTGTATTCCGGTCTGGAGAGTAGCCGTGTAGAATTACTCTACTGACTTCTGCCTTGTGAATAGTGTCTTCACTTTAAAATGCCTGTAGATTCCTGCAGTCGCTTAATACATTCCAGATTTGTTCGTAAAACCAGATTTAGATAACTTTGAGAATAGCTGGCCTACAAGCTTGCGCTAGACCGCCTGACAGTGAAATTCTCGAGTTTATAACGTGTATTAATGTAAGGCCTTAATGTACTAATACAAAGAATTAGCCGCATAATCGGTAGCAACAATTTATTTCTCGCCGGATCTTCTCAGTGGGTCGCGTTTCCGATCCGCTGGTAGATTCTGCGAAGCACTGCTCTCGCTAGGGCTAGTGTTAGCAAGTTCTCTCAGGTTGAGCCCATGAGCTCACCTACTCATCCGCGTGTAGCTGTAATAGCCCCCTAAGCTACCAGCGAATGGGTAGGAAAAAAAGTAAGGAGATTGTCTATAAAAAATATAGTGTTTGCGTATAGAAATGTACGATTTTGTGTCCCTACCTATGCGCTGGTGGTATAAGGGACTATTCCAGTTTCTCGTGCACGGTAGGTGAGAGAATATCCCAACACTAACTAGCCTTAGCAAGAGCAGTGCGTTGACGGATCGAAATCGCGATCCACTGAGAAGATCCGGCGAGAAATTAAGTGGGACGTAAGATAGGTCCGATAATATGTGTATGTATATGGATGGATGTCAAAAAGGACTCTTCGTGGGTATTTGTAATATCCTCAACCTGCTATTCTCATCTGAATTTAAAAAAAAATTAGGAGTAACTGACCTTGTTGCGACCGAAATGCTCAATTTGATCAGTTCGTTCCGGTGCGTGGTAGATTCACACGTGGTAGAAGCACAGCCACTGCTCTTGCTAGGGCTAGTGTTAGCAAATCTTCTTTTTTATCCCTACTTTTACTGATAATCTTGAGATGCTATTTCAGCTTCGCCCTAACATGTAGGTGAGCTCACGGGGCTCAAACCGGAGTTTTGCTAACACTGGCCCTAGCAAGAGCAGTGCTTTTTAGAATCTACGACCGGATCGGAAACGCGACCCACTGAGAAGATCCGACGAGAAACTCAGTGGGCTGTGTCTGAGCGTTAATTCACTCGTCGAGCCCTTCGTCGCAAGCGACGGGTTCGACGAGGACGGTGATCGGAAAAATCCTCTCAGGTTGAGCCCGTCAACTCACCTACCCCTAGGCTACCAGCGAATGGGTAGGGTTTTTTTTTTACCAGGAAGTAATTTTTGAGCTACCCTTAATAATGTTTATTTAATTGATTTCGATTTAATGAAATTCTCACTTTAGTTTGGTGAGGTATAATAGATTTTGTTTTTCGTTTATAATATTTTGTATTGTTTTTATTGTATTTGCTATATTTTATGCCGCAGCAATCTAAGGTGGTGGAACATTATGGTGTTGAACTACGTTAACCACTTCAACTCCAGAGTCCACAGGTAAATACCAGATAAATATTTTTATTATGGTTTCGTGAACAATTAAGCCCGATGTATCTTTTTAATAATTTCATAAATACAGTGCCTCAATATAATAAATCGGAAGGGAACAAGTAAATATTCATTATATATCAAGTAATTCGTTAAACTGAGGTTTGTAATATTAAGGTCGGGTTGGCCTACCATATATTATAACCAGATAAAAAAAAAAAGTTTTATCCACCTCAACATTAAGTACTCATATTGTTGTAGCAAACAACTTCTAATAATAAATGATTACACATTTTCATCAAATTACTGTATGTATTTTCTATTTAAAAACAATTAGGTAGGTAATAATTGTTCTTAAACCTGTCGGGACTGATTCACATGTTATGGGATTGAGGGTCATATTGATGGGAGCGTTATATGAAGGTTTTGGGTAGACAAAATTCGCAATGTAAAGGTTTAATTTACATTGATTCTAATGGACAAGGAATATTAAAGTTGCACTGTATATTCAAAAATCTCTGAATTGTTTTTGCGAAGGGATATGATTAAATGACAACAGAACTTTTTCTGTACCGAACCGATACGATACGATATCTTTATATCGTATCGGAACACCTAATATCGTAACAACTAGTATCGTAGCACCTAGTATCGTGACACTTACTATCGTAACAAATAGAATCGTAACATTTAATATCAGTATCACCTAATATCGTACACCTAGTATCGTAACACCTAATATTGTGGCACCTAGTATCGTAACATCACAGAACTCTTGGTTTGCAGTCGTGCATGCCTAGCACATCCCACTTGTTGCGCTTAGCACTGTGTCATTCCTTTTGAGTCGGTCTGCGCCGACAAACATCAAAGAGTTTGCAATGCATTCGCAAAAAATACGGACGTACGTAAATATACCTCGGAATGGAGCCGCGTTATTGGCCAGTTAAAACGCTACCTGTTTTCAATCTTTGGGACTTGTTGAAACGAGAAAAGTCGTTTAGAATATTAACTGCCTAAAGGAAGTTTGGTCTGTCATCACCTCACGCAGTGGGTCATACCCGATCCTGTAGACCGAATGGTAAACAGTCGACGTCGCCCGAAACACACATCCTTACGGATCCATCAGATCTAATAATTCTTGCATTAGGTACCTTCAGCTCTAACACTAGGAGCAGACTGAGGAACCCCGGTAACCATACTCGTCGAACTCGACAAAGAGGTCGACGTGCAACCTAATCCATGCATCAGCCCGCTGAGTTTCTCGCCGGATTTTCTCAGCGGGTCGCGGTTCCGATCCAGTAGTAGGTTCATTCGCGAAGCAGTTGCTCTTGAGTTGTAAGGTCTCCTTCGGAGGCGCTCGGGCAGCTGTTAGCAAATCCCACCCCTTCTGGCTGAGCTCTTGCTCACCCACCTGTCCTGGTGAAACTGGAAAGGCCTCTGGGCCACCAGTAAATCTTCAATCATAAAAAAATAAAAAAAACGTAATTACGGATCTTCCCGATCCATTAACGGTGATTTTAGGCACCTCAAGCACCTGTCACCGTCCTCGCCGAACCCATCGCTTGCGACGAAGAGCTCGACGTGTGAATTAACCCATAGACATAGCCCACTGAGTTTCTCGCTGGATCTTCTCAGTGGGTCGGTGGTAGATTCTGCGAAGCACTGCTCTTGCTAGGGCCAGTGTTAGCAACACTCCCAGTTTGAGCTCCGTGAGCTCACCTACACGTCAAGGTGAAGCTGATATATACTCTATAGCATAGGTAGGAAAAGAAAAAAATCGCGGGAACACGAGCCGCGGCTGCGTTACATGGCGTGCTCACAAAATGTAGAATAAGTAAAGCGGCAATAATTTATGCTTTGCTTCAGTAAAAAAATATGTTTTTGGTTTACTATTATTACGCTATTCTTGTTACAGCAAGAGACCTAATTACCACCAGTATATTTCACAGCTTCCAAGTGGCATTTGCTCTTAAAGAAAGGCCGTTTGTGGTCTTTAACACGGTAGCGATGGTTTCCAGGTCATCTCATCCCAGAAAAAGAAAAAAATATCGACCTTCCAGCGAGGCAGTGCGGACGGAAGTTAAAGCAAAACGCGGGTTGATTAATGGTCAGTTGGCGTATCTTTTTTGGGTGTTCAACAAGTTACCGCCGCAATGGAGGCGTAGTGATTTTTTTGCGATGCTATTTGATATCGCCAGAGAAATGATGCAGCCCCGAAATCGGTGTCGTGTCTGATGAATCGTGTACGGTATTAGGTGATTACATTAGGACTTTAGGACACAAAATTTACTTTTCGTTTTATGAGAATTTATTATTTATTATATAGAGCTTGAATAGTTATCGCATTGGCGCAATTTTAACAAATATTGCGTTAATGGAATAGTCCTAGTAAAGTGTGATAGTAGCGAAAGGCTTTTTAAGGTCTTGCCTTTCTAAAAAGAAATTTTCTTGGTTGCTGATGGGTTAGATGTTCATAGACTTAAACGCGACCATCCTTCTTGAATTATGAGGTCTATATTTCAATTGTCAGTAAAGCGGTTATTCCACCGTTCAAATGACCCACATAAGCACGAAATAGGCAAGTTAACTGCCAGGATGCACTCACACACACGCCTTAAATGCATCAAATATAAAGGATCCAATAAAAAATATTTTTAAGTATTGGAGGTTGAAGTTCGATAAACAATTCGTTGATTTATTCTCAAATCGAGAAGCGAATCTGTAAATATCTCAGGGACTATACTCTGCCTACAGTTTATATGGCCTTTACGAGGCTACGTCAAATTATGTGGCAAAGTCAAATGAAAAACAAACGGCAATTATAATTTGTACCGTATGTTCCATGGGCAAGGGACCAGAATTGCTTGAGATGAACCTACTATACTATCTTGTTTAAGCATCGCTCCACCAGCAAATCAGAGTTCATTCATACTGCCTAGAACCACTGCGTTCATCCACAATGCCTTTCCAGATACCTCTTTTGCCGCAAACCATCCGGCTTTGGAATGAACTCTCTGTTACCTTAGCGTTAAGTCCTTCTTCGACAACAGCGGCTTCGCTGTACCCCTGCCGTTGGGTAGACTGTATCTTCGTCAAATATAAAAAAAATATTAAGGACATCCAGCTGAATGCCTATAATGTCAGTATATTGTACCTACCTACTGTTGAAAAATGACAATCGAACATCACATGAGATGTCACTGTCAATGTTGTGGCAAATGTCACTGTCATATTCATGAGTGAGTGAACGCTCTGAGTAAAATAAAGTAATAATAAGTCTAAATAATAAGTCTGCACTTCCTATTCTATTCTATTCCGGATGCTTGGTTGTTGATTGTGGATTGAACTTTTAGATGTAAAAAATAATTTTACATATAAATTAATTGTAAGTACATATTTTAAAGAAACACCAAAAATAAAGAGGTCTTTTTTTATTATTGCTTAGATGCGTGGACGAGCTCACAGCCCACCTGGTGTTGAGTGGTTACTGGAGCCCATAGACATCTACAACGTAAATGCGCCACACACCTTGAGATACAAGTTCTAAGGTCTCAGTATAGTTACAACGGCTGCCCCGCCCTTCAAGCCGAAACGCATTACTGCTTCACGGCAGAAATAGGCGGGGCGGTGGTACCTACCCGTGCGGACTCACAAGAGGTCCTACCACCAGTAATAAACCACCAGGTCCAGTTAAAAACAATTCAGATTTTCATTATGTGTTATGTATGAGATTATAAATACGCCGAGTTGACATTGTCACTGTTAAAACAACATCGAAATACGAACCTCCCCTTTCTGATGCGATGTCGGCTCACAGCGTAACACATCCTGTATACGAATTGAAAAGAAAACATATTGGTTAATTTAATTATTCGTTCGGTTTTAATGAAACATTTCAATGTTGTGTATAATTTTTTTAATGAAGCCCGCCTTTGAAATTTTAATGTCCATTCATTGTTTTCGTTTTTCAGGTAAGTAGCGGATCCCGAAGGCTTTATGGTAAGGAGTTTAGCCCACTCAGTTTCTCGCCGGATCTTCTCAGTGGGTCGCGATTCCGATCCGGTGGTAGATTCTGCGAAGTACTGCCCTTGTTAGAGCTAGTGCTAGCAAATTCTCTCAGGTTGATGCCCATGAGCTCACCTGCTTATCCGCGTGTAGTAATAGCCCGCTAAGCTACCAGCGAATGGGTAGGAAAAAAGTAAAGAGATTGTCTATAAAAAATATAGTGTCTTGCGTATAGAAATGCACGATTTTGTGTCCCTACCTATGCGCTGGTAGTATAAGGGACTATTCCAGTTTCTCGTGGACGGTAGGTGAGAGAATTACCCAACACTAACTAGCCTTAGCAAGAGCAGTGCGTTGACAGATCGAAATTGCGACCCACTGACGATTCACGGTAGGCAGCGACTTGGCTCTGCCCCTGGCATTGCTGAAGTCCATGGGCGACGGTAACCAATCACCATCAGGTGGGCCGTATGCTCGTATGCATACAGGGGCTATAAAAAAAAACGATATCCGGCGACAAACTCAGTAAGCTGTAAGAGAGCTCCGAGATGTATGTATATGGATGGATGGCGAAAAGGACTCTTCGTGGGGACTTGTAATATGCTCAACTAACCTTTTTTTTTTTTTTTTCGGGTAGAGGGCCGAACCTCCTACGAGGTCCCCGCGCAAAAGAGGCGCGCGGGGTATGTGAGACTCAACGATCTGCATGGTTTTGTGAGCAGACCGCGGGCCGCTATTATCATTTTTTTTTTTTTTTATAAAACTAAGAGTACTCAAGCGAGGACCGATGAAGATACAATAAATAATCTTATAACTTCCCTCTAATATCCTGACTAGGATCCAATGGATGAAAAAAAAGATGAAATGAATTATTACTTTGTTATGCTTTATTATTATTATTATTGCTTAGGTGGGTGGACAAACTCAGGGCCCACCTGATGTTAAGTGTTACTGGAGCCCGTATACATCTACAACGTAAATCCCGCCACCCACCTTGAGATAATAGTTCTAAGGTCTCCTTTTTTACAGTACAACGACTGCCCACACTTCAAACCGAAAGGCATTACTGCTTCACGCCAAAAATAGTGGTGATACCTACCCGTGAGGACTCACAAGACGTCCTACCACCAGTAATTTATTAGGCACACAGCACACATTACAAACTTAAGAAAAAAGATACACAATAAAGAACAGCAAGTAATAAATCTGGCTTGGAACATAAGCCATATGTGCACGACTAATCAAAATAAATTGCTGAGTACACAATGTTCCTTACAACTATAGGATAAAATAAAATATGATAACGATTCTAACTTGTAATTCTAATTCTATATTCTAACTCAATTCTAATCCTATTCTATTCTTTCTATCTCTATTCTATTAATTCTATCTCTATTCTAATCTAATTCTATTCTTTCTATCTCTATTCTATTAATTCTAACTCTATTCTAATCCTATTCTATTCTTTCTATCTCTATTTTATTAATTCTAACTCTACTCTAATCCTATTCTATTCTTTCTATCTCTATTCTATTAATTCTATCTCTATTCAGGAATAACATCGTGTAATAAAAATGAAACCCGCAAAATTATAATTTGCGTAATTACTGGTGGTAGGACCTCTTATGAGTCCGCACGGGTAGGTACCACCGCCCCGCCTATTTCTGCCGTGAAGCAGTAATGCGTTTCGGTTTGAAGGGTGGGGCAGCCGTTGTGACTATACTGAGACCTTAGAACTATATGTCAAGGTGTGTGGCGCATTTACGTTGTAGATGTCTATGGGCTCCAGTAACCACTTAACATCAGGTGGGCTGTGAGCTCGTCCACACATCTAAGCAATAAATAAAAAAAAATCTAATTCTATTCTAACTTTCTATTCTAATTTTAATTACACTGCTTAATCTACTATTAACAGCTTTGCTAGAAATTCGAACAGATCTGTCCTATTTCAGTAACTTAAAAGAATAACCATCGTCAAGTTAAATTAAAATGGCCTAAATAATAATATGAAATTAGAGCAGAATATATTTCGCCCGCGTCGCCTGCATCGGAATGCACGCACACACGGATGCACGTGGTCTATGGACCAACTAACCCCTGCTGGGAGCCAAACCAGACAGTTCAGGGCTGTCACGCAGATGTCATTCTTTTAATAAATAATAGTTTAAAAAAACTAACAAAATACGCTTTTATAGAAAATCCAACTAAAAAAATAGAGATAAATTTTAATAAATTTGAATTAAAAATAGTGTTAGAAAAAATAATTTTATTGTAAAAAAAGCGTGGGGGTTTATATATTGAATTGTCATCGGTCCTTAATAAGTATACCAAATCTCGAGTTAATCCGACATTTTGAAGGGGGTTAAAATCACATTCAAAGATTCCGTTACAAACATACATACATCTGAAGCTAATAAAAGCGTATTAAAAATAGTTCTTGATTCTTCGCTCTTGGTACATAATTTAATAGTAATGTTACGCGCTGGGGTTCGGGATGAATAAAACTTCCACCAAAGTACAACTTAAAACTGTATTTATCACTTAGAACACTCATAGAACACTTTACAATTCGCAATTCATTTCTTCCGCTTCGCTTCAGGTGATCGGCTCGCTGTTTCGCTTCGAGTAGATCCGATTACTAACTGCCTTTGTGCTATCTCTGCAACGCTTTTATAGCCGACACGACATCTCTACAACTATCGAGAACATTCCCGGCAAGACCAATCATACGACACAATATTTTAGTGGACGCGCCGTCATATAAAATTTTCTTTTTTATTTATTTATTTCTAGATGAGTGGACGAGTTCACAGCCCACCTGGTGTTAAGTGGTTACTGGAGCCCATAGACATTTACGACGTAAATGCGCCACCCACCTTGAGATATAAGTTCTAAGGTCTCAAGTATAGTTACAACGGCTGCCCCACCCTTCAAACTGAAACGCATTACTGCTTCACGGCAGAAATAGGCAGGGCGGTGGTACCCACCCGCGCGGACTCGTAAGAGGTCCTACCACCAGTACAATATTTGTTATTGTTTTTAATTCGCGTCTCTGTAACAATTAAGTTAACTTTGATCGTACATTTAAACTAATTGTAAATGTGGCTAGGCGCTTCGCGTGACCAGCGTAGCGTGAACTCCAACCTCATGAATATTCATTCAATACAAAATTACCTACAAACAATGTTGCAGAATGTTTTTTTTTTTTTCTTTGCGTGTTTTCTAATATTTTGTTTAGTTTTAAAATTAATCTTTAATTGTGGTTTTAGGAGTAAGATAGATACCCATTCAAAGGCTCAGGGATGGTGACTGCGACAATTCGCAGGTTGAAGACTGAAAACATTAAGGTCGTAGGACGTCTTGCGCGGATAGTTTTTTTTTTATTGCCTAGAAGGGTGGACGAGCTCACAGCCCACCTGGTGTTAAGTGATTACAGAAGTCAATATATCTACAATGTAAATGCGCCACCCACCTTGAGATATAAGTTCTAAGATCTCAAGTATAGTTACAATGGCTGCCCCACCCTTAAAACTGAAGGTACCACAATCTCGCCTATTTCTGCCCGAAACAGTAAGGCGTTTCGGTATGAAGGGTGGGGTAGCTGTTTTATTGTAAAAGCTAACTGTAAAGCTGTACTGTAAAGCTTCTAAGTCTCAGAACATGAAGCACTATCTGCCGCCGATGCTTAAATAAAAAATCTTTCAAATTTTCATTCGTTCCAAAGTGCTTAATTTTAAGATAAGTTATAAGCAAAAAAGTTATTTTATTTATAACTAGAGACCCGCCCTCGCTTCGCTTCGGAAACTGTAATTTGTTATTGATTTCTCTAGTATTTAATGGATGTTATTATATATAATATAAACCTTCCTCTTCAATCACTCTATCTATTTAAAAAAACCGCATCAAAATCCGTTGCGTAGTTTTAAAGATTTAAGATTACATACACAGAGACAGATAAAGGGACAGAGAAAGCGACTTTGTTTTATACTATGTAGTGATTACAAAAGCTTGAGAAAGAAATAGAGATAAATTTTATAAAAAATAAAAATTCAAATTTCAAATAAGCGCCAACCCTGAACGTTCGGGTTTTCGATCACACCCCTTGCATGTCGCAGCCCCCTGCGGCGTTTGGCAAGTGAGCTCACACACGCACACAGACGCACGCCTCATAAATCGAAAAGAACCTGTTTCGAGGGTAGTTCATTGTCACTAGTGACTCGCTGTTTTATTTATTAAGTTCCTTTCGTAATAAAAATCAAACGAAAAACGACCTTAACGACCTCACAATAATGCCTCAAAATATAACGAAATAACATCGCTTAACATAATTTCGATTGAATTTTTTTGATGGCGCGCGATTTTGGCACTTATATCGATTGAAGGAAGCACCTTTATTTGTCCTTGGTTTTTAAATAAATTTGGACGTATTACTTGATTTAAATAACGAACATTCGTTTTTGAAGGTGACCATAATTCTCTGTATACCGTATACTTACTGTATACCGACGATTCTGATGCAGCTTTTTATTGCTTAGATGTGTGGACGAGCTCACAGCCCACCTGGTGTTAAGTGGTTACTGGAGCCCATAGACATCTATAACGTAAATGCGCCAACCACCTAGAGATATAAGTTCTAAGGTCTCAGTATAGTTACAACGGCTGCCCCACCCTTCAAACTGAAACGCAAAATTACGCAAATTACAATTTTGCGGGTTTTTTTTTTATTACACGGTGTTATTCCTTCACCGTGGAAGTCAATCGTGAACATTTGTTAAGTACGTATTTCATTAGAACAATTGGTACCTGCCTGCGGGATTCGAACACCGATGCATCTCTAGATACGAATGCACCGGACGTCTTATCCTTTAGGCCACGACGACTTCGAACACGAATTATGGTAAGAGGATTTCCCGTGACGTCATTAAATAAGAATACATATAGATATTTCTCTCTTCTTCTTCTCAGCCGTACACTCCTGGCGTAGTGGTCGTAATTATGTATGTCTTATTTAGAGATATCCATAACTCTCATGCGAAAATATTAGCAGTGGTTTCCCGTTGCCTTCTGCTCAGGTACTTTTACAGATTATTTGGACCTCAAGACAGCTGTAGCTTCTACTCTAGGTAGGTGTCTGGTTATACCGCTACTTGCTCGGTCGCCAGAGCCTCGTTGGCGATCTAGCAGGAAGTACCATGGAAGCCGATTGTCTTCTGCCGACATCCAGCGCGCGCAGTGAGGTTGGCATTTAGGACGGCAGAGACGTTGATTACCGTTCCCTTACTCCCCTACATTTCTCTCAGATGCTCTCAAAATCTGGATAAATTCGAAACCTTATTGATATGGCATGCGTGCGGGTAGATACCACCGCTCTGCCTATTACTGTCGCGAAGCAAGCACGGGTTCCAGTTTGAAGACTGTAATAGCTGCTTTACTGTACAGATTTAGATCTCAACCAAGTGGGTGGTAGCATTCACGTCTCTAAGTCCATGACCTCAAATAAAGCATACGTCTAGTGCGTTTAGAATACTTAATAAACCGGTAGATTGTGTAATCCAAATTTTCAGACGTTATTTTAGTGTAGGTATTATTTTATTTTTCGAACGAATCCACGGACTGTATATACGTATATTTTATGGCTATGTATATAGATAGATACATAAGAAGCGAACGTATCGTGCAGTACAGATTTCACGACAAAAAAAAAACGTTTTATACAGAAAAAGTTTAAGGAAAAAATCGTACCAGCGGCCCGGCCCGCCTAGCCTGCCGCATGTCAGGCGAAACGTTAGACTACACACGATAACTCGCTTCGACGGATTTATCTCGGGATAGCAATTTAAAATTCTCGCGATACAATCATGACGTGTTTTCCAAATGCAACTTTGCCTTTTTAACCGACTTCAAAAAAAGAGGAGGTTGTCAATTCGACTGTATGTTTTTTTTAATGTTTGTTACCTCATAGCTTTTGACTCGGTGAATCGATTTTGATTATTCTTCTTTTATTAGAAAGCTGACGCTTCCCGTGTGGTCCCATTTAGTCCAGCTCTGATAACAGCATCCATGAGAACCACAAAACACCAGATGGGCCGCAAGCTCATAGAAACTCATAGATAGATCTAAGCAATAAATAAAGGAACCAAAAATCGAATAACAAACCGACGAGAATACGGTACCTTTTTATTTGGTCTTTGTCTATAGTAACTATACATGTGTATGTCTCTTTAAATTGGCTAAGGGCCAGGGTGTGGCTATGCATAAACCGAAGCTCATAGTTAAAATAACATTCATTCGGTCGTTGACCTGCCGCTGTATCTCAATAAGATGGAAGACTCAATGGAAATCGAATAAAAACTATTTTATCGTTCAAAATGTCTTACCATCGAAAATTGGCAGAATCATAGGTATTCTAGGCAAACAATAGTTTTCTTTTGCCTTTAGAGACAGATCGTACATGAAGTTTTCTTTTGCCTTTGGAGACAGATCGTACCCGACCCCACATGTCAGTGAGCTCAGGGACAACAACAACGCCAGGACACAAACAAACCGCTACCTACTAAACTGCACAACATTTTCGATTGATATTACATCCAATTCTTCCTCGTAGGAGACATTCATAAGCTAGTACTAGAAATAAATAGTGAAGTTTTCTCTCAAAATTTTATGCGCGATACCACACCACACGACTACAACAGTCGGAAGTCTTGACGGTAACTCACCGAAATAAAATTCCACAGTAATAAAATTAAATAATAGTTTAAAAAAACATGTTTTGATAATATCCTGAAAAGCACCCCACGCTTTTTTTATAATAAAAACATTTTTTTCTAACACTATTTTAATTGAAATTTATTAGAATTTATTTTCAATTTTTTAGTTGAATTTCAATTTTTTCAATATTTTTCTTAAAATTTTTTTAAATATTGAATTGTATACCAAATTTCGACTTAATCCGACGTTTTGAAGGGGGTCAAAATAATGTTCAAAGATTCCGTTATATAATAACATACGTACGTCTGAAGCTAATAAAAGCGTATTAAAAATATCTTGAGATTTTATTATCTTAACACATTATTGCCGTGTGTACACGTAACTTTGTTGCATGCCGTCGCACTCGGGTACCTTCTGTCAAGTCACAACAAACTTAATAATGCATGTCGGAAAAACGTGAGCCCTTATAAAACCACGCATTTCTACCCTGAAACAACAGCAAACGTAACTTTGTATAAACAACGTCCCACAAACATGACACGCGAAGTCGTTATACCCAATAATAAGCTTTGCTCCATTGAGATAAGAGGCATAAAATTAAAGCAGATTTGTATTGATAAATTCAGAATTATGCTTTAAGAAATTAAACACAGTCGGATCGACTTAAAATACATTTTTGATTGAGCGTCGATTGTTTTTGTTTGCGAAGTGAATTTTAATACTTAGAAATTTTATACACTACGAACTAGGCATTTTCTTTGGCGATTTGTATTAAACTTTAGTGTAGACATTTTAGTGGAAGTTTAACACACGATGGAAGTACATATTTGTTTTATAAGCCGTAAGTAAACCTCTTTTTTTTTCCCTACCTATGCTGATAGCCTTGAGAGGCTATTTCAGCTTCACCCTAACGTTTGTAGGTGAGCTCGCGGGGCTCAACCGGAGAGTTGCTAACACTGACCCTAGCAAGAGCAGTGCTTGGCAGAATCTACCACCGGATCGGAAACGCGACCCACTGAGAAGATCCGGCGAGAAACTCAGTGGGCTGTGTCTATGGGTTAGTTCGCTCGTCGAGCCTAAACCTCAGTATTTCGTATGGTTTGAAATCGCTGAACTATTGAATTCGCTATGAATGTTATTCTTTTTGTTCTATTCTTGGAATGTAAAGACCCCTGGTGGTCCGAAGGGTTTCCAGCTTCGCCACGATAGGTGAGCGAGCACGGGCTCAGTCAGGAGTGATGGAATTTGTAATCTGCCGCCCGAGCGCTAAAGGTAGCTGCTTCGCGATTGCATCTACTACCGAATCGGAATCGCGACCCGCTGAGAAAATCGGGCACGTAACGCAGCGGACTGATGTATAGGTTCTAACGTCCAACTCTTCAAGGTGGTGGTATCTACACGTGCCCGAAAACACCAATAATCTTAACTATATTAAAACTAGTCAGGCCGTGATCAAATCTTTCCATTTGGTGCAATAAAAAATAAAATAAAAAATAAACAAATAATATTCGCATCGCATCGCATTTTAAAACGCAAAAAACTTGTAAAGTTGTTAAAATCGTTCGTGAGCAGGTGTCTCGTATCAATTCGTTGGCATTAACCTAATTTAGGGATATTTTTAAGCTCACTTCGCGTTATTATATGTTCAAACCCACGATGTCTTCCTTTAAATGGGACACAAATATCTATATATTAATACGTGAAGCAAAAACTTTGTATCCCTTTTTACGAAAATTGAGCGGACGGAGGAGTATGAAATTTTGCACACTTATAGAGAATATAGAGAAGAAGTGCACAATGCTAATATTTTTTTAAAATCAGAATCAGTATAGTTACAACGGCTACCCAGCCCTTCAAACCGAAACGCATTACTGCTTCACGGCAGAAATAGGCAGGGTGGTGGTACCTACCCGCGCGGACTCACAAGAGGTCCTACCACCAGTAATTACGCAAATTATAATTTTGCGGGTTTGATTTTTATCACACGATGTCATTCCTTCACAGTGGAAGTCAATCGTGAACATTTGTTGAGTACGTATTTCATTAGAAAAATTGGTACCCGCCTGGGGGATTCGAACACCGGTGCATCGCTCAACACGAATGCACCGGACGTCTTTATCCTTTAGGCCACGATGACTTCAAACTATCTTCAAACTTCTTACTATCAATCTTCTATCTTTTGGGCCACAGACGTCCTTTGCCCGAGATAGACCACTCCCTAGCCTCGCCCAACTTTGGCCAACTTTGCCTGCTTCCAGCAGATCCCCGCGAACCTCAATAGATCATTGGCCCATCTTGCGGAAGCTTACCTACACTCTGGTGACCCCGACGTGATTTGAACACGCAACCTTCTGATATTATTATTGGTGGTAGGACGTCTTGTGAGTGCTCTCTTACTCTATAAGCGATTAGAAGTAATATTCTTTAATACACGAAGTCTGAAAGCCTGGTATTACAATAGCTGTTGGCTAATCAAGAGATTCGGCTTACGGTTCCGTTATTACTAAGGGGGGTTATATCTATTACAAATGAAAGATTCTAGAAAATACTAAGGTTTATTAATAATATGTTTTATTTATACATTCAGTTTAACTGTAAATAGTCTTCAGCAGAGCGAAGTACGACCATGATCTGCTCAGTATCTGAAATTATAACAAAACGTCTGTTTAGAACTCTGTCTCTCTGTGAACAACATATCGTCTTTTCGCATTAAAAGTGTACAATTTCCAAAAATATTCGAAATTGAATTAATATGCAGAATCATTTGGTATCGCCAGTATTTTTCTCATAAATACTGTCAAAAGAGCGTAGTTTAGTTTATTTTTTTGATTTACCTATATTTTGACTACTATTAACAAAATTAATACATAATTTTATTTTACTTTAAAAGACAGATAATGTAACTGGTAAAAAATTAAAAATGAATGTTGCAAAGATGATTAATATTAAAAATATCACATGTTAAACTTGTAAAAAATGTTTTTCATGATTGACGGATTACTGGTGGTCCGAAGTCCTCTCCAGTTTTACCAGGACAGGTGGGCAAGCGAAGGCTCTGCCAACTTCCGGATCGAAATCGCGACCCTCTGAGAAGATCCGGCGAGAAACTCAGCGGGCTGATGCATGGGTTAGGTTACACGCCGAACTCTTTGCCGAGTTCGACAAGTACGGTTACCGGGGTCCCTAAGCCTGCCCTAACTGTTAGAGCTGAAGGCATCTAATGCAAGAGCTATTGGATCTGATAGATCCGTGAAATAATCCATTATTGATCATGGAAATCTTGAACTTTATTTCATTCATCACAATATATAACCCTGACCCAATTTCCAGTCATTAGATGCATCGCAGACAATGGCATTAAATAAGGTTTATTTTAAAAGAAATATATCACACCCCCCCACCCCCCTCCCCCCGCGCAAATAACGAGATATCAGATTGTGTACTGCACTAAACTTCAAAACCTCACTCGGAGATATTAGACCGATATAAAATGATGTTATAAACAAAAAATTGACTACTAAGTTTATAGAGTTTGTCGAAGAAGTTGAAAGTTAAAAAAAATTTATGCTGTGTGTTTTTGTTACGTAAGCAATTTTTTTAAAGTACATATTTTGATTAATTTTTTTCAAACTCACTCAAACGCCTTGAATGTATGGATGCATAGTTCATTTAAAAAAAACATATAATAAACAAGAATAATTATTTAAAAAAAACCTAGAATATCAAACAACTAAGGTAAACGTGGTTACGCAAGGAATGTCGTCAGATTCTAAATATAGACTGACCGTTAGACTCGGATCGTGTCAGAACACAACAGATACGGACTAGGTATTCAATGGACTAGTTTATACATTTATTAACTAAGTATTATAATTTCGAAACTCCTCATCTGAGCTTGAAGTAAATAAATAAAACTAGCGTTACGTATTTAATGTAAACTTTTTTTTATTGCCTAGAAGGGTGGACGAGCTCACAGCCCACCTGGGGTTAAGTGGTTACTGATAACCACCTTGAGATATAAGTTCTAAGATCTCAGTACAGTTACAACGGCTGCCCCACCCTTCAGACCGAAACGCATTACTGCTTCACGGCAGAAATAGGCAGTGCGGTGGTACCTACCCGCGCGGACTCACAAGAGGTCCTACCACTAGTAAAAACACGAACTAAAATACGAATTCGTTTAACTGATATCTATTTTTGAGATTCGGTAATATTACCTGATATTGGTGTAGAACATTTTCGTATCTATCGAAAATCCTTTCACCGTCCAAATTTATATCAAATATGGAGTAATATCGTTACAAAACTATACTATTAACAGCTCAAGTTGGTTAACGTATTTTCAATGAAATAACTTACTTAAAATACATCGCCAGCGTTCATATTAACATTAAAACTAACTTCAGACTTCGAAATTAAATACTCAAGCTACTAAATATTTACTCATTGCATCAAACAAACACAAAATAACAGCAATTAATAATTTTGGTCGAAAAGTATCACAGTAACAGATAGTAACAGATAATATCTACTAGGTATTTCATACTAAGCACACGCATACTAACCGTCGTGAACACTCTCAAATTGATGTCAGCGAAGCTCGCGGCCGAGAGCTTGCAAGGTTTCTGAGCCCTGCATATACATATTACATTATTTAATAAATACATAAAATAAAACTATCAGACTCTTCAAAAGAGGTACTAGTTACTCACAACTTGCTTTATGAGCCTTTGTCGCAAAAAGTGGGTAGTTGGGTAAATTTTTTCCGGTATAGATAAACGAGCATCCCAGGTAGCTGATGGTGAGCATCGATGAATGGATGTCAGTAATGCCATAGGCAGAGCCAAGCCACTGCGTACCGTTAAGTTTGAAGAACACTCAAGCCTCATTTCAGCAAATTCAGCACTTTGTCTTGTTTGGTCGTGCGCACATGGTTTAGGTTGCAAGCCAGATTTTGTTTCTTTTTACCTGTGTTTTTATGTATCTTTTTAGTTTGTGATGTGTATTGTGTGCCTAATAAATAAAATCTCTCTCTCTCTCTCTTCGATCGGTCCCTCACTGCTGAGGATCGTGACTCCGTCCGATTCCGTCAACCAGCTGTCTCCATCGATCCCATTTCGCAGCTTGGTGGAGTGCGTCGCTGACAGGTAATAAATAAAATAAAAATAAAAAAAATAAAATAAAATTTGAAGGACATGTCGCCATGTCGTAGCCCTGGAAACAGTCGAATGGCGCGTGGCAGGTCTCGTCCTTGGGGTGAGCCGCGTCGTCTGGTTGTAGTGTTGACCGCTGTAACCCCCCTACCTTATCCGGGTTCTGGCCTCGGAGGGGATCGGACGTCGGGTGTAAGAGTGCAGAGGAGTCGTTTATTGGGTTGGCCCGCGGTCTGCTCATAACACCATGCAGATCGTTGAGTCTCACAAATCCCGTGCGCCCGTTATAAAAAAAAAGGTCTCTCCCTCTCTGGAAATGCACTGTAAACGAACGCAGTGGTTCAAGGTAGCATGGGTGAAGTCTGCTCCTGTAGCGAGCTGGGCGATGATAACGAGATAATGCGTTTAACTCAATCTTAGTTGTACAGTGCGACGGCTATCTCATACTTTGAGCCAGACACAAGACTCCTTCGTCTCCTACCGATAAAAATTTGAAAATACAACCAAACATAATTGAAAATAAACAATGAGCATTGATCTTTCTTTCTTTTCTTTGATTAAAGAACCACTTCGAGGAATAGGCTGGGTGATTACAAAAGAACAAATTTTCATTAAAAACTAATGTAAATTACCAACATGTTTTTTTTTAAAGAATTTTATGACCTGGCAACTAAGACATTTAGGTCATGTCTTATTTTAATTTATATTCTTATTTTTATGAAGAATGGAGTGAAATGAAATGAAGATGATTAATTTGAGACATGAATCAACTGAGATGAAATTAAATGAAATGAGATATGATATGGGATGAAATTTAATCTCAATAAAATGGTGGTCATTTACTGAGACTTTTTCAGTGGACTTTTTGGAGGATCCCGAGAAGTTACGTCCAGCGGTTTTGTTTTATTTTCCCACATTTTTGCACTTTCACAGATACTAAACAGTTAATAAGCCACCGTTATTACACATTTAAACCTGAAGAAACACTAAATAGACAAAATAAAACAAATCACACAACTTCACTCCTCGCGTTCCCGCCAAAAAGTCCCAGTTTCGTTATGATTTTATTGTTAACCTCAAAAAAGTTTAATACTAATTTCAATTGAAGGTAGGAAGGTCATCATCATCACTTGAACACATTTAAGACTTATCTATCAATACGATGCTCAATAATTCGAATATTTCGAAATAAAATCGAATATAATTATTTATGTATATCACAAATCGGTACCATGTAACAAGTAAAAAATATATTGAGGCAACGGCTCCATTATTACTGCTCCATCTTTACTGATAATTTCAACAACTTAAAATGCTACTTCATTTTCAATTGAATATTCAAAAATAACTACAATGAGTATTAAATAGATTAGGCATAATCAATAATTAATAATCTATATATATAAAAATGAATTGCTGTTCGTTAGTCTCGCTAAATTGGCTAATTTTGGTCTTGAATTACTTGTGGAAGTCCAGAGAAGGTTTAAAAAGTAGATAAATCTTCTATTTATCTTTTATTTATCAATTGAGGCACTACGAAGTCTGCCGGGTCAGCTATATGCAATAAAAAATTTAGATAGCGACTGTTTTTTTTTTAAAACTTCGCCAGCCCTCTGTTCTCTGTTTGTAAAACTATTTTTTAGGTACGTTTGGTACGTGTAATGGAACGGCTGGATCAGACACGCCCCGCATTTCAACAAAGTCGCAATCGTCATTTGACATTTAACTTTGAATACCTACTGTACTAATTAACGAACGAATTAATTAGCACATTGAACAAACAATAAAAAAATTTAAACGTAGCCTTAATTTAATGTATCGCTCGTGAAACAACCGAAGATAAAAACTATATTGCATTTTTTTTTCTTCGGAGGCAAGTATGAAACGAGTTGTAAGTTACTATGAAAGAATACCTTTTTTTTTTCGGGCCTGGGGCCGAACCTACTACGATGTCCCCGCGCCTAGGGGGCGCGCGGGGTATGTGAGGCTCAACGATCTGCATGGTGTTGTGAGCAGACCGCGGGCCCAAGGATTTTAGGGCCCACCCACTAAACGACTCCCCTGCACTCTTACACCCGACGTCCGATCTCCGTCCGGGGTCAAAACCCGGTCAGAGTAGGGGGGTTCCCGGGGTCAACACTACAATCAGACACGCGGCGCTACCCCGAGGACGCCCGACCGACGGGTCGTCGAGGCGATAGTCGACGACCAACTACGTCGGTCTCCGCGGTACGGCGGCCCTACCAGGCCGCCCAGGCGATGCAGCTGGTGTTCCGGGATACCCCGATGAAGGAATACCTATTTTAAGGTTGTATTTGGTATAACTAATGTGCGCCACACAAAAAGATAGCAGTTGCTATTACGTCAGTATATACAGAGCCATTGTGACGTAAGTTCAGTGAGTCAACTTCTGAATACAACCGGCACCAGTGTGCTTAGTGCGAGTTTTTTAACGTCTAGATCGCGTAAAAGTTAACTCAAATTTGCATGGAGTTGGAACAGCGCCCCTAGCGGCAAACGAAGGGAATCTGTTCCAACTCCATACAAATGTGAGTTAACTTTTACGCTATCGAGATGCTAAAAAACTCGCACTAAGCACACTGGTGCCGATTGTATTCGAAGCTAGAAACAAAAAAAACCTTACTAATTATATAGTCATTACGTACATACCTTAACATTATCAGCACTATTATTTTCTTGGTTTTCGCATCGATATTATACCACGGACATTTGTAAATTCCATCGCACACATCAGTGCTCTGCAATGTGTTGCAAATAAAAGTTAAGTTTTGATGTGAAACATCTATAGCCGCACGTAAAACCGATTTCTGGCATGGCGACGCATGCCGTGGCGACGCGTCGCCATGCGCAATCGACTGTGCGATTCTCTCCCACTCGATCCGGCGTTAAGCCATCTCTCTCGCTACACTGAGCTCGGATACCTATAGTGTATACTCCGTAGTGTATACAGTGTTGTTTACTACAGTACACATAACCTGTGTTTTACTTGAAAACAAATTATTTTTTCGTAATATTTTATTTNCTCTCGCTACACTGAGCTCGGATACCTATAGTGTATACTCCGTAGTGTATACAGTGTTGTTTACTACAGTACACATAACCTGTGTTTTACTTGAAAACAAATTATTTTTTCGTAATATTTTATTTTATCATTATGACATATTTAGTTCCTATCACAATCTGTTCTTTTCTGCATATTACTTTTACAAAATAATGTCGATCTTTCACATCTGACTGGCGTCCCGTGACGGCTCACATTTTTTTTAAACATTCACTTCCATTGGTGTCGTCGAATGAGATTTACAAGTTTAGCAAAATTGAAAAAAAAAAGTTCAAACACTCACAGATTTCATGATCATATCGCCGAAATAGCACAGTAGAGATATTTGAGAGAAACTCATCACGAGAAATGTGAAGAAAGCCAGTATTGTACTAATATCATCAGCCACCTGTATTCAAAGGTTTATATTTTATTACATTTTGAATTCAATAAAAAAATATCCAATGTTTTATCCTTAAAGCCGTGTTCTATCTATTCCAAGCAATTCTTGGACAGAATTTAATACATGGTCACAAAACAAAATGTATTCGCCTTTCAGAAGCTCTGTGTGCTTAGTCAGAGTTTTTTAACATTCTCGATAGCGTAAAAGTTAACTCAAATTTGTATGAAGTTGGAACGTTTGCCTACGTTTGCCGCTAGGGGCGCTACCTTTTAAGGCTGCAATACATGTTGGCCGAGCGTCGCCGAGTGAACGCCAATACCAACTAGTATATTTGCATTGTCTTGCCATCGCTCGGAGTCACTCGCCTAGTTGGCCGAACAGAGTCAAGCCCCAACATGTATAGAACTCATTTGGCGTAGCTTGTCACAGCTTTTGGCCTAAGCTCGACCAACATGTATTGCAGACTTTAGAATAAATTCATTCTTAATATTTTCGAATTCGTCTTTCCCAGAGTCTAATAAAGATTCCGGCGCCTTAGTTAAAATATCGAAGAGAGAAATCGACATAATTAATTCAGTGCCCCACGTAGGGCACCGGTGACCTACGCGGCAGTCAATGGGTTAAAAACAAGCGAGCGATTCCAAAATGAACGAGAAGTATTTATTCACTGTAATGCAACTATGAAGCTGCTTCAGATAAAACAATACATTCATTCGTATGAATTCATTAACTCGATCGAAATGTCAACAGTTCACGACATACAACATTCTAATTTAATCTAGAGATATCTGCGAATATTTTAGGGAAATATATTATTAAGGTTATTATTATTCGACACTTTAATTAAAGGGTTATTTTCTTTCTATTAATACTATTGTTATTGACAACAAGGATGTGTCACTACTACAAAACGTATAGATACTAACATCTTGTGTGATTCATCATTGAAATGGATGCTAAATAGAATACGTCCTTAAAACAATTTATAGAGTTAAATTTAGAAACGTACGCATGCAGTCTGTGTGCTTAGTGCGAGTTTTTTAACGTTCTCGATAACGTAAAAGTTAACTCAAATTTGTATGGAGTGGGAACGTTTGCGTACGTTTGCCGCTAGGGGCGCTGTTCCAACTGCATACAAAATTGGCTTAACTTTTACGCTATCGAGTACGTTAAAAAAATCGGACTAAGCACACTGGTCTCGTTAGTACTTAAGCCGTTTTCCGTTTAAGTGGAATAATCTTTGTTTTTTTGAAAATATCTTTTTTTTTTCTACCTANACTCAAATTTGTATGGAGTGGGAACGTTTGCGTACGTTTGCCGCTAGGGGCGCTGTTCCAACTGCATACAAAATTGGCTTAACTTTTACGCTATCGAGTACGTTAAAAAAATCGGACTAAGCACACTGGTCTCGTTAGTACTTAAGCCGTTTTCCGTTTAAGTGGAATAATCTTTGTTTTTTTGAAAATATCTTTTTTTTTTCTACCTATGCTGATAGCCTTGAGAGGCTATTTTAGCTTCTCCTTGACGTGTAGGTGACCAGGTAGGTTTAAGACATTCAGGTAAAAAAATTGCCATTCTTCTCTGCGTTAAGTACGTGCGCGACAAAATAGATGAATAATATCACAATAACTCAATATCACGCCAACCGATTTCGATGATAATTGTTTTTAGTGTATATTAATTTGTTTTGAAATATCTTATTTTTTCTCTATTTGAAGTCGGTTTTTGTTAAAGCATGTCTATTTACAATTATTATCGCACTAGATCTTAGATGATCTCAATGTTTTTATTGATAAGTGAGTGCTAAGAGTTAATGCGTGGTTGTCAATTTAACGACTCTTTTTTTCTCTACTTATTCTAGTAGCCTTGAGTGGTTAAACTAGATTCGCCGAACGTGTAGGTGAGGTCACGGGGCTCAAACCGAAGTGTTGCTAACACTGGCCCTAGCAAGAGTAGTGCTTCGCAGAATCTACCACCGTATCGAAACGCGACTCACTCAGAAGATCCGGCGAGAAACCCAGTGGGCTGTGTCTATGGGTTAGTTCACTCGTCGAGCCCTTCGTCTGGTGACGGGTTCGACGAGGACGCTGACCGGTGCTTGTGGTACCTAAAAGCACCGCTAATGGATCGGGAGGATCCGAATTGACGTGTAAGGAAATATCAAAAACATCATCCCATTACGCTATTTTGGGTACCTAACCTCATTAACATAGCTCTAAGAGTAGTTTTATTGAAATTATGGTTTCAAGTGTCAGTTTATGTGTCAAGTGGGTCCAATGACCGTCGTCTTCGTTAGATGAAGGTAAAACTTTAGAGGAATTCGTGAAACAGCTGCTCTCTTGGGGCGCTCGGGCAGCTGTTAGCGAATCCCTCTCCTCCTGGAGAAATCAGAAAGGCATCCAAGCTATCCTTCCTTTCTAAAAAAGAAAACTTCAAACTCACCGTGATATTGAATCCGCTGAGACATATCAACAAAGAACTCGTCACGATGTTAAATAGAGTGGACAGAGAATATAAAGACTGCGTTTTGTTGACCAACCTACAAAAATTTCAAGATACTAAATCAAAACCCTTCAAAATAAAAATGTTTTATTTTTGCGTTAATTATATTTTAGGATATTAGAATATGTCTGGGGTTTTGTGTGTTTTGTGTTTATGCCGTGTGTGCTTTGTTCATACATACAATTCTATGTCTATATATTATTATAATTTTTCCAAAAACCAATGACCCTGCCACAGCGCTCTCTTGGTTGACTTGTAGAGAAGGCCATAGATGCCTAAATCCGCCGCTGTAACTTTTTTTTGTTTTGACTCATAGAACTCAAGGTAATTAATGAAGCCAAAATAAAAGCTACAACTAGGTACTTGCTTTATCGCACCCTCGAATGGAATGGTACCTCTTAATTAGCCAATCTAAGCATAAATACTATGCAATAATACGCGAAATTAATCTTGGGCTAGTAAACAGCGCAATTAAAAGCCGCGAGGGCGGTAAATGATATTTATTTCCTTAGATTTGGGATGATTTAGTATTTTCCAACGACACGCTATTTGCTGTGTGGTTCAACCTGGTTACTAACACTAGCCCCAGCACGGGCGGAGCTTCGCTGATTCTACCACCGGAATCGCGACCCACTTAGAAGATATTATGGTTTTATAATTATTTATGTAACACTAGCTGAGCCGGCGGACTCCGTAGTGCCTCAATCGATAAATAAAACACCTAAACTATTGTATAAAATAAACTTAAAACAAACAAAAGGAATCCGTCCGACGGGGGACACACCAAAGGAAAAACAAAATTGTTATTTTTATTGAATTCCGAGGATTTTCATATTTATCTACCTTTTAAACCTTCTCTAGACTTCCACAAATAATTCAAGACCAAAATTAGCCAAATCGGTCCAGACGTTCTCGAGTTTTAGCGAGACTAACGAACAGCAAATCATTTTTATATAAATAGAAGATTACGCTCACACCGGCACGTTAGCATAAATATGTGTATAGTGCACATTCAAACACACCCATCACACGTCATTTCAGATCCTCTCGATCCATTAACGGTGCTTTTAGGTACCTCAAGCACCGGACATCGTTCTCGTCGAACCCGTCGCGTCGCTTGCAAAGGGCTCGGCGAGTAAATTAACCCACAGACACAGCTCATTGAGTATCTTGCCGGATCTTTTCAGTGGGTAGCGTGCTCTTGCTAGGGCTAGTCTTAACAATGTCCATAGGTTACAGCCCCGTGAGCTCACCTACTCGCTTGGTGAATTTAGTATGACCCTCGACATCACTAGAAAAGGTAGATAAAAAAACAGCCCCATTCATTTACTGGTGGTAGGACCTCTTGTGAGTCTGCACGGGTAGGTACCACCACCCTGCCTATTTCTGCCGTGAAGCAGCAATGCGTTTCGGTTTGAAAGGTGAAACTTATATCTCAAGGTGGATGGCGCATTTACGTTGTAGATGTCTATGGGCTCCAGTAACCACTTAACACCAGGTGGGCTGTGAGCTCGTCCACCCATCTAAGCAATAAAAAAAAAGCATACACATTACATTACATAGCACTGAGCAATAATACCAATAAAGCAAGTGACCTATGAACTAATCAAAAACTACCAATCGCAATTGTATGTAGTATAAAAACAGCATTAAAAAAACACACCCTTAAATAACAAACAGAACTAAAAGTTGATTTAATTTTTTTTTACTTTTCTTGAAGTCTGTGAAAATGACGTTTGTTACGCGGAGAAAGGTTTTGAAGTTTTAAAAAAAAAACCTAATTTTAATACAGACTGAATTTATTTATGCTTTACAATAATCCCATATTACACGAATCGAGTTAGGATGTTATATTATGTCGAACTGCCCGAGTTTTGAAAGAGAAGGAGAATATATACACGAATGGTATTTACCAAACAATTAGTGAACTAGTTATCCAGACTATGAACCTTATTCGTAATATATTAAGATTCTCGATACAAATCAACGAAATTGGTAAACGATGTAGTCAACAGGATATTACTAATGTGAGAAGAATAAATACACATTAACGAATGTTCTAATCACAAATGAAGATTTGATTTAAAATAAACAATATACAAATGATTTAGTAACATAAGGAAGTTAGAAGGAAGATATTATATTATATATTAGCAATGATTGAGAACGAAGAGTTTTTTTTTATTGCTAGATGGGTGGACGAGCTCACAGCCCACCTGGTGTTAAGTGGTTACTGGAGCCCATAAACATCTACGACGCAAATGCGCCACCCACCTTGAGATATAAGTTCTAAGGTCTCAAGTATAGTTACAACGGCTGCCCCACCCTTCAAACCGAAACGCATTACTGCTTCACGGCAGAAATAGGCAGGGCCGTGGTACCTACCCGCACGAACTCGCAAGAGGTCCTATCACCAGTAATTACGCAAATTATAATTTTGCGGGTTTCATTTTTATTACACGATGTTATTCCTTCACCGTGGAAGTCAATCGTGAACGTTTGTCGAGTACGTGTTTCATTAGAAAAATTGGTACCCGCCTGAGATTCGAACACCGGTGCATCGCTCAACACGAATGCACCGGACGTCTTATCCCTTAGGCCACGACGACTTCAAAAGTATTACGAAAGCTAAGAAAACTGAGCGTACATTATGCGTTTATAAAAAAAATCCCGCGGAGTCCCATCCCGGACCGAATCGCTATAGCCTTTAACACCAAAACAATTTTACTTACTCGATTAATTCCTGGTGCCTTTTAATCAGTACTATTATCTCGTTAATCGTTCTGTCGTTGCGTTTGATTTCTAAATGCTCGAATTTGTAACTCAATAGCCTGAAATTCATTCCGATGTAGCTGCACAAAGCATAAAATAAAGTATCCACGCCAAATATGTTCGTGCAGACAATTATAGCTGTAAAAATATATATATATAAACACTAAAACCCAGTAACTAAAAATATCTTTATTATTATCTGACCCAAATTTCGGCCGTGGTACATGTCTCCCAGTAAATAGACAAAAACATCCAAAAGCTGCACGCTGGATGCTACCACTAGTAAAAGGCAGCTTTACACAAGCCTCGTTTGAAGAAGGACATGTCATAGCGCTCGGCAAACACCGTGGAGGGGAGGAGCTCATTCCAAAGGCGAAAGGTACGTGGCACATTTTTTTTTTTATTGCATAGATGTGTGGACGAGCTCACAGCCCACCTGATGTTAAGTGGTTACTGGAGCCCATAGACATCCACAACGTAAATGCGCCACCCACCTTGAGATATAAGTTCTAAGGTCTCAGTATAGGTTACAACGGTTGCCCCACTCTTCAAACTGAAACGCATTTCTGCTTCACGGCAGAAATAGGCAGGGCTGTGGTACCCACCGTGGACCCCGCGTGGACTCACAAGAGGTCCTACCACCAGCAATTACGCAAATTATAATTTTGCGGGTTTCATTTTTATTACACGATGTTATTCCTTCACCGTGGAAGTCAATCGTGAACATTTGTTGAGTACGTATTTCATTAGAAAAATTTATACCCGCCTGAGATTCGAACACCGGTGCATCGCTCAACACGAATACATCGGACGTCTTATCCGTTAGGCCACGACGACTTCAAATTGTTACCAAATTGTTACCAATTGAATTGTTACCAACAAGCCTCTGACTATTGGAACTTCTTTGTTACATTTTGTAACGATATCCTTTCGGTTGGGCTCACTGCTCGGATATCAACTTTAATCGAATAAAGACACAATTGCAAGAGATAAGTANATCGCTCAACACGAATACATCGGACGTCTTATCCGTTAGGCCACGACGACTTCAAATTGTTACCAAATTGTTACCAATTGAATTGTTACCAACAAGCCTCTGACTATTGGAACTTCTTTGTTACATTTTGTAACGATATCCTTTCGGTTGGGCTCACTGCTCGGATATCAACTTTAATCGAATAAAGACACAATTGCAAGAGATAAGTAAAACTCACTCGCCCAAAATTGGTTGATATAGACAATAACCCAAAACGATGTGTTGTACACGTCAAAAGGGTATTTGACGGCGAACGGGTACAAAACCACAAATTTTCCCGTTTCCATGAATTCACCGGCCATCCCGAACAGGGGCATCGTGCAAAAAGTCATCGTGACCACAAAACTCACAGTCGAAAGCAGAAAATTCACGGATTTCAACAATTCATTCGCTTCGTTCACTATTCCTACTTCAGTTACGTCATTATCGTATACCGTTTCTTTTTTATCATTAAGACATTGATCATTGTCATTAGCAGATTCTTCGATCTCATCAGGGTAAGTCTCTCTTAATTTATCGACTACGTCTAACAACGATTCTTTGTTGTGATACAAATAGTGTACTTTTGCTGTGGCTAATACACTTATGGTAAGGCATGGCACGATCAGCGATAATTCCACGAAACTTTTGCCAGTTATTGTGCCGTCGATCAACCAATACATTTCACCTATCAAAACGAAGTATAAGCCAACGATGTTTAGGTAATATGCAATTGAATCCACAAATGTTCGCGTCCAATGGTTCCATTCTTCCAAGAATATGTTTATTCCGGATAGAAACAACGCGGTTTTAGTTAACTTTATCGTCTTTTCGAATTCCGTTTTTGCTCTCATTTCGATTCGTCCGGTTCGATTCACGAGTGGCAAGCGAATGTGTCTAGAAACTTTAGAAAATTAATTACAAACGAGAGTACATCAAAGAGATTTTGATATTTACTTGTCGGTCTTTAATTAGACAAGTTTAGTTTTTCGGGTATAGAACTTTTTTTTTTTTTTTTGGAAACGCTTTGTACTCAATTCTTGGTAACGTGCCCTGTAATGAGATTGAAGTCCTCGTATTGTAATCGAGAATATTTAAATGGAACAATGACAATTAACTTAACCGACCACATTTAAAAGCGGGATATTATATTCGTAACTTAGGAGAGTTTTTAAGGAAACGAACTATAATAGTCATTGGCTTTTTTTTCTATTTTTTTATTGAAAAACCATTTTGAACGAAACTTCTAGCTGTTTACAGAAGAAAAGTAATTTTTATTAAAATAATAAAAAATATTAAATTACCAATAGTTTTAGGCAAATATGTTTGGCCTTTGTTTGTCCTCACGTCATCATTGGCTTTATTTACAGCGATATTGTTATGATTTTATTGATAGCCTCAACTCAACGCAGGAAGTTAATTTAGAGGTTTCAATCAATGAGATGTTTAATAATTCGAATATGTTTTCTGATATATTGTACTTAGAGCGTAGAAAAAATAGAAATAATATATTAAAGGAACGGCGAAATTAATACAAGGATGAAAGGATCACATATGTCACATGTAAATCTTTTTTTTTTCCTGCCTAAGCTACTTGAGAGGCTACTTCAGCGGAACCTTAACTAGTAGGTGAGCTCACGGGGCTCAAACCTGACGACATTGCTAACACGAACCCTAGCAAGAGCCGTGCTTCGCAGAATCTACCACTGGATCGGTAACGCGAACCACTGAGAAGATCCGGCGAGAAACTCAGTCTGAGGGAATCTTTTTTGAGGCAACCGCTCCTATTTATATATGCCATCGATGATGTCAACACCTTCAAAAGCGATGACATTTTGATTTAATTTGCATAAATCAACTTTAACAGTGAATATTTAAAAAAATATTAAAATTAATTACCTACTTAGACACATCATATATTTTCCTAACAAAATAATAATTAAAATCACTGTTAATTAATTATTAATCAATACCAGTTAAATGCGTCTTAACGCTACGTGTTTGTGATATGTTACTCTAATTTGGTATTTATATGAATTTTTTTTAAATGTGGTATTAAAATTAAATATTTAAATATCTTAGTAGCGCGCATTTTGTTTATATCAAACGATAAAAATCCCTCGCGTGTTATTTCTAGTGAAAAAATTATAGAAGATATTATGGTTCAAAAGGTGGATACAGGTTTGACTCATCAGTATTCAATTTTTTTCAAATTTCTTTAGAATTCCAGAAATGTTTTTTGTTATATGATGAAACAGTCACAAAAATCTTGTACTAGACAATTTTTAATACAAAATTGTTTATTCACCGCCATTTTGTTTTGCAAAGATTTAATTATGCAGACACATTTATTATTAGGACTGCATTAAAATCGAATATCAAAAAAAGTTTCACGAAAACAAAAACTAATTTAAACACACGGAAACAATACTATCGTAACAAAAGTATATATGGAACTATAAAATTTATGTAATTGCTGGTCCGAAGTTTAAATAACATACCGTTTCTTAGGTCGAACTCAAAAATATCAATGACAATAGTAAAAACGACCTAAATCACAATAAAATTGCAACGACAGAACGACTTAAGTCTCACAAAAAAATAATAGCCAACAAGACCTTTTGATAATCTACTCGAAGGGGCTTCGTTTGAAGCAAAAACGTTACAATCCCTTTTGATCCGTCCGAAGACCTTCGGTTTTCACGAAATGCAGACAAAAAATATAATTTCTAGCCGTTTCTATTATTTCGGCGGGGCTTTTATTTACGCTGAGCGGTCTTGCGCGACAAACTATTAAAAAAAATGTTACCAACAATGGGGTGGGTTCTGTAGGAAAAAGAAATATATTTTCGACTCTGTGCAACCACATCATCAAACTCTTTTTACCCTATCTAATCGTTGGTAGCCAGTATTCCCACTACCCGAGGACTGGTAGGTGAGCTCACGGGCTCAACCTGAGAGAGTTTGCCAACACTAGCCCTAGCAAGAGCAGTGCTTCACTGGATCTTTCCGGTTATCGTTCTCATCTAACCCGTCGCTTGCGACGAAGGGCTCGGCGAGTAAATTAATCCACTGACACAGCCCACTGAGTTTCTCGCCGGATCTTCTCAGTGGGTGGGTCGCTTTTCCGAACCGGTGGTAGTTTCTGTGAAGCACTGCTCTTGCTAGGGTTAGCGTTAGCAACGTTGTCAGGTTTGAGCCCTGTAAGCTCACCTACTCGTTCTGAGAATCTAGCATAACCTCTAGAGGTTACTAGAATAGGTAGTAAGAAAAAGCTGAATCTCTAACGGGATCGGAATCGCGTCCCGACAAGATTCGACGAGAAACTCAGTAGGTTGTGTCCATGGGCCAGGTTGCATGACCCATTCTACAAGTTCGATGCAAAAAAACTCACATAACACCGAACGTGTCCCAAAACGGGAAAATACTTGTTATGTAATACCTACATGATAATGGTATATAGTTAGTTAAAATTAGCACCAATAACAGTTACTGTTTTTCCGGTTACGGCAATCGGTTTTTTGTAATGTCATTATTGTCAGCGTCTATTGTAGCTAACTCTTAAAACATTTACAACATACACAAGCAACAAAATACTTAAAACATACACAAGTACTATATGTAAAAGGAATTAAGGTGGATTCAAATAAAAATTAAAGACAAAATTGTCGCTGCAAAATGGCGCTATAGATTTAAAACCGCGAGACCGATTTCAATGAGGTTTTCAAGAAATCTACAAATTGGCCTTTTTTTCGGGCATGGGGCCGATCTTCGTGCGAGGTGTCCGTAGCCTAAGGGGCGAGCGTGGTTAGAGGGACTTAAAAGTTTGCAGATCTTGGGAACAGACTGCGGACCCAAGGATGTTTTTAAGGCCCTACCCACCAAACGATTTCCCTTACACTCTCTTACCCGACGTCCGATCTCCGCCCGGGGTCATCGAATTGGCCTAGTAGATGACCCTGTGAAGTATCATAGCGACCGACTCATACTCAAATCCAAGATCGCCTTTTCGCGGGCTGGGTTTGACTAGTAGATATCAATTAAAATGTCCTTCGTTAAGAACAATGTTCAAGTAAACGACACTTTTAAGTCTTCTCTTCGAAGCTTTAACGGACAAACATGACACAATTACTGGTGATCCAATACACAATATCACAATTACAATCACCTCTTGTGAGTCCGTACGGGTACGTACCACCACCCTGTCTATTTATGCCGTGAAGCAATGAGTTTCAGTTTGAAGGGTGGGGCAGCCGCTGTAACTATACTGAGACCTTAGAACTTATATCTCAAGGTAGATGGCGCATTTACGTTGTAGATATTTATGGGCCCCAGTAACCACTTAAAAACCAGGTGGGCTGTGAGCTCGTCGACTCATCTAAGAAATAACAAAAAAATTAAAGGTCTTTACAATATTTGGATGCGTTTCTTAGTTAGCAAACCTTCATCTCTTAATGCGCCACGCACCTTGAGATATAAGTTCTAAGGTATGTAGTTACAACGGCTGCCCCACCCTTCAAACGTCAACGTCACGAGTCAACATACGCAGACTTTTCGTAACAAATGCTCGTTTGAAACCGGCCGAACACGTGCGCGAGAGCCCCCAGTGAAAGTGCAGATGATGATTACTACTCAGATAACCGAGAGGCCGGTCCGCTTAAAGTTTTAACGTCGCCGATACGATTCACAATGCAAATGATCCGTTAAAAACTCGACAGACCCGTGCGTTGCCGTAGATTCGGATTCTTTCGGAGTTCGTATTAGCCCTTAGCGAGATGGAGTATCACAAAGCTTGAAGTCGTCGTGGCCTAAAGGATAAAATGTCCGGTGCATTCGTATCTAACGATGTGTTCGAATCCCGCCGGCGGCTAAAAAGTTTTCTAATGAAATACGTACTTAGCAAATGTTCACGATTGACTTCCACGGTGAAGGAATAACATCGTGTGATAAAAATCAAACCAGCAAAATTATAATTTGCGTAATTACTGGTGGTAGCACCTCTTGTGAGCCCGCACGGATAGGTATTACCACCCCGCCTGTTTATGCCGTGAAGCAGTAATGCGTTTCGGCTTGAAGGGTGGGGCAGCCGTTGTAACTATACTGATACCTTAGAAGTTATATCTCAAGGTGGGTGGCGAATTTACGTTGTACAAGTCTATGGGCTCCAGATTTATTATGTGTGTGTAAGTATATTAGTATGTATTGTATGTAAGTATGTATATTGGTATATATTATATTATGTAAACGGTATATATCTGTTTATTATATGTATATATTTTCTATAATAATGTATTGTATATGGTACACCGCAACATACCTGCTATATTTTTTTATATTTTACAGAATTTCTGTAAATTAAACGGTTGTCTGGAAGAGATCGCTTTTAGCGATAAGACCGCCTATTGTACATATGTGCTTTTTGACTGTTTTTTTTTTTAAAATGTAAATTGTGTTGGTGTGCAATAAAGTGTATTCTCTCTCTCTCTCTCTCTAATCACTTAACACCAGGTGGGCTGTGAGCTCGTCCAACCATCTAAGCAATAAAAAAATAAAAAAGCGATTGCTACAGCGCATTCTCCGACTTTAGAGAGTCCAAACAATACGAATTACCTTGAATCTCCGAAATCGGCAAAACAGTGGTATGTATTAGTACGAGAGATTGTATTTCCAATAAAAATAATCGGAATTATTTACTGAGAAATAAATGAAAATAAATTTATCCATCAGTGTGCTTAGTACGACTTTTTTAACGTTCTCGATAGCGTAAAAGTTAACGTAAATTTGTATAGAGTTGGAATGTTTGCCTACGTTGCCGCTAGGGGCGCTGTTCCAACTGCATACAAATTTTAGTTAACTTTTACGCTATCGAGAACGTTAAAAAACTCGCAATAAACACATAGAAACGGCGTGATAGAAGACTGACGGACGAAACTAATCAACATTATTACGAAATTTCATGAATCAAAATTATATAGCCTGCTTTTTATTTTCTCGTTCGATATTATTTCTTGTTAATTTCAATCCATAATTTAAGTTCTAGTTTTGTCGCGTTTCTTTATTGAACCGACAAAAGAACGGACCTTGACAAAGTGACCGACATCCCAGCCACGGTCGTTTCCATCAAGCCGAGGCGACGCGAAAATTATTCCGACCTACATACAAATAATGAAGTTCACGCAAACAGAACAGATATTTGGCAACGCTACGTACATTAAATGTATTTTTTTTTATTATTGAAAGATTACTGGTGGCAAGTAGGCCTTTTACCAGGACAGGTGGGCGAGCAAAGGCTCAGCCAGGAGTGGTGGGATTTGCTAACAGCTGCCCGAGCGCCTCCAAAGGAGATCTAACAACTCAAGGGCAGCTGCTTCGCGAATGAATCTACTACCGGATCGGAATCGCGACCCGCTGAGAAGTTCCGGCGAGACTCTCATCGGGCTGATGCATGGGTTAGGTTGCACGGTTACCGGGGTCCCTAAGCCTGCTCCTAGTGTTAGAGCTGAAGGCGTCGAACTCAAATGTGCGTTCGAGTAGAATCAAACCCGCGTCGAATTGAACCTCTTCTTCTTCTTTTTCTCCACCTTATCCCACTAGGTGGGGTCGACACAGCAAATTTTTCTCTTCCATTCTCTTCTATCAGCCGTCATCTCAACACTCACTCCTCTCGCTCTCATTTCGTCATTCACACACTCCATCCATGTCTTCTTCGGTCGATCTCTTCCCCCTCTACCTTGCACTACCATTTCCATACATCTCCTAGTCACTTGCATCTTCTCTCTATACATCACATGTCCATATCACGCTAACCGTCCGCTCTTTAATTTGTTGATTATCGGGTCTACTTTCAGACTTCCTCTCAACTTCACCAAAGTACTCAAATCTTTTAGGCATCAATTAATAATAAAAATAATAAGCCCCTTTTACGTTCTGGTGGTAGGAGGTTTTGTGAGTCCGCTCGGGTAGATACCACCACCCTGCCTATTTCTGCCGTGAAGCAGTGATGCGTTTCGGTTTGAAGTGTGGGGCAGCCGTTGTACTGTTAAAAGTGAGACCTTAAAACTCATGTCTCAAGGTTCGCGGCGGCATTTACGTTGTAGAGGTCTATGGGCTCCGGTAACCACTTACGCCAGGTGGACTGTGAGCTCGTCCATCCATCTAAGCAATAAATAAAAAATTTCAATCCACAATGATGATTGTTATTACATGCGTTTTAATATACAGGATGTTTCGAAAGTCAACGTCAAAAGATAGAAGATATAAAAGCGATAGCAGGAAGCGATTGGCGAAAAAATTTATGGTTAAAGAGGAGGAGAGCTGTATCCGAGAAGAATTTCCGATCAATGGTAGTCACCAATTAACTATATCCAAATTGGCAAAAACAAAACATTTATGTAGCCGTCTGTCTTTTGTTCTAATCCATTTTTTTATTGCCCTTGTAGGCAGACGAGCATACGGTCCACCTGATGGTGAGTGGTTACCGTCGCCCATTGACTTCAGCAATGCCAGGGACAGAGCCAAGCCGCTGCCTAACGAAAAAAAATGTTTAGTTACTATTGACGATCTTCATTGTTGTCATTTGTAAATAATAATAATAAGCCTTTATTACTGTTTTACTTACTTAATTACCTACTAACTTAATAATAAATTAAATTTAAATTCAACTTGTAATCAAGTATTCCGTTCGGCGTTCGGTGTGGTTTTCAAAACAGTCCGGTCATCGTTCTCGTCGAATCCGTCGCTTGCGACGAAGGGCTCGACGAGTGGATCTTCTCAGTGGGTCGCGTTTCCGATCCGGTAGTAGATTCAGCGAAGCACGGCTCTTGCTAGGGTTCGTGTTAGCAACGTCGTCAGGTTTGAGCCCCGTGAGCTCACCTACTAGTTAAGGTTCCGCTGATATAGCCTCTCAAGGCTATCAGATTAGGATTTAGCGGTAGGCAGCGGCTTGGCTCTGCCCCTGGCATTGCTGAAGTCCATGGGCGACGGTAACCACTCACCATCAGGTGGGCCGTATGCCCGTCTGCCTACAAAGGCAATAAAAAAAAAAAAAAAAAAAAAAAAAGGAAGGGAGAAAAAAATCAAAACAGCTTATCTCTCGACAAAAGCCTCCTCTAAAGATTGCCAATATTCTCAATTTTTTATGTTGTCTTTTGTAATCGAATTCAAAAAAGGAGTAAGTGCTCTTTTCTTTAGAAAGTTTCTATGCTAGGGGTGTCTCAGAACTCTTTTTTACGAGAACCAATTATTCGAATGATTATTTAATATTTGAAAGTTTGAGAGCTTCTAATGCGGTCCCATTTAAACAAGATCTGACCAGTAGTTCCTGAGATATCCATAATAATACTTGTTTAATTGACTTCAACCACATTTATTATGTGTATATTAACCTCATTTTATTATTACGTCAAAGTCGGTTTTCTTTTTTTTGTTCGTTAAAATTCTGTATTGCATTATATATGCAAATGGTCAGTTTGTTTTTCCGTAAGAATCTCTTAACCAAAAACAAAAAAAAAACGAAAGAATAACGTCTAAAATTAATGTAAATCTTGTGATACCAGTGATTACGGTCGAATTCGATTGTTGAGCTAGCGCTGGGTTCATCTGGATACGTAAACACGACTTTACGGTATATTGTTATAAAATTATAACACGCAACGTACCTTCATTTGCGGAATTCCCTGTTGGAGGACAGACAGCACGCCCTTACACCATTCTGCTAACTTCTATAGCGAAACAGTCTTATCGGATGCAATCTGGCATATTTAATGCGGCCCTTACGTATCAATCTGATTCATTAACACTGTCATTAAACGCCTGCAGCTCTAGCACTCGCCCATAGGCATATCCCATTGAGTTACCATTACTGGTGGTAGGACCTCTTGTGAGTCTGCGCGGGTAGGTACCACCACCCCGCCCATTTCTGCCGTGAAGCAGTAATGCGTTTCGGTTTAAAGGGTGGGGCAGCCGTTGTAACTATACTGAGACCTTAGAACTTATATCTCAAAGTGGGTGGCGCATTTACGTCGTAGATGTCTATGGGCTCCAGTAACCACTTAGCACCAGGTGGGCTGTGAGCTCGTCCATCTATCTAAGCAATAAAAAAAAAGTTTCTCGCCGGATCTTCTCAGTGGGTCGCGATTCTGAAGCGGTGACGGATTCTGTAAAACACCGCTTTTGCTAGGGCTAGTGTTAGCAAATTCTCTCAGGTTGTGAACTCACATAGCCGTCTCGGCGTAGCTAGAATAACCGCTTAGGCTACCAGCGAATAGGTAGGGAATAAAGCACTTGGAGCAAGCGTAAGTAGCCTAGTAACCATGCTCATTGAACTCCTCGACGAGTTCATTGTGAAACCTAACCCATACATCAGCCCGCTGAAGGTCTCACTGGATCTTCTCAGCGACTCGCGATCCCAATCCGGTAGTAACTTGTAGGTGAGCTTACCGGATTCAAGCTTTCAGCTTGTGCTAAAACTGGCTCTAGCAAAAGCGCAGTGCTTCGCAGAATCTACTACCGCATCGGAATCGCAACCAGCTGAGAAGGTCCGGCGAGAAACTCAGCGGGCTGATGCATGGGTTACCGGGGTCCCTAAGCCTGCTCCTAGTGTTAAAGCTGAAGGCGTCTAATGCAAAGGTTATTGGATCTGATGGATCCGTAAAGACGACTTAGAAGATCCGGCGAGAGGCTCCTTACGATGTGTCTATGGGCGAAAGTTATGGCATTTCATTCGTTTGAAAAGGGCCCTAAGGCATCGTTGACACCAACTGATTGTCCGCCGCCGACTGTAAGTATTCTCACTATCAGCCCCAGTGTAAGTCCACGTTTACACAACGTAATGAGCTTTTCGCCTGATCTTTTAAGTCATCTTTACGGATCCATCAGATTCAATAACCTTTGCATTACACGCCTTCAGTGTAAGTCAACGTTTACAGTGGGGCTGATAGTGAGAATACACACAGTCGGCGGCGGACAATTGGTTGGTGTGAACGATGCCTTAGTGACAAACAGGCGACATCCGAGTCTCTAGCATTACTGATGTATTCGCGTCCCTTTGAAGGCAACACAAAAGCTACAATCGCTTTTAAAATTACGTAATAAACTAATTAACAGTTTCCTAAATAAACAATTAGACGCATCTTTTCATACGCCTTCTACAAAGGTGCAATAACAAAAGGCCCTTTTATAAAACAAAAACATAGTAAACGGACATCGTAAAAATGAAAATATTATTTTGTCTTGTTAAACACTGTTATTTAAATGTTAAAAGTGAAATATTTTGAACGTTAACATAGAATGAGTGCTGCGTTACAAAAGATTTATGTTAATTTTTTTTCCTACCAATGTTGATATCCTTGAGAGGCTATGTCAGCTTCTCCTTGACGTGTAGGTGAGCTCACGGGGTTCAAACCTGTCTTGAGTGTTGCTAACACTGGCCCTAGCAAGAGCAGCGCTTCGCAGAATCTACCACCGGCAGCTGTATCACGTATTTCGCAGACAATTAGCAGAAGACAAATATTGTGCAAATATTGCTGTCAACTGTCCATTTCGTATTACGGACTTACAACAAAAAAGCAGATCGCGGACCATCACTAGTGCTGCCTCTGCAGAGCGATTTGTGAAACTTTAGTGCATTCTTTTCCATACAACTAACAACAACTGGCTTAAAGTCGGTATTNCTCAAGGATTCCCTCGGGTGCATATTATAAATAGCACGAATAGCCCTCTTCTGCAGGATGAAAATCGTTTCGACATCGGCAGCATTGCCCCATAGCAAAATGCCATAGGACATAACACTATGAAAATAACTGAAATAAACTAGACGTGCCGTATCTTCATCAGTATACGTTCGTATTTTTTTTACCGCAAACGCTGCAGTGTAAGTTAACGTTTACAGTGGCGCTGATAGTGAGAATACACACAGTCGGCGGCGGACTATTGGTGTGAACGATGCCTTAGTGACAAACAGGCGACAGCCGTGTTTCTAGCATCACTGATGTATTCGCGTCCCTTTGAAGGCAACACAAAAGCTACAATCGCTTTTAAAATTACGTAATAAACTAATTAACAGTTTCCTAAATAAACAATTAGACGCATCTTTTCATACGCCTTCTACAAAGGTGCAATAACAAAAGGCCCTTTTATAAAACAAAAACATAGTAAACGGACATCGTAAAAATGAAAATATTATTTTGTCTTGTTAAACACTGTTATTTAAATGTTAAAAGTGAAACATTTTGAACGTTAACATAGAATGAGTGCTGCGTTACAAAAGATTTATGTTAAGTTTTTTCCTACCTATGCTGAGGGCCTTCAGAGGCTATTTCAGATTCTCCTTGACGTGTAGGTGAGCTCACGGGGCTCAAACCGGGAGTGTTGCTAACACCGGCCCTAGCAAGAGCAGCGCTTCGCAGAATCTACCACCGGATCGGAAACGCGATCCACTGAGAAAATCCGTGTTAAATACAGCTATGGGTTACAATATTATATACCTAGTCCGGCTACAAGTTTTGTTACAAACAAAAATGAATTTTATTTTATTGATGTACCTAATGTAATATTATTAAAAAATTTAAGTATCTACATATTTATTAGTCTCAGCAAAAAAAAACTATTCGAAATGGTCACCTTTGGCCTTTAATCTGTTTGGCCACAAATCTATGGATTTATGCACTATTTCCAAGGGAAATTTGGCCACTGCTTGCTCCAAAGATTTTTTAAAAGACTCAATGTCGCCGTGTCGCTTAGAGCAGACCATGTCCTCTAAAACTGACCATAATTTGAAGTCTAAAGGGTTGAGGTCTGGGCTAAATGAGGGTCAGTCTTCAGCTCTTATAAAGTCCGGAACGTTGGTTTCAAGCCAGGCTTGTTTAGTTCGTGACTTGTGACCAGGTGCAGAGTCCTGCTGGAAAGTCAACGGTATATTTTTAAAAAGTGTATTACTGAGAGGTTTTACCACATGATCCAAGACTGTATCTTGATACACTTTGGTTGAAGTTTCACTTCTTTTTCACAAAAATGTAGTTTTGTGACTCCTTGATAATGTGGGTAAATAAAACAAAATATAAATAAAGCCGCTGGACGTAATTTATCGGGTTCCTCCAAAAAGTCCGCTGAAAAAATTTCAGTAAATGACCACCATTTTACTGAGGTTATATATTTTCATCCCATATCATCTTTCTCATTTCATTTAATTTCATCCCAGTTGATTAATGTCTTAAATTAGTCATCTTCATTTCATTTCATTTCACTCCATATTATCATTTTTCATAAAAATGAGATTAAAAATTAAAATAAGACTTGACCTAAAGGTCTTAGTTACCAGGTCATAAAAACCCTTTAAAAAAACAGTGTATTGAAAAATGTCCGCTGAAAGGGAGCAATATACAATGACGCCACAGTAGCAAATAGAAAAATTTAAAAAACAGTCTCATTAACTGTCTATCACACTTCAATCCAGCACACTTCACTCCGTTTAAAACTGCTATGTTCATGTAATTTCCAATTCCTATACTAGCGCTATTTCGATGAATCTTCCAACAATAACTTACCCTTTGCTTTCGCATCTATCTGCCTTTTTAACGCTATTAGAGGTCCCGCAGTAGTCGAAATTCGACTATAATTAATTGGAATTGTAAGTTTGTACACTATTATGATTGTATTTTATACTTCTAAAATCACAAATTTCGCCAAGACTACACTATAAAAAATATTAACAAAGACAAACAATATTTAATCTCAATTTGACAACAGACGTTAAGAGCAAAAGTTTGACAATAAATAGTATGCATCAGCATGCGTGTGTGCGTCAAATACATGGTATGTAGTGTGTGTAATGTTTTCTTTATTGATTTAATATATCTTTTATGCATTATTTAAAAAAAATATTATTATTGTGCACTTCTTCTCTATATTCTCTATAAGTGTGGAAAATTTCAAACTCCTCCGTCCGCGCAATTTTCGTTAAAGGGATACAAAGTTTTTGGTTCACGTATTAATATAACGCTATTATTGAACTAAAGCACTGCCGATACAAAAACACGTTTGCAATGTAAGGCAATTAAAAAAAAACTAGGATGCGACAGTACTATCCCATGTCTCCGATCGTAGCATGATTAATTTGACAAAAATAGACCTTCAATCTTAAGCACGAAAGGCGTTTTCAGTTTACACGTAACTGAAGGCAGCTCCACGCGATAACGGCTCGCACTTGCCAGTGTTTTTTTTTTCGTTGTTCTGAGAAAAATGTTATCTATCATAAATACTGAAGTTATGTGTGTTCGGAGTTTGAATTTTTCGTGGAATACCCCGTCAACGTCAATCGTCGGGACTACAGCTGAGTTAAACGGCCATCTGGCAACCCTAGCGTTGACGTAGACTCCACAGATTATTTCGAACACACTACACGCCCAACAAAAAACTCGGATAGTAAACAATATATATTTGTTTGATTAAAACTATTTTTACAATTGCCTGATAAAGTATTCGAAACTTGTAAATAGAAATGGAAATAGTATAATAACAAATAAAAAAAAGCGAGATAAAAGCGTAAAAGTAATTTTAATTATGGCCCCAACTCGTACAAAACGGATGAAAATGCTATAATATCCTTGTTTATTAAAAAAATGGAGGTAATTTTATGAAACGCGTAAGAACTTAATATCTACATGAGGAAAAATATTATTTCAATAAAATGTTCGTCAATTTATTATATATTAACAATGTTCGGTTAAAATACATTGATATATTCAAATATATAATTATAATATTTTTCATTTAACATTTCTTTCACGCATCGCCCTGCTTCTTTCTAACGCGATATATTAGTACATACCTCATATTATTATTACTAAATGACATTAGTACAACAATTCTGAAATAAGTGATGCACACCCATGAATTTTTCGCCGGATCGTCTCAGCGGGTCGCGATTCCGGTGGAAGATTCAGCAAACACTGCTCTTGCTAAAGTCAGTATTAGCAGTTCTCCCAGGCTGAGCCCGTGAGCTCACCTACCGGTTTGCGTGCAGCTGGAATAGACCCTTAGCTAAAGGATTAAGTAGGAAAAAAGTGTATATTTAGTGTTTATTATCGACTGCTAGTAATCGATTTTTTTAGCTTCTAGATCAGGGGCTCCCAAACCTATTTTGCCCATTGCCCACTTTGAGAATAAATTATTTTTAGCGCCCCCATTTTTTCACCTACTTAAAAACCACTATAGCGAGAGCTCAGTCGTTGTCTAAGTCCTTCTAGATGAAATTACAAATCGCCCCCACGCCTCTACGCAACGCCCCTATTTTTTTTCTGGGTCTCTTTCCGCGCCGTTTAGGTCTGCGGCGCCGACAAGGGGGCGTTATCGCCCACTTTGGGAAAAGCTGTTCTAGATGGCGCCAGTTAAATATAATTGCTGATAGAGTTGCCAAAAAGACCGCGCCTCTGTGAGCAATGTTTCTCGTTATCTAATCATTCTTGAACAAGCAGTCGCCCGACAATTATCGCCTTAAAGATCTTTGGCGTCATCGCCCTAAGCAACTTCTTTCTAGATTATGCATACGTGTCGCGATAGTACATAAGGGATCTGTGCTTCTAAACCAATATCAGTGATATTCGTTCATTGTTATACCTGTGTCTTTTCTTTGAAGCTTAGCAGAATATGTGTGACGTCACATTTTGCAAAAACAAAATCAGTTCAATAGATCTCACTAAGTGATTTAAGAAAATTTTTATTCTTCTACGACAATAGCAATTGGTTGAAGGTGAAAATTCAACAACAAAGTTTAATAATAATCTTATGTCTAGCCGGACGAGTAAGCCGAAAGAATCTAAAGGAACACCGCGTTAATATCGGGGAAACCGTGAACAAATCAGACATGGTCATACGGCCTCAATATGGGATTCCCCGTGATATTTTTTTTATTGCCCTTTTAGGCAGACGAGCATACGGCCCATGTGATGGTGAGTGGTTACTGTCGACCATGGACTTCAGCAATGCCAGGGGCAGAGCCAAGCCGCTGCCTACCGTTGAGTACTCTCCACAAGCCTCGTTTAAATAATGACAAGTCATAGCGCACGGGAAACACCGTGGAGGGGAGCTCATTCCAAAGCCGGATGGCACGTGGCAAAAAAGATCTCTGGGAACGCACTGCGGATGAACGCAGCGGCTCCAGGTATGGATGAACTTTAATCTGGTGGCGGGCGGTGCGATAGTAAAAACGAGAATCATCTCAAATAATTCCTCTGAGCATGGTTACCAGAGATTGACAAACATACCTATATGTTTAAATGTACATACATACATATATAGATAATAACCACCCAGACAAAGAGCAAACAAGCCTGCGCGTCACACAATGTTTGCCCGATGTAAGAATCGAACCCACGAACCTAGGCGCAATAGTCCGGGCCGCTAACCACTGCACCACCGAGTCAGTCAGATATGAATTTGCGAATTACATTGACACAAAACAAAATTCACTTTCCCTAATTTTATTCCACAAAGAACACACTTATACCATCTTATCATCACGATCGTAGATTTCTTATAATTGCGGCTGTGCGCTGACTGACATTAGTTTGATATTAAAACGACATAAATAACCTTAGAGGTATAAAAAATAGAGACGAAAGGACGTAGTCTTTAATTCTAGAGCCAATTATGTGGTGAGGTCTTTGTATGACTTTTTAACTCATATAGGTTTAAGCTGTATACACATTTAACATAGGTGACGCTGTCTGTGGCAGTTATCCACTCAAACTACTTTAAAGGCCTATGACTCAAACCTTGTTTGAAGGTGTCAGCAGTTCAGAATTTTTTTTTCATTTTTTTTTATTGCTTAGAGGGGTGGACGAGCTCAAGCTGAAGCTGACGAGCTGAAGCGAATGTGAGTTTTTTTTTTAAGGAATTTTATGACCTGGTAACTAAGACTTTTAGGTCAATTCAAATTTTAATGATTTTTTTTTCTTAGTTGGATGGACGAGCTCACAGCCCACCTGGTATTAAGTGGTTACTGGAGCCCATAGACATCTACAACGTAAATGCGCCACCCACCTTGAGATATAAGTTCTAAGGTCTCAGTATAGTCACAACGGCTGTCCCACTCTTCAAGCCGAAACGCATTACTGCTTCACGACAGAAATAGGCGGGGTGGTGGTATCTATCCGTGCGGACTCACAAAAGGTCCTACCACCAGTAATGTCAGTGGGCACTTCATTCCAAAGCCGGATAGTACGTGGTAAAAAAAACTGGCGCATTGTGGATGAAAGAATTGGGTCTAGTTTGAAATATGCGACAATAAAAACGAAACGGGCTCATCTCAAACAACCTCCTATGGCTTTTTCTAAGAAGTACGCAGTGCATTTCTTCGTTGTGGTATGATTGTCGTACGCTCCTAATCTGGATTGCATTATAGCAATACAGTTAGTAGTAAAATTGAATGTCTTAATGTCCTCCGATACACTTTCTCGTTTCGAGAGACGGAAATTATTCACTATCAGGTAGTCCGTGCGCTAGTCTGTCTGAAAGAGCAGTAAAAAAATAATAGAAGGAAAAGCAGTGCTGATTGAAGACTAATGTACAAAACAAGAAAATCGGTGTTTCGTGTCCCCTAATTAGGTAAACAAAACTCCATTTTCTTTGTCTGTCTATTTACTTAAACCTAAGTCTAATAAATAATAATCTATACTAATATATAAATAAATCTACAGTGGTTTTTACGGATGTTCCGTTATAACTACTGAACCATGCATCCGATTGACTTGAAATTTGGTAACCATGTAGAAAATACATGTACTTAATGGATAGGCTAATATTTATATTAGTTTTAGACTCCCTACACCAGTTGCGGGGGCGTTAATGATGAGAATCTATGTGGAGGTGAGAAATAATATTATTAATTTTAAATGCCCAGCGAAGCGGACAGGTACAGCTAGTAAATAATAAGTCTAATTTTACACGATTTTGGCGCTAATACAGCTGTGTCAATATTAGTCTATTTTAGTTACTGTACGAATATCACTTGAATTACATTGTTTGTTTCAGCAAACGAATCCAAAATCTTATGGTCTTTGTGAATTCACTGCATGAAAATTGTAATATCCGTGTACATATTAGAAAGAGAGAGTATTATGTTACGTTCATAAAATTCCTTAACAGAATATCTCAAGACAGCGGATATAATGGATAATTTTCACAAATCCCTTTCCTAAAAATATGAATAGACTGATTTATCAAACGAAACAAATAGGTACCTCAAAAATAACTTAATAAAAAGCTAAAAATAATAACAAAAATACAGAGGCTATTTACAAACAGAAATGTTTTATTTGCTTTTCCCTGCGCGTTAAGAACTAGAGCAGTGATTCTCAACCACTGTTCCGCGGCACTTTTGTGTGCCGCCAAATTTTGCGAATATCATTTTAAAAGAAAAATATTTTAAACATGAATATAATATATTTAAATCCACAAAAAAAAATTATAGTATATTGTAGTTTTATTTCGTATATTAAAATTGTTTGATAAACTATTTATGCAGTGTGTTGTAGTAAGTAAATAATTTTTATCTTTTTTTTTTGTGTGCCGCTAAATTTTGTAATCGTTAAATATGTGCCGCAACAAAACAAAAGGTTGAGAATCACTGAACTAGAGGTATCTATGTTTCAAAAACATTCATCATGGTTCCAAGCCGGTTCCGGCAACGGCGACCAAAATTTCAAAATTTGGTTCAAAAACATTACACCTGTAGTAAGTAACCTATCGAATGGAAAAGATATCAAATCCCGATTAGACATCGTTGTTAACCAGGTCGTGGCATCGAAGACGGGCTTCTGTGATCGTATTCCACTTTATCTATCTTTCAGCCTACAGAGGTCCATTGCTGGACATAGGCCTCCCCCAGATCTCACCACAACGACCTTTCCTGTGCTTCCTGCATCCAGCATATGCCCAGGACTTTCAATAGATTGTCGATCCACCTTGTGCAAGGTCTACCCCAGCTCCAATGTAACGGATTCGACTTAGATCGCCCTAATGTGAATGCCACTTCCTTCCTCATGACATGACATCAAATCATCATTTGGGTTGGAATGTGACAGTTTCACAGCAGAATAACATTGTATTGGTTACAGAGTTGGATCCACCCACATCCAGTCTCGTGTTATGTGGTCAACAAGCCATAGACATCACGACCTTAACATTCCTTTGATTAGTAATAAAGACATAGCTAATTTCTTCATTGTATCGAATAACGGCTGTAGTCCTTTCCAAAATGAAACGCTGGACTGGTCCTCTGTAGAAAGGTGTAGTGCTAATACACATTAACCTCCTCGGGGTGATTATATAAAATGTATAAAATCTTCTCTTTCGATTACTGTAACGCGACGTTATTCGTGTTTAGCGTTCTTATGAATCCCGATAATAAAATTGGTACCCGCGAACTTCAGCGGCAGCTATGTCGCTCGATACAAGCTCAGCCGTCGTCGCTTAAGCCTTGTTCGGACTAGGCGAGTATTTTAGTCGAGTACTGAGTAATTTAGTAGCTAAATGTGTCTGAGCACCAAAAATTTAGTCGAGAAGGTTAGTAAATAATTTAGTCAAGTCAATCCATTTGGTTCTATTTTTTCGGTCGAGTAGCGAGTAGTTTAGCCACTTAATTACTCGGTACTCGACTAAAATACTCACCTAGTCCGAACAAGGCTTTAGGCCGCGACTCAAACATCCATAAAAATATTTTAAAACGGGTATTTTTATTAGCCGACTTCAAAAAAGGAAGAGGTTCTCAATTCGACTGTATGCTTGTTTTTATATTTGTTACCTCATAACTTTTGACTGGGTGAGCCGATTTTGATGATTCTGTTTTTATTAGAAAGCTGACGCTTCCCGTGTGGTCNCCTAGTCCGAACAAGGCTTTAGGCCGCGACTCAAACATCCATAAAAATATTTTAAAACGGGTATTTTTATTAGCCGACTTCAAAAAAGGAAGAGGTTCTCAATTCGACTGTATGCTTGTTTTTATATTTGTTACCTCATAACTTTTGACTGGGTGAGCCGATTTTGATGATTCTGTTTTTATTAGAAAGCTGACGCTTCCCGTGTGGTCCCATTTATTTTAGTCCAGTTCTGATAATGGTATCCATGAGAATGCATTAAGTACGTGCGCGACAAATAGATGAATAACTCAATAGCACGCCAACCGATTTCGATGACTATTGTTTTTAGTGTATATCAATTTGTTTTGGAATATCTTTTTTTTTCTATTTGATGTCGGTTTTTGTTAAAGCATGTCTATTTACAATTATTTTATAATACGGCAAAGCGATACGAGAAATCTTTCAAGGTTTTTGTGAAGAGAATTGAAACGAAATGTTTTTGTTTTGCTTGGGATTTCATCTTTACGGCAAGAGAATTCCAGTCCGCCAACAGAATACCTAAAGTCGATACATAGATGAGTGATACACGACTCCGCGGAGGGAATATGTCTTTTTAATTAGTACCGCACCATCTCATGCGTTCTTATATATCTTACTTCGCGTTCTCTCCCGATTTTCTGCTTGAGTCATAGAAAAAGAGGGACTGTTGAACAGTTCGACTTAAGACTTTCTTCGTGCACTTGAGAAATCTATCTTATCTATAACTAGTCAGGTCATAAGTATTGTCACACAGTAAAAACTTTTCTTTTAGAATGCTGGCCACAAAAAAGTTTATTGAATTCGAATTTCGAATTGTTCATGAAAATAAAAATGTATACTTTTAGTATTTCACTCTTTTTTAAATATGCAGTGGACGCTTAAAGAAAACCGTGTTGCAGTTATTGCGTTGCATCGTTGCGGTTACGCGCCAATTCAAATTTTTAACATACTGAAAAATTTTAATATAACCAAAAGATTCGTTTATCGTACCATCAAACGATACAATGAAGACTAGTGTAGATGACAGGTCAAGAAGTGGTCGCCCTCGGTCTGTTAGGACTCCAGCAGTGATAAAAGCTGTGAAGGCGCGAATTCAAAGAAATCCCAAACGTAAGCAGAAACTGTTGGCCCTTCAGATGGGGTTAAGCAGAACCACGGTGAAAAGGGTGTTAAATGAAGACTTAGGGCTTCGGGCATATCGAAGAAAAACAGGACATCGTTTGAATGCTCGTCTAATGGACCTGAGACTGAAGAGATGCCGCGCTTTGTTGAAGCGGTACGCGGGAAAAAAATATCGGGAAATTCTTTTTTCGGATGAAAAAATTTTTACCGTAGAAGAGAGCTACAACAAACAAAATGATAAGGTGTACGCACACAGTAGTGAAGAAGCGAGCAACCGTATTCCGCGTGTCCAACGAGGTCATTTTCCATCCTCGCTCATGGTATGGTTGGGAGTTTCTTATTGGGGCTTAACAGAGGTACATTTTTGTGAGAAAGGTGTAAAAACGAATGCAGTTGTGTATCAAAATACAGTCCTGACGAACCTTGTGGAACCTGTTTCTCATACCATGTTCAATAACAGGCACTGGGTATTCCAACAAGATTCGGCGCCAGCTCATAGAGCGAAGAGCACACAAGACTGGCTGGCGGCGCGTGAAATCGACTTCATCCGGCACGAAGACTGGCCCTCCTCCAGTCCAGATTTGAATCCGTTAGATTACAAGACATAGCAACACTTGGAGGAAAAGGCGTGCTCAAAGCCTCATTCCAATTTGGAGTCACTCAAGACATCCTTGATTAAGGCAGCCGCCGATATTGACATGGACCTCGTTCGTGCTGCGATAGACGACTGCCCGCGCAGATTGAAGGCCTGTATTCAAAATCACGGAGGTCATTTTGAATAAACTTTAGTGTCATAAGAATCTATGTTTTGTTAAGTTCATTTTGGTATATGAATGGTTACATAATGAATAAACTTGTTTCAATTATTTTACATTAAACATGTGACAGAATTTATGACCTGACTAGGTATATATAAAAATGTATTGCTGTTCGTTAGTCTCGCTAAAACTCGAGAACGGCTGGACCGATTTAGCTAATTTTAGTCTTGAATTATTTGTCGAAGTCCAGAGGTTTAAAAGGTAGATAAATATGAAAATGCTCGGAATTAAATAAAAATAACAATTTTGTTTTTCCTTTGATGTGTCCCCCGTCGGACGGATTCCTTTTGTTTGTTTTAAGTTTATTTTATACAAAAGTTTAGGTCTTTTATTTATCGATTGAGACACTACGAAGTCTGCCGGGTCAGCTAGTATGGAATATAGATTTGACAGTTTCCTCGGACCCAATATAAAGGTTTAGGATAGGATTGTCTGTGTTACAAGTCGAAAACTTGAGATAATATTAAGTTATATTAGTGGATTTCGAGCTTGAAATCAGATCTGCGGATCTATAGTTGTTTGACCTTTAGATACAACTAGTTGCCAGGGAAACCAGTCACGGCATTGCGTTCATATGTGTTTGGCGTATAACTTTTTTGGTGATGTTAATTTAAGCAGTATTACTTACGAGTTAAAAATCTGAATTAGCTCAAGATAAATCCGGAGATTATAGTCATCTTAAAGTTTGCAAAATTCAATTGAAAAGGGCCAATTAGTAATTCGTGGATGTAAGCTTATGTTTATTTGAGGTTCTAATTACGTTTCTCTATAACAAGGATCAAAATGTAAAGTTTTGTATCGAAATAGGCTATCGTGGGATAAGTAATCACGATTTTACCACCGATTCAGAATAGTTTAGTAGAAAAATCAGCAAGAAAATAAGGGCTTCCTCTTTTCCAAATGCATATACATCATACAAAAAATAACTAATACTTTTCTTATGATTGAGGGATTACTGGTGACCCAGGGGCCTTTCCAGTTTCACCAGGACCGGTGGGCGAGCGATTTGCTAACAGCTGTTCGAGGGTCTCCAAAGGAGACCTAAAAACTCAAGAGCAGCTGCTTCGCGAACAATTTTACAATACCGAATCGGAATCGCGACCCGCTGAGAATATCCGGCGAGAAACTCAGTGGGCTGATGTTTAGCCTAGGTAACTAGTACTTCCGGTGGTAGATTCAGCGAAGCACTGCTCTTGCTAAGGCTGGAGCCCGTGAGCTCACCTAACATTCCACGCGTAGCTGGAATAGCCCTTTAGGCTATCGGCGAATAGGTAGGGGGAAAAACGGACACACACCCATACAATAATGACGACTTAAACAAGAAACAGATATACGCTATCAAGCACCGGCTAAACTAAGAATTTCATAAATACAAACAGACTTTTCTTTTTAAGTTACTAGCTCACCCGGCAGACTTCGTAGTGCCTCAATCGATAAATAAAAGACCTAAACTTTTGTATAAAATAAACATAAAACAAACAAAACGAATCCGTCCGACGGGGGACACATCAAAGGAAAAACAAAATTGTTATTTTGATTTAATTCCGAGCATTTTCATATTTGTCTACCTTTTAAACCTTCTCTGGACTTTCACAAATAATTCAAGACCAAAATTAGACAAATCGGTACATCCGTTCTCGAGTTTTAGCGAGACTAACGAACAGCAATTCATTTTTATATATATAGATAGATAGATACAATTGACTAGAATCGTTCATAGGGCATTTTACATCTGTGACAGCGTGCCTGCAGATTCTATAAGTAGTATATGCATTACATAGTTTATGAGTACGTTAGCCTAACAAAAACAATGGATTTCTTAGGCAATCCGGCCTAGAAGTCTCTTGACCCCAAGTCCGAACGTTGTAACAAAAATCTGTCTTTGACTAGTAGATAACATGGTAATGACAAAGACGCTAAAAGCTCGCAGTGCTAATGATAAGATAAAGTCGGTATTATATCAGTGACACTAGTATTAAGCTTTTAGGCAATACGTAGGTAGTATGTGAGTGATATTTGAGTTTCAGATTGTAATGGATTCAGTGTCGCCAAAACACTTTAAAAAAAATTATAACTGAATTAAATTGACTAACCTTCTTGAATTCAATGGTTTGCTGAATTCAAATGTTATATAAAGAATCACTCTACTGTCTACTGGAAAAGGTAATGAAATAAAACTTTCCAGAATAATTTCGTAACTTAAATGATGACTTTTAATACATCTTCGTATATTACACTTTTTTTTTTTTTGTTTTATACAAAACAACATCCACTTTTCTCGAGGCCTCCGATTTAACCTCAGAGCGGACACGTACAAAAATAACAAAGAAAAAAAAATACTAATTATAATATCAAAAAAAATAATTACGTAATTAAAGAGATCCTCCGAGGTTTGGGAGACGAAAACATTTAAGCACATATTGAATAAAAATATATCTTACTTATCGTTAAGAAACAACAAATCGATTACTTAGTACTTTTTGTGAATAAAAATTGTTCTCCAATCTAGAGCAATAATGACAATGCATTTAACAGGTAGCTCTGTTATAACACGATATTTTACAACGCGGTTCCATTTTAACACGGAAGGAAAAAATTCCCCAAAATCTTCTTATAACACGGTATTTCTACAACACGAGATTTTTGTTTAAAAATTCTTTAAAAAAATACATTATGCTTTATGAACCCAACATTTAAGGGAATAACCGAAATTTTACCGCTTATTTTTAATAAGTAAATAAATACATACGGGCATAGTTGAGATGATTCATTCAGACAAATTACTATTCTTTTTAGTCTTATATAACACTATTTTTCACAACGCGGGACTTTGTATAAATATATCTACCGTGTTATAGAAAGGTTACTTGTATACCTATATTGAGCTTGTTATGAGGCGACATTTTGATAATAATTTGAATATTTAAGTGTTTTTGGTGGAACATTGTAGGTAATAACTCGTTCATATTAATTCAATGTTGCGTCAACGACTATTTATAAATAATTCTGTCGGAAATTCACGATTTCTTTACAGGTTTTTTTTTGTGATATAAAATACCTGTTATCAAAACGAAGGAGACAAATTAAAATCGCAATAAATATTGACGCCAAAATATAATCACTCGTTTTTAAGCAAAGAGTACTGTTACTATGATTACAACCTGTTTTTTTTTTATTTTAGTCAGTTCAGTGAATAATAATTTTAAATGAACCAAGTAAATGATTTTAGGTAGTCTTTATATTTCGTTTAATAATTTTATCATGGAAGCGTTGTAAAATTCATCGTTCTTCATAAAAGTGCTCTGGTTTTTATAAACCGATTACCTAATACGGATATTGCATAAGTATGAGTCATCATAAGAGTTCTCAAAAAAACAAAACCGTTTAAAATCAACCGTAAATCTTACTTTTGATTCTCGTTTAGATATTTCGCGTCTCCCAACGTATATGCTCATTGTAAAAATCTATAAATCTTAAACTTATAATAAACAAGGCATGAAATTTCACTAACGCTCTTAGGTCGGATCGTAGGCGCATAATTAATTTGAAGAATGGCCAAATATCTACCTAGCTAATGGAGCAGAATTATTAAGGGACTGATCTTTTCAAACTTAAAACAAAAAGTTAATAATGACGCGTCAAACATTACACAACAAACAGAACAAGCAACATCCGATCGTAAACAAAAAAGCAAATTCAATAAGCGCTTCGTTCGAAAAGATCCGTCTCAATATTGGGACTAGGCGTCGGGGTAACTTTCTTAGCGGAACGTAAATTGTAAAATAGAAGCACCAATCGAGTAATAATAGTTAAGCGTCAACACAAGCATGCCACAAAAAAAAACACTAAAGAAAGTAACCCCGTTTCCTAAAATAATTATTCGACATTAATATCATAAAATTGGTTAATTCCTTTATTCATTGTCAATAGTATACAACCTTGGCGCTTGTTCGCTTCAACATGGCCGTCGCACGCACACATACACAACAACTAGCGCGTGTGTGGTCACCGCACATGCCACAGACCGAGGTTAAGTACACTGAGCCGAGGCAACTTCACGATATGGTCCAAGCCTTGCGGAGTTATGCCCGTGCAACCGTACAAATCTATCGCCTTCAAGTTCCGCAGACCCTCGCCGAGCGCCCGGAGGCCTCTATCTGTGACCTTCGTGCATTGTCCTATATTGAGAGTTTCTAGCTGCGATAACCGGCCGACCCTCTCCAAGCCTTCGTCCGTTAGCCGACAAGCGCTTAGAGATAACGAACGCAGCCCGGACAAGCCCAGCGTCGCATGCGATAGCGCTTCATCTCCAACTTTATCACAGAACGAAACGTCGAGAGCCCTCAATCTTCCGCTCTCGGCCAGNTCTGTGACCTTCGTGCATTGTCCTATATTGAGAGTTTCTAGCTGCGATAACCGGCCGACCCTCTCCAAGCCTTCGTCCGTTAGCCGACAAGCGCTTAGAGATAACGAACGCAGCCCGGACAAGCCCAGCGTCGCATGCGATAGCGCTTCATCTCCAACTTTATCACAGAACGAAACGTCGAGAGCCCTCAATCTTCCGCTCTCGGCCAGATGGGCGACACCAGCGTCGGACACTCCGTCGCAAGCCCTTAAATTAACGTCTTCTAAATGCGGCAGTCGCGCTAAATGCCTCAAGCCCGCATCGGTAACGGCTACGCAGAAAGACAGATTTATGGATTTAAGTTTAGGAAGACCTGTGGCGGCGTGTCTCAATGCTTCATCTGTTAACCTTTGGCAATCTTGCAAGCCCAAATGCTCGAGTTCTGGAGTTCCCCTGGCTTCCCCTCCGCCGCACAGGTGGGCGATTCCGGCATCGTTAACGTGCCAACACGACCGCAGGTTTAATCGACGGAGATTCCTAAGTCCCCATGCTATTAGCAGCAGACCTGTATCCGTAATGTTGCAGCAACCGCCTAGCTCTAGTTCTTCCAAGTTCTTTAACGATTGAGCGATCCTTCCGAGCGAAGAGTCCGTTACCTGTTTGCAAAGTGATAAATCAAGTCTTTTCAATGCCGGCAGTTCGGCAGCAAACGCGCTGGCTAGTGCTGCGTCAGTGACGCTGTAACATCCACTCAAAGACAACGATTCTAGCCCAGGTAAAGATGCGACTGCGTCTCTTAAGCCTCTTCTAAGTGACAATACTTGTAATTTTCTTACTCCACGTCTAGCTAAGGATGCAAACAGTACAGGAGCAGGTCTCCGTAGATGCAGAGCGGCTTCTACGCCACGCCAAACAGATCTTCGATCAGCTGCGTCCCTCCACGCGCGACAAACTTGTGCAGCTCGGCCCCTGTCTCGCACCGGTAGTCTTTCAAATATAAGCGCCAACAACTCTGGATACAGCCTCGAGATGTGAGTTCCCTGAGGCTCAGTAGGGGGCTCGGACACGTGAGCGGAAGGCAAATGCGGCCGGTGTAGTCTGTAAGGCGCGCTACGATGTTTTCTCCTCGTCGTCGTGCTCGGTAACTCGGTAAGGCCAAGCCGTTCGTCCCGCCAGGACAACATTTCCTCAGTCCACGCACTCATTGTGGCGACACTGCACACTTTAACATGTCACGATGCATCGGACCGGTTTTCGGAGAAACTCGTGTGGATGGGAGAGCGCGCGACGCACGTCTACCCCGCGCGACTGCTCCTCGTGTACTGTGGGTTGGTGGAGAGCGGCCGCCCTCTGCAGTCCCCGCGCTGGCCCCGCTGCCGCCCGCGCGCGACTATTGGTCGCGGTTGACGGCACGTGACGCGCGTCGTATCGATTCGGAGGCTCTGCGGCGGCATTTTTAAGTTGGCGGGCCGAGAACCCGCCTTCGTCCCGCGCGAACCCCGCTACCCGCACCTCATAGATTAAGTGCACCAACAGACTGTTCATCCTTATATTTCATACTTCCAAACAGCACATCTTTTCCTTTGCAATCTTGAACATGATTAATAATGTAGAAATAAATATAAAAGCATTTCTCGAACTTAACTTAAAAATAAAAAGTAAAAGTAAAAAAAATGAGAAAAAATTACTGAATAAACTAAATTTAATTAATTCATTAAATTTGTATGAACAAATCAGTTATACATGCTAATAAGCTATATTTAATAGATACATACTTGTAATATTATCTTTATCTATCTTTAAAAAGTATTGACTGACGTCACAGAGGATTACTTGATGCAATAATAAGTCTGTTTAATATGTTGAAGTAATCCCAATACTAATTCGTGCATTGAAGTTCTGATGGCCTTAAATATACTAATCACAACTGAGAATGTTTCCACCCGCCACATGAGCTAGTTGTCAGTTTCAGTCGAATGTCGTGTGAATAATAACTTAAATTAAGATTAATAGCTCTAATCTACTGGTGATTGGTGATTCTGATTACGGTACTACGAGGTCACCGGCATCATTTTTACTAACTTACTTACAAACGCCTTTTTGAAAGTAACGTATTTATTAGTATCATCCACTACGGATACTAAGCCGACGAAACTATGTAGACCTGATTTTTTATTTATTTGACCAAGGTTATCTAAGAACATTGGTGAATTATTCGTCAGCTTACATCGGAAGGTGAACCATAATCTTCATAACGTATCTAGGTTGCCGTCTATTGGCAATACGACAGTCTCGAACTTGCGTCTTTGCATAAGAAAGGAAGCATGATAGCGAAACACAATGATTATGAGTGAATACATTATACATGCTCTAAAATTAACGGTGATTCTTTAATATTTATTTTTAAAAGGAAAAACTTACCAATCTATCTTTAACAAGAGATTAGTAATAATAAAAAAAATATGTCTTTAGGAGACAAATTTTGTTAGGCAATGCCTAGAAATAACGTTTACATCCATACTCTTTGTTACGAGTGATAAGGCGGCAAAACAAGTCGGCGCGCCGTATATTTTCGTTCTCGCTGCACTTGCCGACGACTTTTGTCCAGATAAGAAAGACTCATGTCAACTATTCAAAAGCGCTTTATTACAACGGCATACAGCAACGGGAGGCCGTGACAGGGGCCAAGATAAATTAGTTTTTTGATAACACCAGCCAACTATTACAAGGGCGACCGGTTGCAAGCGTTCCAAATATTAATTTCGAATTCAAACGTGTTCCAGAATGAAACGCGGTCTGGTCGAGGGACAACGGACGTTTTGAAATTAACGGCACATAAAGAAAGAAAAAGAAAACTTGAATTTTGTTCGGAATTTTTAGAACTTTGCAATAGTAGTTATCAAAATGAGATTTTATAATATTTTTTAAAAAAATTTGAAATGTATCTACGCGTCAGTGAGGCCATACTTGTTTTAAAATTNAACGTGTTCCAGAATGAAACGCGGTCTGGTCGAGGGACAACGGACGTTTTGAAATTAACGGCACATAAAGAAAGAAAAAGAAAACTTGAATTTTGTTCGGAATTTTTAGAACTTTGCAATAGTAGTTATCAAAATGAGATTTTATAATATTTTTTAAAAAAATTTGAAATGTATCTACGCGTCAGTGAGGCCATACTTGTTTTAAAAGTTTAATTTGTTTTTTTGTTGCGTCTGCATTTTCCTTGACTGAAGAGTAGGCGATACACTTAGCTATATAGACGTAATAAAATATTTGTAAGAGGCTAAATCGGATCGGATGCCTTTGTTTAAATACGCATAGGTAGGTAGTTAAAATAGTTGAATACCTACATTTTTTTCTATGTTTATCAACCGATTTTCTTTTTATTTGTTTTGTATATATTGATGAGTGTAAATATAATGAGATCTAAAGAAAGAAAGGCTGGATGTGGTCATTTTATTTTGCTATGTCATTAACAAAAAAATTGGATCAGCTTTGGAGCAGCATTTGCTAACAGCTGCCCGAGCGCCTCCGAAGGAGACCTAACAACTCAAGAGCAACTGCTTCGCGAATGAATCTACTACGGGATCGGAATCGCGACCCGCTGAGAAGATCCGGCGGGAAACTCAGCGGGCAGATGTTTAGGTTAAGTTGCACGTCGACCTCTTTGCCGAGTTCGACGAGTACGGTTACCGGGGTCCCTTAGCCTTCTCCTAGTGTTAGAGCTGAAGGCGTCAACCTGAAACCTTGTTCTCCCACAGTTAGTTTCTAGAGGACCTACTACCGGCTTCTGAATGTATTTCGCAAGTCGCGGGTTTCATCTAGCACAATAATATATCTGTGGCTTATTATTTAAGCGTGTCTTTAGAGTTTTCAAACCACATTTATTTGCTTCTCGCCCGGTGACGCTGATATGGTCTCTCAAGACCATCCGCATAGGTAGAAAAGTAAATAAAAAAAGATAAAACGAAATGGGGGTCAGTCGTCTCACGGTAAGGCAGCTCGCGGCGTGCTACCTAAATCGCCGATTATTTAGATACCCCTCAAAAGAGTAGGACCTACCTTGTATCTCAAATATTTGCTTATAGTCAATGACGGGTAAGTTTCACGATTTTTTTTTTTTTTATGATTGAAGAATTACTGGTGGCCCGGAGGCCTTTCCAGTTTCACCAGGATAGGTGGGCGAGCAAAGGCTCAGCCAGGAGGGGTGGGATTTGCTAACAGCTACCCGAGCGCCTCCGAAGGAGACCTAACAGCTCAAGAGTAGCTGCTTCGCGAATGAATCTACTACCGGATCGGAATCGCGACCCGCTGAGAAGATCCGGCGAGAAACTCAGCGAGCTGATTCATGGGTTAGGTTGCACGTCGAACTCTTTGTCGAGTTCGACGAGTACGGTTACCGGGGTCCCTAAGCCTGCTCCTAGTGTTAGAGCTGAAGGCGTCTAATGCAAAGGTTATTGGATCTGATGGATCCGTAAGGACGTGAAGTTTCACGTGTGCTGACTAGTGTGCTTAGTGCGAGTTTTTTTAATCTCGATAGCGTGAAAGTTAACTCAAATATGTATGGAATTGGAACAGCGCCCCTAGCGGCAATCGTAGGCAAACGTTCCAACTGCATACAAATTTGAGTTAACTTTTACGCTATCGAGAACGTTTAAAAAACTCGAACTAAGCACACTGGGCTCTGGAATTCCTCCGGTGACGACTTATGCGTCGAAATAAAACTAGCATTAGTTATTTTATTATAAAAATTATACAAACAAATAAATCAAGCTAATGCTCGCCAGTTTGTTTACCTATTATATTTTGCGTTATGTTGTTTATTTTTTTAAATATAAATTACAATTACACACATTATATATATATACGCAGGTGTAAAATAATTGAATAAGACTATTTATCATTCCGAAGAATACTATAAATTGCGTAGGTATACATAATTAATATAACTAGTGGTCCCGCAGTAGTCGAAATTCGACTATAATTAAATGGAATTGTAAGCTTGTATACTATTATGATTGTATTTTATACTTCTATAATCACAGATTTCGCCAAGACTACACTATAAAAAATATTTACAAAGGCAAACAATATTTAATCTATTCTCAATTTGACAACAGACGCCAAGAAGTTTGACAAAAAATAGTATGTATGCATGCGTGTGTGCGTCAAATACACGGTATGTAGTGTGTGTAATGTTTTCTTTATTGATTTAATGTATCTTTTATGCATTATTTAAAAAAAATATTAGCATTGTGCACTTCATCTCTATATTCTCTATAAGTCTGGAAAATTTCATACTCCTCCGTTCGCGCAATTTTCGTAAAAAGGGATAAAAAGTTTTTGCTTCACGTATTAATATATAGATTAATAATTTTATTGAAAGCGAAATGTATAATATGCGTGTCGGTTAAATTGTGTTTTATGAAAAACAAAAAAAAACAAAACAAAAATACTTCGTTTTATATTTTCGTTCCTGACGATGACAGAAGAGTCGACGGTCTGATGGTGAATGGTTACCGTCGAGGTCGACGTGCAACCTAACTCATGCATCAGCCCGCTGAGTTTCTCACCGGATCTTCTCAGTGGGTCGCGTTTCCGATCCGGCGGTAGATTCTGCGAAGCACTGCTCTTGCTAGGGCCAGTGTTAGCATCACTCCGGTTTGAGCCCCGTGAGCTCACCTACTAGTTAAGGTTACGCTGAAATAGCCTCTCAAGGCTATTAGCTAAAGTAGGGAAAAAAAAGCTACGTATCAGGTCATTCGGCTATATATACGTAATAAAATATTTGTAAGAGACTAAACCGGATCGGATACCTTTGTTTAAATACGCATTTGGAACCTCTGGGTCTGCGGAGGGACTTCGGTTCCCTCTGTATTTTGTACAGTATGTTCCATGGGGAGTGCTCTGAGGAATTGGTCGAGATTATACCACCATCTCGTTTTTACCATCGCACCGCCCGCCACCGGAGTAGAGTTCATTCATACTACCTGGAGCCACTACGTTCATTCACAGTGCGTTTCCAGAGATCTTTTTTGCTACGTGCCATCCGGCTTTGGAATGAGCTCCCCTCTACGGTGTTTTCCGAGCGCTATGACGGATCGGGAGGATCCATTGACGGTGCTTTTAGGTACCTCAAGCACCGGATATCGTTCTCGTCGAACCCTTCGCTTGCGACGAAGGGTTCGGCGAGTAAATTAACCCACAGACACAGCCCATTGAGTTTCTCGCCGGATCTTCTTGGTGGGTTCTTCGGGTGGTAGATTCTGCGAAGCGCTGTTCTTGCTAGGGTTAGTGTTAGCAACGTCCTCAGGATTGATTCCCGTGAGCTCACCTACTAATTCGGCGAATCTAGTATAACCACTCAAGGTTACTAGAATAGGTAGGAAGAAAAAAGTCGTTAAAACGACAAGCACGTATTAATTCTTAGCACTCACTTATCAATAAAAACTTTGAGATCATCTAACATATAGTGCGTTAATAATTGTAAATAGACATGCTTTACCAAAATCCGAATTCAAATCGAATAAAAAAGATATTCCAAAACAAATTAATATACACTAAAAACAATAATAATCGAAATCGGTTGGCGTGATATTGAGTTATTGAGTTATTCATCTATTTGTCGCGCACGTACTTAATGCAAATTTAAGACTTATATGGTTTTCTCATGGATACTGTTATCAGAACTGGACTAAATTGAAACGGGACACCCAGTCAAAAGTTATGAGGAAACTAAAAACATAAAAAAAACATGCAGTCGAATTGAGAACCTCCTCCTTTTTTGAAGTCGGTTAAAAATTAAACCAATAATAAACTAGAAAAGACGGCTACAGAACCGCGGGTCAGTTTTGATTAACACAATGCAGTTGTTTTCATATAAATTTCGTATAATAATCTAGTTGGAACAAGATCGAATTACTTACTAGTCGCTATTTATCAAAATGGCGGTATCTGTATTGCGGTGGTTGACAACAACGTCCTTTTGACAACAGCACTGACTTACTAAATTGTAAGTTTCAAATTTTGACTAGTCTCAAGATGGCGGCAGTTGATTAAAACAATAACTGTCCCTTACGTGAATAATGTAATCCAGTAAGTAGATGGATACCTAACAAAAAGTATGATTCGCGTTTCTGGGTATTGATCTTCATTAAACAATCATTTTTGGTACATTTTATTCATATGAATTATTTCAAAATGGTCGCATAAATCCAATTAGAATTTCAAGTTCAAATCATGAACTCAGCTAGTATTTACCGAGTTACGATAGTAACTAAACTATGTTTTTAATTTTTGCTGTTCCGTCTTCGTGACTGTCATGGATAATACATTCGGCTATAAAGAAATTTGATATAGGTCTTGGGAATTTGAATCGCGGCACTGTCCTCGATTATAATTGCTTACTTCCGTTCTATTGAATCACGAAAGTTTCCACGTAACAAGTTTGAATAGGTAGGTACCTGTTCAAGTAAATTAAAATATAAAAGATGAAATAAAATGGAATTATTTTAAATAACTTTAATACTTATTAAAATTACATTTAAATTATAAAGTTTTGTAGATCGTAATTCAAGTAAATGTAATTTTCTCAAAATGGATTACTAAGGGGTTATGGTGCTGTCATCTATTGGTCAATAGTCTAATAAAGTAACATTGCCATCTATTGTTGTGTAGCAGAAAAAATTCCGGTGAAGAAAGTGTTTACGCTACAACCGGCAGATGGCACTATTTTCAAAATCAAATATTAACTTTTCTATACTTCTATCTATACTAATATTATAAAGAGGAGAGATTTGTTTGTTTGTTTGTTTGTATTGAATAGGCTCCGAAACTACTGAACCGATTTGAAAAATTCTTTCACTCTTTGGAAGCTACACTATTCCCGAGTGACATAGTCTATAATATGTTTTTGAAAAAAATTTGGTATCCTTACTAAAACTCCAATAATGTAACCCAAGGTATTAAAAAACTGAGACCTTATAACTTATATCTCAGGGTGGGTGGCGCATTTACATTGTAGATGTCTATGGGCTCCAGTAACCATTTAACACCAGGTGGGCTGTGAGCTCGTCCATCCATCTAAGCAATAAAAAAAAATCATAAAAAATTTATCTCTACCTAATCGTTGGTGGCCTAAGAGGTTATTTCAGCTACGCCCGGACGCGTAGGTGAGCTCACGGGCTCAAACTGAGAAAATTTGCTAACACTAGTCCTAGCAAGAGCAGTGCTTCGCAGAATCTACCACCGGATCGGAAACGCGACCCACTGAGAAGATCCGGCGAGAAACTCAATTGGCTGTATTTGTATTAAGACGCGTCGATGCTTCAGCAATATTTGTAAGAGCACTAAGAGCTCGACGATTATCGGCGCATCGGGGTAAGGAAATGAAAATTAAATATTCGTCGCGCTTAATTCTTAGGTATTAAAAATTATATAAGAAATAGCTGACCCCGCAGACTTCGTAGTGCCTCAATCGATAAATAAAAGACCTAAACTTTTGTATAAAATAAACTTAAAACAAACAAAAGGTATCCGTCCGACAGGAGACACGTCAAAGGAAAACAAAATTGTTATTTTTGTTTAATACCGAGCATTTTCATATTTATCTACCTTTTAAACCTTCTCTGGACTTCCACAAATGATTCAAGACCAAAATTAGCCAAATCGGTTCAGCCGTTCTCGAGTTTTAGCGAAACTAATGAACACCAATTCATTTTTATTTAACTAGTCAGGTCATAAGTATTGTCACACAGTAAAAACTTTTCTTTTAGAATGCTGGCCACAAAAAAGTTTATTGAATTCGAATTTCGAATTGTTCATGAAAATAAAAATGTATATGTCGCCGCAACGATTTTTAGAATGTCGCCGCAACGATTTTTAGAAACTTGATTTTAAGTTTATTCATTATAAAATTATTGTTTAAATTATTTAATGACGATTTGTTGATTTGTGAACAATGTCGCAATGTCAATGTCGTTAATAATTAGGCGTTGTATTACTACGAGGCCTAATTCCTTTAACTACTTCCATTTTGTTAAAATGGTGGTAGTCACATTTATTGTGATTGGTCAATTCTAAGACATGAATTACTTTCGCTGATAGATTATTTTAGTGCTAATATTTTAAAATCGATTGTAATAAAATCAAATCAATTTAACAAAGTAAAACTGCATCGATTACCTTAATAATTATTTTGTAAAAATATTGTGGGTAACACTAAATGTTATGATGTTGAACAAATGGTATAAAAAGGGAGTGACCTGCGTCACACCGGCACTTTTGCTCCAGCTCTCGGAAAGGAAACATTGTGAGTACAATCTATGTCGGTTTGCATTTAAAAATGTTTAACTAGGTAATTCTTGTGAGTTCATAATTAAAAGTTGTGAAATAATTATGACTTACTTCTCATTAGTAAAATTCATTTGCATACCTTCCTTCCAAGCCACGATTTAGTGGTTTGTATTTCATGTAAATTACATACATTGAAATCACGTCTTCCCTTTTATTTACACCCATAACCTCATTT
>NW_021011517.1:1224959-1262895 GCF_003987935.1 Bombyx mandarina | reverse complement strand
GGTGTACGCACACAGTAGTGAAGAAGCGAGCAACCGTATTCCGCGTGTCCAACGAGGTCATTTTCCATCCTCGCTCATGGTATGGTTGGGAGTTTCTTATTGGGGCTTAACAGAGGTACATTTTTGTGAGAAAGGTGTAAAAACGAATGCAGTTGTGTATCAAAATACAGTCCTGACGAACCTTGTGGAACCTGTTTCTCATACCATGTTCAATAACAGGCACTGGGTATTCCAACAAGATTCAGCGCCAGCTCATAGAGCGAAGAGCACACAAGACTGACGGCGCGTGAAATCGACTTCATCCGGCACGAAGACTGGCCCTCCTCCAGTCCAGATTTGAATCCGTTAGATTACAAGATATGGCAACACTTGGAGGAAAAGGCGTGTTCAAAGCCTCATCCCAATTTGGAGTCACTCAAGACATCCTTGATTAAGGCAGCTGCCGATATTGACATGGACCTCGTTCGTGCTGCGATAGACGACTGGCCGCGCAGATTGAAGGCCTGTATTCAAAATCACGGAGGTCATTTTGAATAAACTTTAGTGTCATAAGAATCTGTTTTGCTAAGTTCATTTTGGTATATGAATGGTTACATAATGAATAAACTTGTTTCAATTATTTTACATTAAACATGTGACAGAATTTATGACCTGACTAGGTATAGATTAAGTAACACGTTAAATACTCGTATGTAAGAATTAATGTTAAAAAATATAAGTATAAGAACTAAGTTACCAATTAACTAATAAATTTGATTGTTAAATGTTTGGAGTGTGCCAATCAAATGTTACAAATAGTTAATTCCTTGATGTCAACATAAGTTAGCACCAGCCTTGCCCGTCGCTTGCGACGAAGGGTTCGGCGAGTAAATTAATCCAGACACAGCCCACTGAGTTTCTCGCCGGATCTTCTCAGTGGGTCGCGTTTCCGATCCGGTGCTAGATTCTGCAAAGCACGGCTCTCACTAGGGTTTATGTTAGCAACATCGTCAGGTTTGAACCCCGTGAGCTCACCTACTAGTTAAGGTTACGCTGATATGGTCTGTCTAGACCATCAGCATAGGTAGGGAAAAAAACCAGCCTTGGATGCAACGTCTACGATGTTCTCAGAGTAGCTGAAGACAGGATGAGGTGGCACAGCATCGTGAGGTTAAAAGTCGCGGATGGTGTTCCCGACCCTCAGAGATTCGGATCTTGGCAAATATATGTTAAAATTAATGAAAATAAAAACGTCAATATTTGTTGACGTTTGTTAATCTTTTAATGATTTTAAATTTTCAGTCGTCGTGGCCTAACGGATAAGACCTCCGGTGCATTCGAGTTGAGCGATGCACCGGTGTTCGAATCTCAGGCGGGTACCAAATTTTCTAATGAAATACGTACTCAACAAATGTTCACGATTGATTTCCACGGTGAAGGAATAACATCGTGTAATAAAAATGAACCCGCAAAGTTATAATTTGTGTCATTACTGGTGGTAGGACCTCTTGTGAGTCCGCGCGGGTGGGTACCACCATCCTGCCTATTTCTGCCGTGAAGCAGTAATGCGTTTCGGTTTGAAGGGTGGGGCAGCCGTTGTAACTATACTCGAGACCTTAGAACTTATATCTCAAGGTGGGTGGCGTATTTACGTTGTGGATGTCTATGGGCTCCAGTAACCACTTAACACCAGGTGGGCTGTGAGCCCGTCCAAACATCTAAGTAATAAAAAAAAAAAAAACTTTAAAAGCCCATTTACTGCAATGAAAATCAGTCTTCAGGTTAAATTTATGATTAGGATATGGCCTAGGTCTGACGACTTACCGTGAATCGTCCCGCAACCACGTCCGAAGGTCCTGGTCGAGGATGAGTAATGCCGACAGAATCAGTTCATATATCCTTCACATGTAAAAAGTCACAGGTCACTGTCACTATTTTCCAGTCTTTTTTATATCAAAGGGGGAACTTTACACATTATTTAAATATAATGCGCGTGCCGATGCGGCTACAGCGGCTTCGCGCGAAAAACTCTGTTTTTGTTGTTTTGCCGCACTAACTGGCAGGCAGGTGGTGGCGCTAGTGTCGCGCCGAAGAACCATTTCCCACGGAAATGGTGCATTCCGATACACACAATATGTCGCAGACCCAGTACAAGAAAAAATAAGAAATGAATAATACATATAAACCCAAATTGTGTCGCGTTGCGTACTCAAAGAATAAAAAAAAAGAAAAGTAATTATTCACAATAAAAAAAATTATAATAATATAAATATGTATTTTAGAACAAACTGTTACGGGACGGAACATATTTCGAAACATTTTTAGAATGCGGGCTGTTTTCTGACCTTGTGGAGCGTGTGTTGAAAATATTTTAAATTTTTTTTTTCAAGAATATATATCAAATTCCAAACGTTCGAGCGATATTAGTTAATTATATTAAACAAGAACTTTTTGTTTATTTTTTTATAAGTAAAAATGTATATATTTTCTATAATAATGTGTTGCCAATAGTACACCGCAACGTACCTGCTATATTTTTATATTTTCCAGAATTTCTGTAAATTAAACGGTTGTCTGGAAAAGGTCGCTTTTAGCGATAAGACCGCCTATTGATTTAATGTATCTGCTTGTTGACTGGTTTTGAATGTAATTAGTTTTTTTTTCTTCCTACTTATGTTGATAGCCTTGAGAGGCTATTTCAGCTTCTCCTTGACGTGTAGGTGAGCTCACGGGGCTCAAACCGTGAGTGTTGCTAGCACTGGCCCTAGCGAAAGCAGTGCAGAATCTATTACCGGATCAGAAACGCGACCCACTGAGAAGATCCAGCGAGAAACTCAGTGGGCTGTCGTATTCTATATGAAATGTTATTTTTACTGAATGTAATATGGACGCAAAATCTGAAGTAAATTAAATAAATAAAAAATATAATAAATAAATGAATCAAATTCCAAACGTTCGCGTGATATTAGTTTAAACCCTTTAAGAACCATTTGTGTGTTTTTTTAAAAGTAAAATCGATTTGTTTACACGTAACTTAGAGCTCAGCCCTTTTTTTTTTTTTTTTTTCCACAGGAGAAAATCGCCGGATCCCCACCCGCGCGGCAGGTGGGGGATGTGGGAGTTGAACCTCACTAAAAACTCCTGCCGCTCACAACCGGCGCCCTACCTCGGACCGGGCCGGAGCCCAGTCGGGGCTATTGAAACGGCGGGACAGGGTTGACGCAGAGCACATTACATCCATCCCACCGTCCCACGGACGCCGGACCGGTGGCCGCCAGCGAAACGACCACCGGTTCCCTCGTTCAGCGGGCCGAGAGCCCGCTTTGATGGCGCCGCGTTACACCTTCCCCCAGAGCGGTCGGGGGAACGCGGTCTACCATCACCCGGCTTCCTATTGCGGGTGAGCGTGCAGAGCACGCCACCCCTCGTCTGGGTCCCTCCCCGCACAAAACGGGTGGGACCCCTAGCTCTTAGGGGGCCAGGTCACGGATACGACCCCGGTCCCGACCCCCTGCTCGGCGGCGGCGGGTTTCTGCGTAGTGAGGAGAGAGAGCTCAGCCCTAAACGATTCTTTCCATCCATAAACAGGACCAGTAGGTATTTGTAAACGGATCACTGACGCCGATGTAACTCGCATGCAGCCAGAATCTACAGAAGCAACCACACGATGAGACTCTAAACTGGCGGTTCTTTACCACTCACTCACGCTCCGATCTTTCCAACAGCCCATACAAAGCTGTGAAGGGACAATCCCTCCATCACAAATTAATTAGATCACTTAATGTACTGCTGAAATATTTATAAGAGGATCTCTCTATCCGAGAACTAACAAAGAAACTTTTTATGTTTACAGTTCGCGGAAATCGAAGAAAATACCTACAATGTAACAAACAAACTAACGCGTGGAAACTTTAAAGATTTCCACGTTGTGTTTGGAATTATTCGATTGTAAGCGTAATGGTGTGATTTCATATCACAACGAAGTCGTCGTGGCCTAAAGGATAAGACGTCCGGTGCATTCGTATCTAGCGATGCAACGGTGTTCGAATCCCGCTGGCAAGTACCAATTTTTCTAATGAAATACGTACTTAACCAATGTTCACGACTGACTTCCAGTGAAAGAATAACATCGTGCAATAAAAATCAAAACCCGCAAAATTATAATTTGCGTAATTACTGGTGGTAGGACCTCTTGTGAGTCCGCACGGGTAGGTACCACCTTGCCTATATCTGCCGTGAAGCAGTAATGCGGTTCAGTTTGAAGGGCAGGGCAGACATTGTAACTATACTTGAGACCTTAGAACTTATATCTCAAGGTGTGTGGCGCATTTACATTGTAGATGTCTATGGGCTCCAGTAACCACTTAACAGGTGGGCTGTAAGCTCGTCCACCCATCTAAGCAATAAAAAAAATCATCTCAGTTGAAACACGCATCACATTGCCTAATATGTCGAAAAACATCCATCCCATTAAATAGATAAACAAACTTCGATGCAAGAACACTTAGCACATAGTAGTGACTTTCACGTGACAGCCAATAAAATAAGACCACAAAAGTTCTAACTTGAAGCTTTAAGTACTAACTTAAGGTAACTTAACGGCAGTCTCTTTGGTACGACCGAGGGCACCGCACGCGCGCCCTCCCAACTTGTTATTACAACTTAGTCATGCTCGTTTGTGAGGCGCGTTCAAAATATTCTAAGTTATTCCCCGTTAAGTTCGTAATAAGTTAGTTCTTTTACGTTGTTATGAAAGCTATTGTTAAGCTAAACAAAAGCTGGAGTTACGGCACGAGTTTTGTACGTGGTGTGTGTCTTTTTGTTATTTTTATAATTGGTAATGGAATGTTGATATTTTTGCGCTAAACTAAACCAGTGAGAGTGAATTACGTGTGTAGGTATGTTTCGTGATTAGAATAAATTAAAGGCGCATCGTAAAAGCTTAAATTAAATGGGCCTGTTTAATTTGATGATGGCACAGAATAATCATAAAATGTTTTGAAAAAAAATATGATATGAATGATATGATAATGAAATGGTTTATGGAAATTGCTTAATACGATTAATCTTGGAAAGGTTATGAATATTAGTTTCTTTTGTGATGATCTATGCAGTAAGTTTTATCTCTGGAAATCTCAACAAAATCCCTTCGAATTATTGGAATCAAAATTTTATAGAACAATATATTTAGTTAGGAACTTAAAATACATTACAAAGATGACATTTTTAGATATTTTTTTTGCAAAGATATTGAATATTACAATAGCTTAAATATCTACAATTAAGTGTAATTAGAAATATCTAATGCACAGTCTTATAATGATCTATTTCATTATTATTTTTATTTACGTCCCATTTTGACTTCAATTATATTACATATATTATTAATTCTATCTTCAATTATACTATACTATATTATAATAATATATATTATGAAACTTTAATAAAAAAAAATTAAAAAAAATACAAACTATTAAGTTTTTCCTAAACGTGTGGACTTCATTTAAAAAAATCTCTTACATTAAAACTATAAAGTATTCGCAGCGTCAGTAATAATGCATAAATGTGCATATATTTAGCGTGATATTAAATCGCAAAAATAGTTTTCATTATAATAATTTATAATTATTTCCTATTGGTCCGTTTCAGGATATTAGGACAAAGTAGCAAATTGTCATCCCCTCTCCGAGGAGTCCTTGAAAAGTGTGCAATTTTTAATCACCATTAGATATTGTTGAAAATTAAATCACTTAAATTTAATTCTACACATAGACACACGTGTATAAATCTGCAGATTTATACACAAAATAGTGTATCTTACCTTTAGTAGCTGCATTTGTAATTAACCGAAGTAAGAGGTTTGAATGCGACGTAAAATTTAATAGCCTTTTCTTTCTAAGCTCTGTAAATACGGTATGGTCGAAAATAAAAATAAAAAAACGGTAGGCAGCGGCTTAGTTCTGCCCCTGGCATTGCTGAAGTCCATGGATGACGGTAACCACTCACCATCAGCTGGGCCGTAAGCTCGTCTGCCTACAAGGGCAATAAAAACGAAATCGAATTTCCGTTGAAAATTCCCGTAAAAATGTATGAGATAAACAAACAAAATTATTAGGATATATTTTTTTTGCCATGCGCCCACCTAACCCTAAAAAGATGCTTCGCCTTAATAATTCTAATCGCATCGAAATCTGTAGCGAGCGTAACTAATTTCTGTGTCGGCTATTCAATAAACGTCACCATTATGAAATCGGATACGATAAATCTTATACTTAGTGTAATCTCTGGTATTTTTGTTTGACACGTTTTTTTCCCTAGTATCTCTGGTAAACCAAGTGGCCATTCCAGATACGCGTAAGACTGAAACTTAGAAATCATTTCCCAAGCTTTGTTGGCGGTATTTACGTTACAGTTGTCTATGGGCCTCAACACATCAAAACCGTGAGCTCATCCACCGATCTAAGCAATAAAAAAGTAATAATAAACACGTTTTGATATTTCAACTATGTTTGGTGGCAGTATAACCTGTAATGTATACAAATATTATAAAGCTGAAGAGTTTGTTTGTTTGAACGCGCTAATCTCAGGAACTACTGGTCCGATTTAATTTTCTTAAATTCCTTTCTGTGTTAGATAGCCCATTTATCGAGGAAGGCTATAGGCTATATAACATCACGCTAAGACCAATACAAGCGGAGCACCGATAAAGAATGTTTCAAAATCGGGATTATTGTGACAGAAGGTTGGCTCACTATAACGTTTTTTATGCTAACCCAATTTTGTTCTAAAATAAAGCATTATTTGTGAACTATTCCACGCGAACGAAGTCGCGGGCAAAAGCTAGTAAATTTATAAATTTGAACATTAATCAAACTAAATCTATCAGTTGCATCTACGAGACAGTTACTGTTCGAAAATATGATAGGAAAGATAACGCATACGGTTATTTGAGATTATTCTGAGAAATTATTGTGATATTTTATTCAACAGTCGATCTAGATCTAGTAATGTTATAAATAAGAGCGACCTTTTAATGAAATAGCGGTTTTAAGTTGCCACAAAAGTTTTTTTAAAATCGATCGTGTAATGAACAATGCATGCGTTTGATTATAATGAATAACAGTTTAAAAAAACTAACAAAATACGCTTTTATAGAAAATCAAACTAAAAAATAGAAATAAATATTAATCATTTTGAGGAATCTTTGAACATGATTTTGACCCCCTTCAAAACGTCGGATTAACTCGAAATTTGGTATACTTATTAAGGACCGATGACAATTCAATATTTTAAACAGTTTGATCCGTTATCCTTTCTAGGATAATCAGGATTAACGATTTTTATTTTCCTGAGACCCGGAGTGTTTGCGTCAAGACCAAGAAGGGAAACTATGAGGGGGGCGCCGATCACCTCTTTCTCGGATAAGCTACCAACTGATTCGTGTTTTTTTTTAAAAATTATTGAATTAATTGAAATTAAACTAAAAAATGAAAACACTTTTTTTTTACAATAAAATCATTTTTTCTTACACTATTTTTAATTCAAATTTATTAAAATTTATTTTCTATTTTTTAGTTGGATTTTCTATAAAAGCGTTTTTTTTTAGTTTTTTTAAAGTTTATTAATTAATTAGTAGCTTAGATCACATTGCATTAATTTTTGTTTTTATGTCACTTGTACAAAATAAAAAACTTTTTTTATTTTATTTATCTATTTATTTATTAATAAAAAACCTAGTATTCCTCAGAACTTAAGTTTCAATATTCTTTTATCGCAATCTTGTCTAGAAAGAGTAATAAATGATTTTATCGGGTACTTAAAATTCTACGTGAACTATTTCGTTTTAAGGCGAAGTTTATTAGTAATGCTGTATCCTACAGCTTAAGCGGAATAAATAGCCTTTGTTTGTTTGTTAAATTCATTGAATTTAGTACTGAACACACTGACTCGAAGTATATTATATTATTCTTTTAGATTTACGTAATACGTAATTACAAATGAATAAGTGCAGAAAAAAATCTATAGCCAGAGAAGAAAATATCATAAATATACATAGAGTATTGTTCCTTTTGTTGAGCAAAATCCACTTGACTAAAAAGCTGACATCAAGTACCAAAAAAGGTTGTCCCAAGTATGTTTTTGGACTAAATTAATGAACTATCTCACAGCCCTCCTAATGTTAAGCGGTCATAGAGATAAAAGCAAGCTTGAAGGTCGAAATCTCAATTTTATTCTATACTAGCTGACCCGGCAGACTTCGTAGTGCCTTTTGTATAAACTTTTGTATAAAATAAACTTAAAACAAACAAAAGGAATCAGTCCGACGGGGGACACATCAATGGAAAAACAAAATTGTTATTTTTATTTAATTCCGAGCATTTTCATATTTATTTAAACCTTTTAAACCTTCTCTGGACTTTCACAAATAATTGAAGACCAAAATTAGCCAAATCGGTTGAGCTGTTCTCGAGTTTTAACGAGACAAATGAACAGCAATTCATTTTTATATATAGAGATTTTTTCAATCGAATACACCATACCCGAAATCATAGAACGAAACAAAGAATCATACATCCGTTACATATATTAGATTTTTATTATAAAAAAAAGAACACAATATTCCTAACCTAAAAGTACATGTTATTATCCGCAACATGCTTCGTTCATATATTAGATTATGTAGGAGTTTTTTTTTTTTTATTGCTTAGATAGGTAGACGAGCTCACAGCCCGCCTGGTGTTAAGTGGTTATTGGAGCCCATAGACATCTACGACGTAAATGCGCCACCCACCTTGAGTTATCAGTTCTAAGGTCTCAGTATAGTTACAAGTATCTCTAATCCGTTGTAATGCTTAGATTAGCTTGTTAAACGAATTGAAAATACATTTAGCGTGAACAACGACTGTATGTAATCCAATTATATGATAATTTCAATATCAATATGTTTTTGTTGCATGCCTGTACACTTTTTACTAATACTAGCTGACCCGGCAGACTTCGTAGTGCCTCAATCGATAAATGAGTCGTCTGTTATCAAAGGTGGCAATCTGTGCATTTGGACAAAAAACTGTTATTGATATGTCAATACAGATTGATTTGAATATAATCGTCTCCTTCAAAGAATACGGTTCAAAACTTGCATTAAATAAAGGTTAATAGTTAACCTGTTATTTATCTAAGATGTCGTTCCGAAGAGTTTTGTGACTGCCAATGGAATACAAAGTCAATAATTCGTTTTTCTGATTTACCAATATTATTCAAAAGTCAGATTGCCGGCTTTGATAATAGACGACTCAAATAAAAGACCTAAACTTTTGTAAAAAAAAAACTTAAAATTATTGGGGCTATTTCAGCTACGCTATGACTGGTAGGTGAGCTCACGGGCTTAACTTTGATAGAGGGCTTGATAACACTAGCCTTATCAAGAGCTTCGCAAAATTTAAAACTAAAAATTAATTTTTACAATCGAAAAAGTACTTTTAATTACGTATTTAATTCGTAAAAACCGATAAAACTAAATTTTTCACGTTATTACTTAGTAACTAAAACTACTCTTACGATTGAGGCGTCCGTGACCATAAAAAGTTTAAAGTATTCCAAAAACGCAAGATTAAACCTTGAAAGAAGGTTTAATTATTTCTAAGACTTGCAAAAACCGGAGAAAACACAATTATTAGTTAATGTTTCACCCTAAGTGATCCCAAAATTGTATTTTCTCCTGTGTCATGGGTGCCCAAAAGTATTCCTATGAGATGAGTACAGATAAATCTCGAATTTCGAATAAATCCATTCAAAGAAGACCTCTGTGTGTTATGGTCAATAGAAAGAAACAATTGCTTACAATTCGTCAAACTTAGAAAAGTTTACACAATTTTGTTTTAATTTTTTAACCCCACAGATACAAGACGAAAATTGTCCGCCATCTTGTGACGAAAGGCGGGAGCCTCATCGCCATTAAAAATTCTACTCGAAAAAATAATACGGAATTGATAGTCCAAGACCTGTCAAGACGTAAATTACAGGAACGTCAAAATCCATACCGCGCCCACAATACTGCCGCTTTCGCTAAAGTTATCAGCAATAAAATTAATAATTTATTATGAACCAGTTTTAAATTTTTTAATGTTAATTCAAAACAAATACAGTTAATTACGTGACATTTATTTACACTGACACAGAAATTAGAAGAATCTATACTATATAATATAATATTATAAAGAGGAAAGATTTGTTTGTTTGTTTGTTTCGAATAGGCTCCGAAACTACTGGACCGATTTGAAAAATTATTTTTCCATTAGAAGCCGACATTGTCCCTGATGAACATAGGGTACTTTTTTAAAAAAAATTTTTTTTTTTTTTTTGTTTCATGTGTGTTTTAATGTTTCCGAAGCGAAGCGAGGGCGGGTCGCTATTTCGTCATATTTATCATGTCCAATTTCAATACTATACTCATGTCTGTCTGTGGTTTATATTTCTGCCGCAAAGCAGGTTTCGGTTTAAGGGCAGCTAATATACTATGAGACTTATATCGATAATCATATTAATATTATTGTCATATTATCAATACGAAAATGACTCTGTTTGCTGATTTTTTACTGGTGGTAGAACCTCTTGTGAGTCCTTACGGGTAGATACCACCACCCCGCCTATTTCTGCCGTGAAGCAGTAATGCGTTTCGGTTTGAAGGGTGGGGCAGCCGTTGTAACTATACTGAGACCTTAGAACTTATATCTCAAGGTGGGCGGCGCATTTACGTTGTATATGTCTATGGGCTCCAGTAACCACTTAACACCAGGTGGGATGTGAGCTCGTCCATCCATCTAAGCAATAAAAAAAAATTAAAAAGTTTTTCATGCCTATAACAACGAAACTAATTTTCCCAAAATTCACAACTCAAATAGTTAAATAGTTTGAGCACTGGTAAAGAATATGAGATATCTTTTTGTCCACCGCTCAGCTAAAGTGTAGTCTATCTAAACTAAACTGCCCTCGAAAAGCAAGGATCCACAATAAAACATTGAGCAATACATCACATCCAGGTCACTGTCATTAAAATATCATTCGAAATATGCAATCAAATTATGACGCTGAAAGGTCAACGACATTTATACAAACGTTAAAGTAATAAAACACGAGGGTTTATGTATTAAAAATGTTCTTTCCATTCGGTATTCGTTCTCAGACTCATCGTCAGGATTGTGTTCGCTAGAATGTTTCTCAAAAGAATGCGAAGGCTGTTTATTGTATTATTATTGTAATATTTTAAAATAGTATCGAAGTTAAATGAATTACACTTATTTGTTTTTTTTTTGACTGTAGTTTTTTGTTGTGACAGTGAACTTCTTGGAATCTCGTACGGAAAATGCAGTGGTACGATGTGAATTAAAAATAAAGAAAAACATTTGTTTAGCATGCTTAAAATGCAGTGCAAGACTTGAACGATTTTCGATAAGGCGACACGTAAAGTAGGTATGATTAAAGAAAATGTGAGTTGGCATTCTGTGCGTGTTACGTGAACGACATGGCGTCGAGCAGCGTCTTCCGTTTCCTGGTGCTCCTGGCCGCTCTCATCTGGATTCTCGCTGACGAGAAGAACGTGACCAGGGAGAGGAAACGATCTCCAATAAACGGGAGCTGGTTGTGAGTATTCTATTCTATGATACGTATATAATTAAATAAATAAATAGCTGGGAACATATCACGCACGGTCACATTCGGTCACATTTGGTCCCAATTTAGGATTCCCTTTTTTAATGTGTTTTATGACCTGGTAACTAAGACCTTTAAGTCACGTCTTATTTTAATTTATATTATTATTTCTACGAAAAATGATAATATGGAGGGAAATGAAATGTAGATGATTAATTTGAGACATTAATCAACTGGGATGTAATTAAATGAAATGAGATGTGATGATATGGGATGAAATACAATCTCAGTAAAATGGTGGTCATTTTTTGAGATTTTTTTCAGATGACTTTTTGGACCTAAAGGTCTTAGTTACCAGGTCATAAAATCCTTTAAAAATAAATAAACAGTATTTATGCAAAAAAACCGTTAGCCAAATAGCAAAAAAAAAAGTGTCTAGTCTAGGAAAACCCTGTTAATTATGATCGATCGTGTATATTGTAGAACTCGTCTAGACGGGCTCAGGTGTCCATACTCTAAGTAATAACGATCTCTTTTATGTAGCTTTAAACCTTTATAGCATTTATATTGGTAATGTGATGAAGCCTTAGCCATTGTATAGAATTGAAAGACGGTATTACAGACAAGCGTTCTCATTTTAAGTGCGATGTTGGGCGCGAAATTCTTCTAAATTTCGTTTATATTTTGTATTTTAAGAGAAAGTACCATATTTCCGAGGAGAAGCCCTTTATAAACCCGCTTAAAAGTAGAACGCCAGATCTAGTTAAGCATCTGTACCAAAATTCTTAACATGCAATCCTCTGTTTTCCCTACTGATCCTAGTGACCTCAAGGGGTCGTATAGATTCACCGAACGATTAGGTGAGCTCAGGGGTCACAGGTTAGCCTGACGAATTTGCTAACACTAGCCCTAGCAAGAGCAGTGCTTCGCAGAATCCACCATCATATCGGAATCACGACCCACTGAGAAGATCCGGCGAGAAACTCAGTGGGCTGTGTCTATGAGTTAATTTGCTCGCCTTCTTCGCAAGCGACGGCTTGCAATCCTGTTTCTCATCTCAAGCCGCGTGTCCGTAGTAGCAGCTTCTTCGACTAACTTCTCTATCTAAAATCTCACCTTAATGCCTACTTAGAAGTCGAAATTATATCCAAAAGCCACTAGAGAATCCATACACCAACATATTTCTGGTCTTTACTTCCGCGAGTAATAGATATAATTAAGGCTACTAGTTTTTCCATCCTTGTAGGCAGACGAGCATACAGCTCACCTTATGGCGAGTGGTTACCGTCGCCCATGGACGTCAACAATTCCAGAGGAACGACCATACCGGCTTAATCTCGCGTTTTTTGTTAATTTTTACTATATCTTTTACAACTTTTCGATTGACCTTAGTCTTCTGGGACAACAGTAGAATACGTGAAATGTCGGAAATGATATGTAATTACATATAATGATAAAAAACGCGTTATTAAATGGTAAAAGTAATTTTAATTATACCAATTTTTAATTAAATAAATGCACACGTACTGTTTTTAGGGTTATTTAAAATTTTACGCCGCAGTTAGAGTTAGATGTTGAAATTTTAAATGCGAAATCCGTCGCTTTTAATAGAATAATCTTTTAGTTCAATATTACAGTTACTTTGGTAAAGCTTTGTAAGGAAAGTTTATACCCATTTACATTAATATGCGATAAAACAAATTACGTGTTTTTTTAACACGATGTTATTAGTTTAGTATGTATATACAGTGATGGGTTTAGACTTGATGCCTCCTTAGGCCCTGTTTATCGCGCAGTCCTTAATGTTAGAATAAATTTTATTTTAAAATTTAAAATAACTTTATAATGTTTTATTATAAAAATTAAACTGAATTCATTTCAAAGGACACTACATACTGTTTTTAATTTTTTTTGCCCCTGAAATTTTGACATTCGAAAATGTTGCCACTCCTCAAATAGTGGCGCGCTAGGGGTTTTTCTAAATGCCATCTCTGTATATATGGTTTTTGTGTAAAGGATTCTATGAACGTCATTGTCACAGACTTAACATCGGATTAACTCGGAAAATTTGTTCAAGCCGATGACGACACAACAATTTTATAGCTTCGCTCTAATGTCCTGACCAGTATCAAAAGATTTAAAACAAAAGTACACGTTATTAATTGATTGAAGGTTTTTTTTTTTTTTTAAACTGAAAACTGCATTTATTTATTCATTGAGAAACACACATTCGTATGAAATTCGTTTGTAGGTTCTGATATTGCCTCACGCTCTTCGGTATCCCGTACAGCCAGAACTGGTAGCCCATGGCGCTGATGTTACTGCTGACGAATGACAGGCTTATTGATTCCTGGAAATGAACACGAGAAGTTTACTGGCGGTAGGAGCGTGAGTCCGCACGGGTAGGTACCACCGCCCCGCCTATTTCTGCCGTGAAGCAGCAATGCGTTTCGGTTTGAAGGGTGGGGCAGCTGTTGTAACTACACTGAGACCTTAGAAGTTGTATCTCAAGATGTGTGGCGAATTTACATTGTAGATGTCTATGGGCTCCAGTAATCACTTAACACCAGGTGGACTGTGAGCTCGTCCACACTACTAAGCAATAAAAAAAGGAAATTAATTTTTTATTAATACGTTTTTATTAGCTTCAGACGTATGTATGTAACGGAATCTTTGAACATGATTTTGATCCTCTTCAAAACGTCGGATTAACTCGAAATTTGGTATACTTATTAAGGACCGATGACAATTCAATATTAAGCAAAAAATAAAAATTCGAAAAAATTTAAATTCTACTAAAATATGAAAAATAAATAATAGTTTAAAAAACTAATAAAATACGCTTTTATACAAAATCCAACTAAAAAATAGAGAATAAATTTTAATAAATTTGATTTTTTGATTATAATTTTGCGGGTTGAGTACGTATTTCATTAGACAAATTGGTACCCACCCGCCTGGGATTCAAACACCGGTGCATCGCTCAACACGAATGCACCGGACGTCTTATCCTTTAGGCCACGACGACTTCTGAAAAGTTAGGTAGATAAAAATACAATCTTTCAAAATGTCATTATTCAGCAGCCGTGGTCTAAGTTGAATATTTCGTCGATGTCCTAAGGCCGTGTTTACATTAAAGTATTGTCTCGTTGTGATCGAAATGCAAAACAAAAGGGATTTATCATTTTTTTATTTTTTTATTGCTTAGATGGGTGAACGAGCTCTCAGCCCACCTGGTGTTAAGTGGTTACTGGAGCCCATAGACATTTACAACGTAAATGCGCCACCCACCTTGAGATACAAGTTGTAAGGTCTCAGTATAGTTACAACGGCTGCCCCACCCTTCAAACCGAAACGCATTATGGTGGTGGTACCTACCCGTGCGGACTCACATGAGGTCATACCACCAGTAAATGAACCGTGAACTTAAATTGATTTGAATTATCATTGTGAACTGACCTCAAGAAGCCCACCGCTACTGATGTACCCTCTGCTCTCGACGCTATCAATGAAGAGGTTCACTCTGAAACCGGTTATAATATAGTCTTCGTAATGATCCGGCGACGCGCGAGTCTGCAACGATGTTGGCACTTGTTAGAATTCAGTGTTACTAGACTGTATTTTATTTATTGACTAGCTGACCCGGCAGACTTCGTAGTGCCTCAGTCGATAAATAAAAGACATAAACTTTTTTATAAAACAAATTTAAAACAAACAAAAGGAAACCGTCCGACGGGGGACACATCAAAGGAAAAACAAAATTGTTATTTTTATTTAATTCCCAGTATTTTCATATTTATCTACCTTTTAAACCTTCTCTGGACTTCCACAAATAATTCAAGACCAAAATTAGCTAAATCGGTCCGGCCGTTCTCGAGTCAAGTAGCGAAACTAACGAACAGCAATTCATTTTTATATACTTATACGATTCTGTATATAGATTAGTGAATTAGCTCACGGCCCTACTGGTGCAACAGAAACCCGTAGAAATCAACTGAGTAACTGTTATCACCCACCTTGAGGTAGATTTGAGGCTGAAATAGGCAGAGGACGGTACTTACTCACACCTGATGTTATTATAATATTACTAACTAGCTTTTGCCCGCGGCTTCGTCCGCGTGGAATAGTTCACAAATAATGCTTTATTTTAGGACAAATTTGGTTAGCATAAAAAACGTTATAGTGAGCTAACCTTAACATATAGACATATGCTGTCGCGAACTTTTTTTGAGATCTTTTAAAGGGGAACAATTCTGTCATACATTATTTTAGCGAAACTTTAACCGTTTCTGCAGCGCACGCAGCGGAAGCTCTCAAAAGGGGAAAAACATTCAAAAACATTGAAACATTCTTTATTGGTGCTCCGCTTGTATTGGTCTTAGCGTAATGTTATATAGCCTTCCTTAATAAATGGGCTATCTAACACTGAAAGAATGTTTTAAATCGGACCGGTAGTTCCTGAGATTAGCGCGTTCAAACAAACAAACTCTTCAGCTTTCTAATATTAATAGGTATAGATGATTTAATCTTGCTTCAACAATCTGCTTTGTTGCTTGCTCGTGAGAAACCGCTCGGATATATTTGAGAGTTTCATTATACAAACCTATATTTATTTATTTTTAAATTGAAAATTACTCCCTGTCAGCGGGATTGTAACGTACTTACCATCTGGCTTTGGAATGAGCTCTGATGTTTCCCGAGCGCTATGACATATCCTTCATCAAACGAGGCTTGTGGAGAGTACTTAATGGTAGGCAGCGACTTGGCTCAGCCCCTTGTATTGCTGATGTCCATGGACGACGATAACCATTCACGTGGTGGATCGTATGTTCGTCTGCTTACAAGGGCAATAACAAAAAAGAAAAAAACGACGTGATCGCTTCGCTGGATGCGATTACCCGCGGCGTCTTATCTCTTAAACCACGGACGCTTGGTAAATCAACTAGACTGGGAGAGAGAGCTGTTAGAAAAATAATATGAGGAATGGGTGTGTTTCGTGGTCGCCTGCCGTTTCTTCTGACGTCAACAACTAATCTATATATTAATACGTGAATGAAAAACTTTGTATCTCTTTTTACGAAAATTGCGCGGACGGAGGAGTATGAAATTTTCCACACTTATAGAGAGTATAGATAAGAAATGCATAATGCTAATATTTTTTAAAAATAATGCATAAAAGATACATTAAATCAATAAGGAAAAAATTACACATACTACCATGTATTTGACACAGCACATATTATATATAAATTTAATCTTTGTTTATTGTCAATTGTCAAACTTTTGTTAGTGTTTAAAGTCTGCGGTCAAATTGAGAATAGATGAATATTGTTTTTTTTTATTATTATTTATGTATAGTGTAGTTTTGGCGAAATCTGTGATTATATTAAATAAGTATAATAGCATTGGACAATAGAACCATAATAATGTTTAAACATAAAATTTCAATTGATTAAAGTCGAATTTCCGGGGGAATTTCCGGGGACCACTACTATAGTTTAATTTAATGAATGTCTTGACTTACCGTTTCGGTCGGGTACGATAATGTTAGGTTCACATCTTGAGCGGGAAACGTCCATTTCTTTGTACCGTATATTAGTAGATATTCATCTGGAATACAAGTTAAAGTCTTCAATTAACGTGGCTAAGTTACACTTCGCTTCATCTCTCTCCTTTGATTTCTATCTCGCTCTCTCCTTGAAGTATAAGTGACTGTTTCAGTGTTTTCACGGGCGTCGGGTTAAATGTGTTAAAAATTTATAGTAATCTTGACCAGACAACATATTCAGATTGTATAACTCCCCTAACTAACTAATGTTATGAAATTGACATATTTGTTGGTCACGTTCCTGTAGACTTACTCAAAATGAATAAAAAAAGATGTGTTTGTGTCCTGGGACACCGGATAGGAACGAAGTTCCTTATTATAAAAATATTAATTTTAAGTTCTATTCGAGGTATAAAGAAAATAAAACTGGAGGTTTTTTTTTATTGCCTTTGTAGGCAGACGAGTATACGGCCCACCTGATGGTGAGTGGTTACCGTCGCCCATGGACTTCAGCAATGCCAGGGGCAGAGCCAAGCCGCCGCCTACCGTTGAGGTTTCGCAACAACCCACGGTCATTCGGTAACGTGCGAACTTATTGTGGTACACTTCATTCACGGTTGTTTGCATAAGAGCAATACACTAGTATTGCGCAAACGAACGCTCTGAAATCGTGGTCAATGAATGGTAAAAAATATGTTATTTTTTGTACGTTATGACAAAGTTAAGTCGTACACTTTACTAATTTGTACGTTATTACAAATTTAAGTCGTACACTGGGTGCATTACTAATAAAAATCTTACGTTACGGACGTTTTTTCCCGGTTAGGGTACCCCTCCGCATCGTCCCATAACGAACTTCGTTCCAAAAAAACAAAAAAAAGTTAACAAATTAATTTAACCGACGTGCCCAAATAAAAGGAGAATTTCATAAATGTCATTCTATAATAAATTATTAAGGGTAACTAAAAACACTGGTCAGATATTGGTAAAAAGTATCATCATGAAAAGTAGTGGTTTTCAAATTAATCATTAAAATCGGTTTACCTAGTAAAAAGTTCTGAGATAAATTAAGTAACATTAAAAAACATACTGAAATTGAGACCTCATCCTTTTTTGTAGTTGCTTTATAATAAACTAGCGACCCGCTCTCGCTTCGCTTCGGAAACTGTAATTTATTATGGATTTTGCCACTATTTAATGGATGTTATTAGACATATTAACCTTCCTCTTCAATCAGTCTATCTATTAAAAAAAAAAATGTGTGCAATTCACTCGTGGTAGAAGTGAAACCTTCCAAAATTAAAATACAATTATCCTAAACGTCTAAGTATATGTAAAATTTTGTCATTAGTAAATAATGGTAAGGTAGCGCCCTCTGTGAATTGATATTTTAATTTCACGTATAATCCTAAATTAAAATTCACTACAAGAGCTTTCATACACACGTTAGTATTAAAAAATCTCACAGATGGCGCTGTATTAAATAGTATGTATATTTCTGTCTCATTCTTTGCTGGCTTCATCCTACACATTTTTGTATTTGTGTCTCTAACCTGTCGTTTTTTCCGTTGCATCCGGTTTGAAATCACAACGATTCTAAAGAAGTTTTCACTTCAAAAAAAAAACATAATGTTACGCCATACCCGCTAAGGCATGTGATCGGAGTGTGAATTATACTCATCTATATATATATGTAATAGAAATTCCTCGCATACCTGTAACGAAATCTAGAACCCTGATTAGGAATTCCGGTAGCATTATTGCTCATATCCGAAAATGTAACGAAGTTTAGTGGTAGCGTTGGCATAGTCAATAAGTATAGGTCTTTAATTGTACTAGACGGTTGAATGGGCACACGGCCCAACTCGTCTTAAGTTGTTTTTCTTAATTTTTTTATTGCGCAAATGGCTGGAGGAGCTCACAGCCCACCTGGTGTTAAGCGGCTACCGAAGCCCATAGACATCTACGACGTAAATGCCGTCACCCACCTTGAGATATGAGTTCTAAGTTCTCAGTATAGTTAACTGCTACCCCACCCTTCAAACCAAACGCATTACTGCTTCACGGCAGAAATAGGCGGGGTGGTTGTACTTACCCGTGCGTACCCACAAGAGGTCCTACCAAAAGAAAGAAATAAACTCAAATTTTATTCCATAGCTGTTGACTGACTCTTCGAATCCGAGATTGGTTCGCGCTAGATTGGCTGGCCGTATTTAGCCTTTTTTTCTCACAATGCTCTTTGAATTGGTATTTTTTGCGCCATGTACCTTCTTTAGGTACTGCCAAGCGGCACGTCCAAATCTTAATAAAAAACAAAATGTGTGCAATTCACACGTGGTAGAAGTGAAACCTTCCAAAATTAAAATACAATTATCCTAAACGTCTTAAGTATATGTAAAATTTTGTCATTAGTAAATAATTGTAAGGTAGCGCCCTCTGTGAATTGATATTTTAATTTCACGTATAATCCTAAATTAAAATTCACTACAAGAGCTTTCATACACACGTTAGTATTAAAAAATCTCAGAGATGGCGCTGTATTAAATAGTATGTATATTCTGTCTCATTCTTTGCTGGCTTCATCCTACACATTTTTGTATTTGTGTCTCTTACCTATCGTTTTTTCCGTTGCATCCGGTTTGAAATCACAACGATTCTAAAAAAGTTTTCACTTCAAAAACCGCATCAAAATCCGTTACGTAGTTTTAAAAATTTAAGCATACATAGGGACAGATATAGGGACAGAGAAAGCGACTTTGTTTTATACTATGTAGTGATTTATATTGTATTTATTAACGTATACATATCATAACGTTAATACCACCGCTTTGAGACAGAAGTACGTAGTCTCAATGGTAGAGCTATACCAAATTTCAAACTCGCGACTGGAGAAATAGACAGAGTTTCCTCATACATATGACATCACAATAGCACCTATTGCCCTAGACGCGTCCTTAGGGATCCATCAGATCCAATAAATCTTGCATTAGACGCCTTCAGCTCTAACACTAGGAGCAGGCTTAGAGACCCCGGTAACCGTACTGGTTGAACTCGGCAAAGAGTTCGACGTGCAACCTAACGTAAGCATCTGCCCGCTGAGTTTCATGCCGGATCTTCTCAGCGGGTCGCGATTCCGATCCAGTGGTAGATTCACTCGCGAAGCAGCTGCTCTTGTGTTATTAGCTCTACTCAACGTCATCATTCCTTTATCACGGAATCCATTGCATAACACGTGTATTTAATTAAATAAAATTCGATGCCTATAGAATTGAAATCCCTCGTATACCGAATGTAAAATTACCAACTCTATAAACTACTAGCTGTACCCGTCCGCTTCACTGGGCATTTAAAATTAACATTATTATTTCTTACCCCCACAAAGATTCTCATCATTAACGCCCCCGCAACTGGTGTAGGGAGTCCAACACTGATATAAATATTAACCTATCCATTAAGTGTATGTATTTTCTACATGGATACCAAGTTTCAAGTCAATCGGACGCATGGTTCAGTATTAACGGAACATCCGTAAAAACCACTGTAGATTTATATATTAGTATAGATTTAGATTAGGTTTGCAAGACAACGACTTAAAAAAAAAACTAAAATTATTCAGTAGGTAATACAACACTATAGCTTTATATATTATAGATATAGATTTATATATTGGTATAGGTTAGGCGACGAATGCTTAGCTCCCGTAAAAGAACTTACCGTCAACACCAATGGAACAGTAATACTTGTTCACTGATTTGTAAATAACAGAATAGACGCGATTATCGTGGTAAAAATTCTCATCGGATTCCGCGTCCTCGACAACTGGCGTCAGAAAATCCTCACCGCACAGACAATTAACATTAAACAACGCGAATATAATTAAACATCTCATAATATACATCACTTGTTACATGGCTCCTGTTATTTTATAAATGATCTTTCTTTAATTATTAAAAGGAAGAAAAAAAACACTAGTAATTAACAGTCGTGATACGACATTTCGAGATAACGTATTTACCGATATAATTCGTTATCTTTGTATTCGATTGATTATTTATTGTGATGTAATTGTTAATCTACTGTCGGCGTTAATGTTGCAATGTATTTAAACTGACTAGAGGTCCCGCGGTAGTCGAAATTCGACTATAATTAATAATAATTGGAATAGTAAGTTTGTACAGTATTATGATTGTATTTTATACTTCTATAATCACAAATTTCGCCAAGACTACACTATAAAAAAATATTAACAAAGACAAACAATATTTAATCTATTCTCAATTTGACAACGATGTCAAGAACAAAAGTTTGACAATAAATACCTAGAGTATGCATGCGTGTGTGCGTCAAATACATAGTATGTAGTGTGTGTAAAGTTTTCTTTATTGATTTAATGTATATTTTATGCATTATTTTTTAAAAATATTAGCATTGTGCACTTCTTCTCTATATTCTTTATAAGTGTGGAAAATTTCATACTCCTCCGTCCGCACAATTTTCGTAAAAAGGGATACAAAGTTTTTGCTTCACGTATTAATATATAGATTTAGCGATCATTGAGCGAGTACTTGTAATAAATAATATGCATAGTTGGGAAACGAAAATAAGACGGTTTGTGAATAATGTTCAGTTTTGTTGTCGTCGTAGCCTAAAGGATAAAACGCCCGGTGTATCTAGGGATGCATCGGTGTTCGAATCCCGCAGCCGGGTACCAATTCTTCTAATGAAATACGTACTTACTAAATACTTACGATTGACTCTCACGGTGAAGGAATAGCATCGTATAATAAAATTCCTATTTCCGCCGTTAAGCAGTAATGGGTTTCGGTTCAAAGGGTGGGGCAGCCGTTGTAACTATACTGAGACCTTAGAAGTTATATCTCGAGGTGGGTGGCGCATTTACGTTGTAGATGTCTATGGGCTCCAGTAACCACTTAACACCAGGTGGGCTGTGAGCTCGTCCACCCATCTAAGCAATAAAAAAATATATATGCAAAAAGCTAATACTAAAGCTTTCATTAACCCTCAGCCCATTGGGTTTCTCGCCGGATCTTCTCAGTTTCCAATCCGGTGGGAGATTCTGCGAAGCACTGCTCTTGCTAGGGCTAGTGTTAGCAGGTTAGAGCCCCGTGAGCTCACCTACTCGTCCGGTGAATCTAATACGACCCCTCGAAGTTACTAAAATAGTTTTTTTTTAGTTTATTGCTTAGATGGGTGGACGAGCTCACAGCCCACCTGGTGTTAAGTGGTTACTGGAGCCCATAGACATCTACAACGTAAATGCGCCATTCACCTTGAGATATAAGTTCTAAGATCTCAGTATAGTTACAACGGCTGCTCTACCCTTCAAACCGAAACGCATTACTGCTTCACGGCAGAAATAGGCAGGGCAGTGGTACCTACCTGCGCGGACTCACAAGAAGTCCTACCACCAGTAATGACTGGTACTGGGATTCGAACATCGGTGCATCGCTCAACACGAATGCACCGGACGTCTTATCCTTTAGGCCACGACGACTTCGAAAAGGATACAATAAAGCGAACATTTTAACATTATCAAATAACTAAGCGCATTAAAGAAACTATTACTTAATTAAATATAAATAATTCTTGTTTTTCATCCCTAAATTTCAAAGACCGAGTATTTAATAAATAACATTGGAGCTGTACAAAAAACGGGTTTTCAACAAACAAAAACGGTTTCCCACAGGCTTTGATCGTGAAGATCCCTCATTAAGACTATTTAAACACTATTATGGGCCATTATATTCACGCCCTAACAGGGCTGCCTTACGATTCGAATGTTTTTTTTGTGTTTTTGTGTGTATTTTAATTAACATTTCTCTAAAACCAAACCGTAATTCTGTAACTGCCAATTCAACACAAACAGTAATCGCTTTAGCCGTAATGAACATAGAATTTTAGAGGTAAAAATATTACTTGGAGATGCGACCTTTTGCCCTTGAATTCAAGGTTGTTTTATACGATCATCGTCTTAAAGCTATAAGACTTTTCGTTTCATATCAAAATTTTAAACCAGTTTCCATGGAATGTACCAAAACATCTTCCACAGCTTCTAGTACCTAATATTTAAATGCAATTTACATCAAGTACCTATTGTTTCAAGGTTTTGGTGGTTCGTCTTTTATTGCTTAGATGGGTGGACGAGCTCACAGCCCACCTGGTGTTAAATTGTTAGACATTTACATTTACGATGTAAACGCCGCTACCTACCTTGAGATATGAGTTTTAAGGTCTCAGTATAGTTACAACGGCTGCCCCGCCCTTCAAACCGAAACGCATTACTGCTTCACAGCAGAAATAAGCATGGTGGTGGTACCTACCCGCGCGGACTCACAAGAGGTCCTACTACCAGTAAGACTTAACTTCACTCCACTTCATCATCATCATTATCAGTTTATACCAGTCCACTGCTAGACCTCTCCAATTGCAGGCCACTGAGCCATAGTTGCTGCCCAGCTTCTCTCATCCAGCTCTTACCAGCCACCCAGCATATATCGTCACTCCACTTAAGCACTTACAACTTTATATTGGTGATAGGGCGTATTGTGGGACCCGCACAGGTAGCTACCACCATCTCCTATCTGCGAGGCAGCGTTACACTTTGAAATATGGGGCAGTCGTTATAAAATCTAATTGAGGCTTCAGCGCATGTCTCAAGTTGATCAAGGACAGATTGAAAAATAATTTTCGTTCGTATCAAAGAACACAACATTTTTGACAGATGCCGAAATCTCGCTGTCAACTCTTTTTCCTTTTTTCATTATTTTCCTACCTGAACTGGTAAACTAATACCAGCGTAACGGGGCGAGTAGGTGAGCTCACGGGCTCTAAGCTGGTGACGTTACTAACACTAGCCCTAGCAAGAGCAGTGCTTCGCAGAATCTACCGACGGCTCGGAAGCGCGACCCACTAAGAAGATCCGCCGAGAAACTCAGTGGGCTGTCTCTATGGGTTAATTTCCTCACCGCCCTTCGTCGCAAGCGACGGGATCGACGAGGACGGTAACCGGTGCTTGTGGTATCGGGAGGACCCCATTCCGTCCGCACAATCGGGTATAACATTGTCAATACAAGTTTGCATACATATATACAAGTTCCCAACAATAATACTTGCAGTGTCAGTCTACCGAGCAATTCCACCCGGTCGATATAAGATCTTTTCTTTGTCGTTTACCTCCCAAACTGGCGACCTCAATGCGATATTAACACACAAACTTCTCTGATGCCACCCATAAAATCAATATTTTTCAATTACAAATAATATCTACGTTATTATTTATTATAATTTAAACATCAACCCTAAATTATGACTAATATATCACAGAGACGTGGAAACATAGTACACGGATACCCTGAGAGACGTTAATCGCCACAATTGTTAGTTTTGCTGTGGTACAAATTTATTATTCAAACTGTCTGTGATATTTTCCAGAATATAAGAGGAAACTTTGTTTGTTTGTTTGTTGTTGTTAGGCAGTGCCTTAAAAACATCCTTGGGCCCGCGGTCTGATCGCACGCTTCTTAGGCGCGACAATCACGCATGAGGTTAGGCACCCCGCCCGAAAAAAAACGCATATTTAGTTAATTAGCTTTCGAATATTTTTTCATAAATGAACCTCTCAATTTGAGCAGGTACATAGGACCAGGACCTATAGTCATGGATAAATATCCTCGATTGCCTATAGGCCGAAGATAACATTTTAAAAGGCTATTATTTTAGGTCGTTGCGACCTTGAAGCAACAGTAATTGATATCAATGCAAGCTCCATATCGTTGATAAACGAATTATCACGTCTATTTTATTTATTGCTGCATACGTCATACTTAGATTTATGACTTGCAGTGAAATATATGAAAATTTAAAAATACCATATGCTGTCTAACTTTCGTGATAACCAAATTAAAAATAATGAATATTTAATACAGATGTAAAAATGCGTGAGATTATAAAAAACTAAATCAAAGCGAAGACCATTATGGAAATAAGCCGTGATGATGAAAAATTATAGTTGTTATTAATTTAATTAAAAGTAGTAGTAGGTAGGTACTAATTTATTTTCATTTTTGCTTTCTTTTAAAACTTCTTGCTAATGCGAGACTGCTTCGCGGCAGGAGTACTTAAGGATCTACAACATCCCGTACCACTATGAAATGCCGTTTTTTTTTTCTGCTTATGCTGATAGCCTTGAGAGGCTATTTTAGCTTCACCCTAGCGTGTAGGTGAGCTCTCAGGGCTCAAACTGGAAGTGTTGCTAACACTTGCCCTAGCAAGAGCAATGCTACGCAGAATCTACCACTGGATCGTAAACGCGACCCATTGAGGAGATCTGGCGAGAAACTCAGTGGGCTAATACCGGTTGACGACTGCTATAAGACGTAAGAACCTTTTCTTATCGCTGGTGTCCCTCCTCTTCCTTCAATTCTTGCCAGGAGGACTACGACCAAGACCCGTCCCGCAAAACCGACTACAACTAAATCCCATCAAACTCCATCACTCCGACTCCACGAAATCCACGGTACCGCATAGTGCCCGCCCAAAGGTCGCCTTCGCCAATACCCGTCCTAAAACGTAACAACCTACGGCTAAACTGAATGGTCTGAAATTAAATAATGAATTTAAGATATACAAAGATTCCAAAGTTAAGTCCTGATTAAATTGTCAGTTTTTACTGTAAAAACTGAGAACTTAGAACTCATATCTCAAGTTAGGTGGCGGCATTTACGTTGTAGCTGTCTATGGTCACTTGTAACCACTTAACACCAGGACCTTGAGCTTGTCCACCCATCGCAACAATGTTGTTGTTGTTGTAGTCCTATGGTACCCCGCTGGTACATAGGGCCCTCAAGGGTTCCGGTTATTACTTGCTTTGGGTTTCATAAACTATTTAAATTTAAGAACTTGAAGTTGTTAGGCCAAAGAGTCCCGATCACGGTGATGGGGCTGCCATCATTGTGTCCGTGCCCATAGAGCCAGACTTTCTGAACGAATGGTTCACGGCTCCTGGTAGCCTTACTGCGCGTATTAGCTCACATTGGTTTTACGGTCAATACTCTCAGGTCTAACCCTCCTCCTTTTGCATCCGGGCTTGGGACCGGCAATGGCGGAGTTAAACAAAGTTAAGTTAGTCTCAACAATAACAACAATAAAAAAACTCAATTTCTCGTGACTCAGATTTGGTTGTATCGTCTCGATAAAATCCGTCCTCGGGGCGTAACAAATCAAGTGAATTCCCTTCGTTTCTTTTTTTAACTCAAACTAAAACTGTGTAATAAACATTGTGTCCTCCACGCTCCAAACTGATTTATTAATATTAATGGCTTGAAGAGCCATGAACAGTTTCATACATCAAAATAATTATATTCTGTGTTGTAAAATTATAATCTAGCAGGTAAGAAACTATGTACTAGGTATTAGTTCGTTCTGTGTGCGAAACGTAAATGTTGGAAATATATATACATATACTAGAGGTCCCGCAGTAGTCGAAATTCGACTATAATTAATTGGAATTGTAAGTTTGTATACTATTATGATTGTATTTTATACTTCTATAATCACAAATTTCGCCAAGGCTACACTATAGAAAATATTAATAAAGACAAACAATATTTAATCTATTCTCAATTTGACAACAGACGTCAAGAACAAAAGTTTGACAATAAATAGTATGCATGGGTGTGTGCGTCGAATACATGGTATGTAGTGTGTGTTATGTTTTCTTTATTGATTTAATGTATCTTTTATGCATTATTTAAAAAAAATATTAGCATTGTGCACTTCTTCTCTATATTCTCTATAAGTGTGGAAAATTTCACACTCCTCCGTCCGCGCAATTTTCGTAAAAAGGGATACAAAGTTTTTGCTTCACGTATTAACATATAGATATAAAATAGACTGTAGTTATTTAGGTCAATACTAAAATATCGATGAGCTTGACACCGTGATTTTGAAAACTGTAAAATATTCACTTAAAACATCGAAAATAACACCAGGTGCCATATCAATAAGGTCAATACCAATAATGATTATTATTAGTATCAATCATTAGAACGGTGTTTGCCAACGTGGGGCCCACGCCCCACAAGGGGGCAGTTTGATAATTAAGGGGGGCAATCGCACTAAATTAATACAGAAAATTTGTATTAAAATTTGAATTTTGAATTTGAATTTCAGTTTTTTATTATATGTTTTGAAATATTACGTGCTGTGTTTTGATAACAATTTCATGGTGATTTCTTCCTAAAACCAATCATTTATGTTTTTTTTATGTCCGTCTATAGTCTATATGATATTAAAGGACCATTTCTGACTTCGACTCATGCCTCAAGATCAGAGCCGGCAATCACCTTGCAAAAAAAGAATTTACTCAATCATTAAATACTTAGCAATATATTCTACAGTACTTTGCTAATAAGTCTATCAGGCGTTTTTGCGCTTTGTGTTATAAAAGCCTTATCCAAGAAGTCGTAGATACGGGTCCGCACATAAACTATTGTGTTTTCAGATTAAAGTAACAATGACGTATGTAACGTTAAGTTTCTAAATCCTTGAGGTCGATGCTTGACACGCCGTCGAAGATATTTTTCCGATTGGCCACATTCATCATTATCCTGCCCTTCTCCCAGTCACCTGGGGTCGGCGCAACATGTTTTCTCCTTCTATACTCTTCTATCATATATCATTTCTTCGCTCACTCCCCTCTTACACATACCGTCTTTCACGCAATCCATCCATTTCTTCTTAGGTCTACCTCTTCCTCTATATCCTTCCACATTCATAGTTAACATTTTCTTACCAACGTCATTTTCATTTCGTCTCATCACATGTCCATACCATCCCAAACGCGCACTTCTCAGCTTCTCTGTCACAGGTGCCACTTTCAGACTTTCTCCAATTGACCACATTATAAGTCCCAATTATATTGGGATAAGAGGGTCTTCAAACGAAAGAGAATTTCGCGGCAGAGATATACATAACGCTGGCACCTAGTGCAGGTTCGCAATATGCTGGACACCAATAATACTTTTACTGGTGGTAGGACTTCTTGTGAGTCCGCGCGGGTAGGTACCACCACCTTTGCGCTGTGAGCTCGTTCCCCCATCTAAGCAATAAAAAAAAAACCTTCTAGCATATTCTATATCATAAGGTCCTAGCACGCATCGCCTGCGAAGCACTGCTCTTGCTAGGGCTAGTATTAGCAAATTCTCTCAGGTTGAGACCGTGAGATCACCCACCCGTCCGGGCGTAATTGGAATAAACTCTTATACTACTACAGCGAATAGGTAGGGAAACAAAAGCACGCGTCGAGGTCACATCGAGAGCTATGAGAGACGTCGCCCCAAACACGTCATTTCGGATCCTCCCGATCCACTAATGGTGCTTTTAGGTACCTCAAGCACCGGTCACCGTTCTCGTCGAACCCGTCGCTTGCGACGAAGGGCTCGACGAGTAAATGAACCCTCAGACACAGCCCACTGAGTTTCTCGCCGGATCTTCTCAGTGGGTCGCGTTTCCGATCCGGTGGTAGATTCTGCGCAGCACGGCTCTTGCTAGGGTTCATGTTAGCAACGTCGTCAGGTTTGAGCCCCGTGAGCTCACCTACTAGTTAAGGTTCCGCTGAAATAGCCTCTCAAGGCTATCAGCTTAGGTAGGAAAAAAAAAGTAGCGCAATATGCCGACTGTAAATATTTACTGATTGAGTCGAGCTCCAGGTCATCATGGATATTTCAAGTTAAGCGGACGTCTTGAAGTCCTTGAAAATGATGTTCAAAGATTCCTTACTTCCTTCCTTATTTTCCTGAAGAAATATAATAAATAAAACATTAAAAGGAAATATTCAATGCAAATATTTATGGTAATACAGTCAAACCTGGATAAGCGAGAACTGGATAAGTGAGAAAACTCTATAAGTGAGAGTAATAGCCAGGACCCGTCATTTTAAGCGCCCAAAACCTCTATTAGCGAGAAACAGAAACCTCTGTAAGATAGAGTCGTTTCTCCCTCATGAACCTCCGTAAGTGAGACTTCTACTTATCTATACCTCTCTAAGCGACAGTCGAGCTTTATTTATTTATATTATTTAGGAGGAACAAATGACAAAACAAACTACAAATTTAACATCTGCTATTTTCTGACTCATTCTTAACTTTCGGGGAACTTCCTACCATTGTTTTTGTATTGTTTTCTCGTCAATATTGAACCTATTCTATTTCGTGGAACTAAATAACGTTGTTATTTTATCGCATTCTTTTCGAATGGACACGTGTGCCTGTGTACTGTCCTGTTTGTCGGCCTTACTCAGTTTATCGTTAATCAATTGCGAAAGAAAGTTCTGTTCTGCATCATGTCGAAACGGAAAATGAAGTTACTGTCATTAAGTTAATTTAAAATAGTCATTAATTTAAAATAGGGAATGCGTTTCAATCCGGAAAATCGCGAAATGAAATTCAGAGGGAGCATTAGCGAGAAACTCGGGTTAGTGAGAAACCTCTATAAGCGAGAATGAGATTGTGCTCCCTTGAACTCTCGCTTATCCAGGTTTGACTGTATACACTCCCACAATCACAGGAAAAACAACATTAATAGAAACATAACTATTTTAACTACAAGCTAATTTGGAATAAAGGATGCATGAAAATATAAATAAAAAAAATTGTCACGCTTACGTTGTCTGACTAAAACAAGAAAACTATTATATTAGTCGTCGTGGCCTAACGGATAAGACGTCCGGTGCATTCGTGTTGAGCGATGCGCCGTTGTTCGAATCTCAGGCGGGTACCAATTTTTCTAATGAAATACGTACTCAACAAATGTTCACGATTGACTTCAACGGTGAAGGAATAACATCGTGTAATAAAAATCAAACCCGCAAAATTATAATTTGCGTAATTACTGGTGGTAGGACCTCTTGTGAGTCCGCACGGGTAGGTACCACCGCCGCTCCTGTTTCTGCCGTGAAGCAGTAATGCGTTTCGGTTTGAAGGGTGGGGCAGCCGTTGTTATAAAACTGTTATAACTATACTGAGACCTTAGAACTTATATCTCAAGGTGTGTGGCACATTTACGTTGTAGATGTCTGTGGGCTCCAGTAACCACTTAACACCAGGTGGGCTGTGAGCTCGTCCACGCAACTAAGCAATAAAAAAAAAAAATTGAACATGTCTTTCGTGATGAAAGAGTAAAAATCAATTATTCGCTTTTATAACCGGCGACGCTGTATCGACGAAAGATGAATTCCAAAATTTTAGTAGACACCCCATTCGAACCAGACTGTTTTCACATTCCGCTCTTCGATCAAAAGCAACATCGTAATCAGGAATACGAAACCAAACATTAACTACAACATCAATTGGCAGCTCTCGATTCTCTGAAATGACCATTACACTAATTAATCGGCAATGCATGCAAGCTAATACAGACGCTGTTCCGTCGGCATAGAGTTTATTTGAACACGTTAACTAATTAGACAGAGTGATATGCGAATTTTGACTTTATTTTCAGTAACTTAAAGGTTTTATATCCGATTTTGATTAGCTGAGTAGTGGCGACGCGATAGTGCGACCCGCGGTCAACCTTGTTGATATACATACTTGCGTCAGGCGAATGTGTATTAAATAATTTAACGATCGGTTTACATGTGATAATTAATTTGAGAATGTTTTTAATAATATTTTAAATAAAATAATTTTTAATAAAATTTGATAATTTTGAGAAAAGCGCCACGCACATTGTTAGGAAGACTAAGAGAACTACCAGTAGCATCCAAAAGCATTGAGGGTAGAACAGCAGCTGAATCCACTAGGATCTGGATTTGTCGAAACCGCTCATACGTAACATGAAGCGAAACCTCTGCTAAGTACATATACTTAGTACCCAACCTTAACACAATGATTTTGTCTCATATCACACACTGGTCCACGAAGAAACTACCAAGCACCGATCATCGTTCTCGTCGAACCCGTGTCTTGCGACGAAGGTCTCGACGAGTAAATTAACCCATAGACACAGCCCACTGAGTTTCTCGCCGGATCTTTTCAGTGAGTCGCGTTTCCGATCCGGTGGTAGATTCGGCGAAGCACTGCTCTTGCTGGGGTTAGCGTTAGCAACGTCATCTGGTTTGAACCCCGTGAGCTCACCTACTTGTTAAGGCTACGCTGAAATTTTCTCTCAAGGCTATCAAGGTTAGGTAAGAAAAAAAATACTGGCTATATACTGTGCAATTAATTTGTTAAATTACTTGAGACAGGCTCAAACTTGCACGCTTAGAGTGTTGGAAAAAAACCGCCTTGACATTAAGGAAAATTTAAAGAATACCATATAAACAGACCTTTATCGAAGACATTCAAAGACCTCCGAACACCGTCACACGACCAAACCGCACGATCGAAAGCGTACGTTACGTTAGCAAAAGGAAAAATGTCGAAATACTTGTTTATCTGTTTGATATGTGCTTACATTAGTACGGGACACGGGAAAAGCGTTATTGTCGGGCAAACCTACGATTATAATAACGTTGTGAGGAAAGTACACGAGCAAAGTGTGGAGGCCACCGCGATTCCTTTGTTCAAGAGGGTGCAGGAGGTATTCTTCGAATTCCCTCAGCCGGAGCAGAAGATCAAGGGCATCGCTATAAAGGACCTCGAGAATGGCTTGGCCGAGCCCTCGATCACCCGAGGAGGATTGGGCTTTAACTTCGTCAACATCAAACTGAAGAGCGAAAGAGGATCCGGCTTCAAGTTTGTTATCGAAATATACGCGTGAGAATAGTGTCTGTGAAATCAGTTGAAGCCGCGCGTATTGTTTATAAGTTTTTGTTTTTAATACATTGTAAGCAAATTTTGAGATTTTTATTAAACTTTTAAACAATGTAATCTGTGCATTATTGTTTCCAAATTGCTTATTTGATTGATCGTATCTATGGAGGGGTCCTTTTATTGGAGTTTTACTGGTGGTAGGACCTTTTGTGAGTCCGTGCAGGTAGATACCACCGCCCTACTTATTTCTGCCGTGAAGCAGTAGTGCGGTTCGGTTTGAAGGGCGGGGCAGCCGTTGATACTCGAGACCTTAGAACTTATATCTCAAGGTGGGTGGCGCACTTACGTTGCTGCCATCGCACGAATGTGAACGGTAGGCGTCTCGACGCGTTCATAGACGACCTCACATTCGAAGTATTCAACCCCCCGACCCCCACGTGCTATCCGTACAACGCCGCGCGTCGTCCGAGCACAATAGATCTGGCACTGCTGAGGAACGTAACTCTGCGCTTACGCTCCATCGAGGCAATGTCAGAACTCGACTCAGACCACCGACCTGTCGTCATGCAGCTCGGTCGCCCACTCAACCGCNAAAAAAAAAAAAAAAAAAAAAAAAGCACTTACGTTGTAGATGTTTATGGGCTCCAGTAACCAATTAACACCAAGTGGGATGTGAGATCGTCCACCCATCTAAGCAATAAAAAAAGTTCTACAGTAAAGTTGACTTGAAACAAAAGACCACTTGTCAGTGAGCCGATTCGATTTGTTGGTTACTTCTTTAAGCATAATTCTCGGTCACATAAAGCGTTAGGCGTTAATTTCATTCTCATCTTTCTACGAGATTCATTGTGCTCAACCTAAAATACACTCAATCTTAGATGAGTGGACGAGCTTACGACCCACCCGTCGATAAGTTTCGTGCGACATGCGTTCTAAGGTCTCAGTTTTTACAGTACAACAGCTGCCCAACCCTTCAAACCGAAAGGCATTACTGCTTCACCGAAAAAATAGGCAGGGTGGTGGTACCCACCAGAGTCACAAGACGTCCACCGCCACCACCACCAGTACTCTCTAGATGTCCTACCACAAGTGCCCCTAACACCTTCTACCACCAGTTAATATCAGTTAATATCCATACACGGATATTTTAAGACATTTCCAGTACCTACTTTATGGTTTTCGTCAGTATCAAAATAAGAATAAAGTGCTTTTTTTAATGCTTACATAGGTGGACGAGCCAACGACCCACCTATTGATAAGTGGTTACCGGAACCCATAAGAGTCCACGGATCTTAAGAGCCACTTTCTACTTATATATTATGATTTTGACGGTGAAAACTTGTTTGGTTTTTGTTTTAACATTTTTTTTAATATACTATGTTGTTTTTTTACTGTTGGCTTAGCAAATAAATAAATAAAACACTTCAAGACGAATGTCAGTTAATTCTATCATTTACCATATTAATGATAAAACAAGGGTTGTTGCGCCATTTTATTGCAGAGCCTATACATAATATTGACAGGGTTTTTCAAGGGGGTTTGCATCCTGATCTCGACTGAGGAAAAATGACGCCGTCCAGAAAAAAATACCCAATTGCGGACGCGTGCAGGCGATGCAGCGCGCTCACTGAGTTTCTCGCCGGATCCTCTCAGTGGGTCGCGTTTCCGATCCGGTGGTTGATTCGGCGAAGCACTGCTCTTGCTAGGGCCAGTGTTAGCAACACTCCAGTTTGAGCCCCGTGAGCTCACCTACACGTTAGGGTGAAGTTGAAATAGCCTCTCAAGGCTATCAGCATAGGTAGGAAAAAAAAAGCCGCAGCTCGTCCAGCCTCCGCCTCCGACACCGCCGCGCTGCGCCGCAGCTGTCACAGCACAGCCGATCATCTGAGACGCAATACATATAATCATTTAGAGTATCGACCTATATGTATTTCTTTGAATTTGGTTCAGTGCTTGCGTATGTCCTCTTAGAGTAAAGAATAATAAAGAAACGTTGCATATTCAACTACCCCAATCAATAGTCTTCAGTATCACGTACCCCGCTGGTACATAGGATCCTCACCGGTCATCGTTCTTGTCGAACCCGTCGCTTGCGACGAAGGGCTCGGCGAGTAAATTAACCCACAGACACAGCCCGCTGAGCTTCTCGCCGGATCTTCTCAGTGGGTCGCGTTTCCGATCCGGTGCTAGATTCTGCGAAGCAGGCTCTTGCTAGGGTTCGCGTTAGCAACGTTGTCAGATTTGAGCCCCGTGAGCTCACCTACTAGTTAAGGTTACGCTGAAATAGCCTCTCAAGGCTGTCAGCATAGTTAGGAAAAAAAGGATCCTAACAAGTTGTCTCCACTTGACCTTGTCATGCGCTTGCTTCTTAACATCACTCCAGATCAGGCCGGCAGTCCTCATCACGCTCTCGACGGCGCATCGCCAAGTGTGTACAGGGCGACCTGGTCTCCTGCTACGCGGTTGCCACTCAAACATGATTGATGATGCACTGACTCCGCTGCGCCGTAAATAGAAACACATACGAGACATAAACTTGTAGATGCCGACACAGATCCAATAACCCTTACATTAGACGTCTTCCGCTCTAACACTAGGAGTAGGGGGACCCCTATAACCGTACTCGTCGAACTCGGCAAAGAGTTCGACGTGTGACCTAACCTAAACATCAGCCCGTTGAGTTTCTCACCGATCTTCTCAGCGGGTCGCGATTCCAATCCGATAGTAGATTAATTCGAGAAGCAGCTACTCTTGAGTTGTTAGGTCTCCCTTGGAAGCGCTCGGGTAGCTGTAAGCAAATCCCGCCCCTTCTGACTGAGCCCTTGCTGCCCACCTGTCTTTGCGAAACTGGAAAGGCCTCCGAGTCACCAATAAACCCTCAATCATACAAACATACCGATTTTGGGATACTTGGGGTTGACATTTCGAGCGATGTCCAATTTCGGAGTAATTTGGAAGGCAAAGCCAAGTTGGCGTCCAAAATGCTGGGAGTCCTCAACAGAGCAAAGCGGTACTTCACGCCTGGACAAAGACTTTTGCTCTATAAAGCACAAGTCCGGCATCGCGTGGAGTACTGCTCCCATCTCTGGGCCGGGGCTCCCAAATACCAGCTTCTTCCATTTGACTCCATACAGAAGAGAGCCGTTGGGATTGTCGATAATCCCATTCTCACGGATCGTTTGGAGCCTCTGGGTCTGCGGAGGGGCTTCGGTTGCCTCTGTATTTTGTACCGCATGTTCCATGGCGAGTGCTCTGAGGAATTGTTCGAGATGATACCAATGTCTCGTTTTTACCATCGCACCGCCCGCCACCGGAGTAGAGTTCATCCATACTACCTAGAGCCCCTGCGGTCATCCACAGTGCGTTTCCAGAGATCTTTTTTGCCACGTACCATCCGGCTATGGAATGAGATCCCCTCCACGGTGTTTCCCGAGCGCTATGACATGTCCTTCTTCAAACGAGGCTTGTGGAGAGTATTAAGCGGTAGGCAGTGGCTTGGCTCTGCCCCTGGCATTGCTGAAGTCCATGGGCGACGGTAACCACTCACCATCAGGTTGGCCGTATGCTCGTCTGCCTACAAAGGCAATAAAAAATAAAATAAAAAAAAACTCCGAGAACATCTTTTTTATGAAAACAAGCGGCTCTCCATGGAGTATGTACGAGAAGATTGATTACCGCACTAACTCTTATTTATAATATTCGCATTACAATGAATCGGATTACATTAGGCCTTACACAGATAAACACGACGTATATAACATCTGAGATCATCGCGTGAACTGGCGTGAAGTGTTAATATTATAAGCTAAAACCAGTATTATATGCAACAGCACTGAAGTCTAGACGCAAAATAATCTGTCTCTATTATTCGCTGTTAAAAGTATACGTAAAAACGGGATGGCTATATGTCCACGAACGTCAAAAGTCTGAAATGCGTGCAAAGGACCTGTGCAGTTCAAGCTATGGGGGTAGTAGCAAGGAGCACAATTTTTTTTATTGATTAGATGTTTGTACGAGCTCACAGCCCACCTGGTGTTAAGTGGTTACTGGAGCCCATAGACATCTACAACGCAAATGCGCAACACACCTTGAGATATAGTTCTAAGGTCTCAGTATAGTCACAACGGCTGCCCCACCCTTCAAACCGAAACGCATTACTGCTTCACGGCAGAAGTAGGCGGGGTGGTGCTACCTACCCGTGCGCACTCACAAGAGGTCCTACCACCAGTAGTTTTGAAAGCAGCCCCATAAACTACCACACTTCATATCAATCCAGCACATTCTTTTTAAAACTGCTATTTTCATACCATTTCCATTTCCATTTCCTACCCTAAAGCTATTTCGATGAGTCTTCCAACAATAATTTGCTGTTTACAAATGGAAACTTTTCCAAATTCCAACAAACTTTTCCAACGAATGCGGTAGACAGCGGCTTGGCTCTGCCCCTGGCATTGCTGAAATCCATGGGCGACGGTAACCACTCACCATCAGTTGGGCCGTATGCTCGTCTGTCTACAAGGGCAATAACAAAAAAAGATGTGTGGTGTCGTGGGACACCGGATATGAACGAAGTTCCTTATTAAAAATATATTAATTTTAAGTTCTATTCGAGGTATAAAGAAAATAATTATTCGGGTTCGGTACATCTTTTATGATGATTTTTTTATTGATAAAAGTAAAAAAAAGCTACTTTACAAAGCTATCAACTTTATTTTATTCACAATGATTTATAAAAAATATATAATAAAAATATGTTATTTTTTGTACGTTATTACGAAGTTAAGTCGTACACTGTGTGCATTACTAATAAATATCTTACGTTACGGACGTTTTTTCCCGGTTAGGTTACCCCTCCGCATCGCCCCATAAGGAACTTCGTTCCAAAAACTTGCCTCTATACAAGATGGTACTCCTTACCTCCATAGCCCTCCATAGTTGTAGCTTTATCATTACGATGGCACAATGAAACTTGTTTACGGCGTCAGATATCACGAGACAGATCAATAGGGTCATAATTATATCAAGAACCAGATGATTCACGATGATTCATAGAACGAAATCAATTAGTATCGACTTTCAATGTCTTTCTTAGTCTAGAGTAAGGTATAAAGAAGGTTATTGAATCATCAAGGCACCTCTTTTATTAGTTGTTGTTCGTATATTAATTATGTGAATGCAGATATGACGTATGATAGGCCTGTATGGAAACATAATTCATGTCACGCCGATCTTCACATAGTGGCATAAGGGCTAGACGAAGAAGTTTATTTATCCGTTCGATTTACTATACGTTTATTGGTGATATAATAGCCGGCAAACTTCTTGAGCATTTGTTGACGTAGTGGGGGTAAGTTTGCGCATGGTACACTCACGTGCAAAAACATTATTTACTCTGCGTCATAATGCAATTAAATTATTAAAATCAACATATGTATTTTTTTATATATTTATTAGAACATCAACAAAAAATGTAGGTTAATAATTGTAATAATTTAATCTTGGGGTAAAATAGATATTCCTTCTATTAAGTCAAAACTAGAGCTGTTGCCAGGTCTTGGTTCAGTTGAAGCGAAGCTGGTATTTGTATTTTTTTTTTCGTTATCATAATCTTAACCATCATCATCATCACTGTTTTCATCACCCGAGTCGCTATCATCGTGATTAGTCGACATAGGGCTCATCGGTGTAGTTTACAACTCGGTCGATTCGGTCTTCTTTTTTGTCTATAATTAATTATTTTTTGAAGATATTCGATTCGTAGTAATCGAATGTTACTTTTTTCAATTACCAGCTTCCGATTATTTTCTGTTCTTTTTTTCCATCTAAAGCCTAGCTCTTTCATAATACGTCGTAAGCTTCATTCCGAGCCATTAAAATTTATATCTTCTTTAAAATTTTCGAAGCCTTTCTACGGTACGGAGTTTCGCTGCTTGTTATGTAGTTATTATGATTACATCTTTTTATTACAGATTGAACGAAACTATCCATT